>BSBM01000351.1:7715000-8315000 GCA_027924585.1 Larix kaempferi | reverse complement strand
AGAGGGAGTGTTGATGTATTTGTAACTTCAGAAGATATTCACTTGTATATTGTATTTGTACTTTATTGTATCCCCAATGGAGATGTATTATTCCTTCGATTTTAAGTGTCATCATTTGTATTTGCAAGTGTCACAAGTTACATTGTAAGTGTTATAACTTATATTTGATGGTTTATTAGAACACCTTGGTGGGGTCGGCCCTGTATGAGTCATTTGGATGGGTTATTAGGATTCCTTAGGAAGTCAGCCTAGTTAGGGTTAAAGGCAGGTTAAGTTGTTGTATAAATCGAGAGTGTGACTCTCTCATTTCACTCATTCACTCACTCATCCAACTTGCATAGTTGAGAGAGAGGAGTGCACACAAGTGGAGGAGGAGTAGCTGCTGGATACATCTATCTTTTGGGTTTGATCTTTGTGATCTTTGTATTGGGGCTTATTCTATCTCTGAGGAAGTTGTGGGGTTTTTCACCTTCTTGGTTTTCCCCGGTGAAATGCTTTGTGTCCATTGTCTCTTGTGATATTTATGTTGTGCTTTGTTATTCTCTTAATGATACTAGATAATATTGAATGAAATTATTAAAAATATAACAACTGGATGCCTATTTTGCTCTTCGGCACAAATGGCACTTTATAGCCATGTTTTGTAGTCAAATTCCATGTGGTTTTGTTCCAAGACCATAATATTTCATCCTCTTAATCCCATAAAGTAACTGCACTATGAGAAATCAAAGAATCATATCTAGTACATTCTTCCATCTCTTGACCTTGGATTTGTAAATCTGCAATTGAGTACCAGGACTGTAGTCCAAACCAATTCAGACCATAAGCTGCTACATCGTGTAATCTATTTAACCCCCATTCCTTAAGGGATTGTCTTTAATATTCTCAAATCCTATAGTTTCCAAAGTAGATAATCCAAACATCAACTCCCAAATGCATCTTGTCACCCTTTCCATTTTTCCAAGTATCGGGAAATATTTTACCACACATTTGCACACATTAGAGACCCTTTGATTGATTTCTACTCTATACAAATCCACTCTACCAATACCAAATTTTATAAGTATTTGTTCTTCATAATATTTCCGTAGAGGTAATTGTTGAATAAAAGTCACCATAGACTCTTGGATCCAAGAGCTTGGCCAAATCACTGGATATGCTTAAGCCCCCAACCACCTTGATTCTTGGGTTTTTTCAAAGAAGGCCCTTTTACCAAAGGGATAGCCTCCTTTTTCCTTTTTCTAGTCCAAAAAAACTATAAAATATCTTCATTATTTTTTCAAGGATTTCTTTATGAATGAAATCAGTTGAAAACTGATATATGGGGTTCTTTCCAACACATATTTGACTACAACCAGTTTCCCTCCATGTGATAACTAATGATAAGACCAGTAAGAGACTCAAGCCTCTGTTTTCGTGTAAACCATAACCAATCTTAATATCGGTAAATCAACTGGTTTTTTATCAAATCCAATACACTTCAACGCTTTTTCCAAGGGACCTAAAGGACCATGAAACTTTTCTCTAAAGAATCTATGTATATTTGGCATTCAAATAAGTCAATGTAAAATTTAACTTGTACCTTAAAGGGTGTCGAACCTTCAAAATGGTGTTTATTTGAAGGTGTCTCTACTATTATTGGTAGTCATCAAAATATTTAGGAAAACATATATGTCATCTCATTCCTTTGTCACATGAGGGGTTGATTGAGTAACAACTTGATAGGATATTCTAATCCATCATCTCCCCTCACTTCCACCATGCATGGGATATTTCTTGGTCCTGGGAAATAAGTCTTCCCGAAGTTCAATTAGTTTAAACTACCCAACTCCCAATACATGGAGGTCATCAAGGACATGCATAGAGAAACAAAAAATAGAATCATTTTGCTAACACCACTAATATGGATTATATGATGAAACAAACACACACATATAAACGGAAACAAAGAGATATATTGCATCGATCATATCAGTACAATAGAACCCACTATTAATTAGTAAAATGGAAAAATACTATAGAATTCAAAGAAATACAAACTATATAGAATATGGCATCTTATCTCCTAAGATAGATGTGTTGGTTATGCTCATTTTCAAGAGAACAAATTACAACGATCTAAACATGTCTTTTAACTTTGCATCATGGACATGCACGAAAAAACAACAAAGAAATTTGTAACTAATGGCACTAATCTAGATTATATAGAGAATGAAATAAAGGTAGCAATATAAATTGGAACACAAAAATATATTTTAGAGAGAAAAATAGTACATTAAAACCCAAATTCTATTAATGAATAAAATGGAAAAATTAATTTAAAATGAAAGGAAATACAAACCATCCCATGGGGTGTAGAATAGATGGTGAATGGGTGTACTATTAAGGCACTCCTCACGTAAGGTCACTAGTTCAAAAATCCATGGGTGCAAGCCTTATAAAAAAAAAAGCAATACAAACTAGCTAAAATTGTGTAAGCTTGTCTATGAAGAGAGATGTGTGATCTAAGTTCATTTGAAATAAAAAAATACAAGAGGTCATATGTGAATTTTAACATAAAATATCATTCCCTAGGATGAAAAAACTTTTAATATCTAAAACCATAACCCTCGGAAATTAAGTCACCAAAGAAATGTGGGACACAAGGAGGATTTTTTATTTGCCAACTTCTCGAGGGTGCAAAATCTATATACAAAATCTATTTAGGGTGTTTCTTGGAATTTACAAAGGTTAAATTATGATTCATGATTTTGTAAGGCCACATAATCAAGGATTATGAGACCTGTATCAACTGCCAAAAATGTAACGTAAATACTTGAAAAACACACAAAAATTTCAAGATCTAAAACATTGTAGTAAGACTACCAAGATGTGGAGCCATTTTGATTGAGTGGAATAGATGGGTGGCTACCAATATTCACTTGAACCATAGAAAGTAATAAGGCAAATGGAATTTTACATGCACCAACAAAAAGAATCAAGGTGAAGTAAAAAATGAAGATAGTTTATATTTTTAAATGACTAAGATTTATTCAAACATCATATACTAAAAGTTCTTGGGAAAAAACACCCATGGAAATATTAGAATCATGTATATATATTAAATAAATGTCACAACACAAAATATATTAGTGTGAAATTAAACCTATAGTAACAAATCCCTATCTTTAAGGTCACAATATCTAGGGGTAGACTAAATGCAACTTCATAGTTTTAGTAAGCTCGATTTTCATTTAACTTGTAGGGATACATGATCCCCTTGTCAAATTGTTTCTATTTATCATTGATCGCTCTTCATGATGCTAGTTTACATCTAATCCGATCTCTATTTTTCCAACTCATTATTGTGTCATTGCGTTTCCTTCACATTATGATTAGGCCAAAGTATAATTTTATATGTTGGATCATTTCAATGGTACTTAGTGTTTCATTTCATTCCCTATAAAGTTTTATAGTTCATTCTCAAGAATTCATGTAACACATCTTATTAAACCACTTCATGTAACACATTTTATTAAACCTAAAATGATTTTACTTTATTGTTAATTTTTACAAAGTCAACCTCTTTTAGTAGACCCGCAAACTATTAATGATTTTGATGAAGTTGGAACTTTTTAATAAGTCCAAAATCTATCAATTTTCATGAAGTTAACCCTTTTAATATGTCCCAAAAAGTCAATTTCATTAAGTTAACCTTTTTAATAAAACATAACAATTAGTATTTTACATGACGAGAACATTTTTATATATCCAAAACTATCACACTTCATAAGTCTTCCTTTATGTAGAGTCCAAAATTGTCATATTGCACAATGTGGAACGGTTTTACCTATCCGAAACTTTTAAATTACCATAGATGTGAGTTCGTCTTACATCCCTAAAATATTATTAACCAATCACATTTCATAAATCTTCCTTTGCGTAGACTCCAAAATGGTCATATTGAACAATGCGGAATGCTTTTACCTTTCCGAAACTAGTAATGATCACATATGTGAGTTTGTCTTACATCCCTTCAAAACTTAAATATTATTAAACAAGGTTGATGTTGTTGTTTTTATTTTTTTTATTCCAAGAATTTTTTTTGAGAGATTTCATTCTTTTCCCTAAATTTATATTTAAAAGGAGGATAGTTGAACCACCAAAATTAATAGAAACAAATAACATTCATGGAGTAAATTTATATTTAAAAGGAGGATAGTTGAACCACCAAAATTAATAGAAACAAATAACATTCATGGAGTAAATTTATATTTAAAAGGAGGATAGTTGAACCACCAAAATTAATAGAAACAAATAACATTCATGGAGTTGATCATATTTGAACTAATGACCTATGGTCTTTATAGACGACATTCTTTTAGGTGGATGACTCAACCAACTGAGTTAACCTTTAGGATATTTAAATTGTGTAACTCAACTCTTATTAACAAAAGATAACTCAACCACTGTTAGCAATAGATGTTAGTAACCCTAAGGGACTCAATTGGATTTGAAATTGTCAAATATAACTTTCAGGTCAATAACATACTTCGGACGATGGTTTAACTAATTAAGGTAATCCATGGAGCTAAATTATTGCTAGTGTGTTGAATATGTTGAACAAATTTTTAAAGGTTCTAGTTTACTTTACATATTTGATTTTGACATATGTTCTTTAGTAACAATATACATTCCCTATATATATATATATATAATTTGACTAAAATAACCTTATAAGATAAAATCTAGACTATCAAAGTGTGAGTATTGTTGTTCACAAATTTAAAAAAATTAAAAATTAAAAATGTGAATATTGATTTTTCCACCCTATGATTTTCATTTTGAAAGTGTCACTTTTTTAACTTTAAGAAATGATTTTTTATTTAGAAAATGTGAACTCTAGGTTTTGAAAGTATGATTATTATTACAAGGGTGTGATTTTCAAATATAAAATATGTTTTCTTAATTGTATTTTAAAAATGTGGATATTGATTCGAAAAGTATGATAATCATTCCAAATGTTAACATGTATTTAATTAATTCTAGATTAGTTCTAATCTATTGTAATTTTTCTTAGTTATTCATGTTTAATGAATCCCAAAACACTTAGTTTTTACCACGTTGTTTTTTAAATAGTCTCAAAACTATAAGTTTCACAAAGTTAGAGAATTTTTAATATGTCCCAAAATTGTCAATTTCATGAATTTACTATTTTTAATAAACCATAACAAGCGTCATATTTTATGAAATGAGCTCTCTTTTAATATATAAATCAAAGTTTATAAAGTTTTCCTTTTATATATAACCAAAATTGTCAAATTACACAATGTAGAACAATTTTACATACCACGAAGCTATTAATGACCATAGATGTGGGCTTGTCTTACTCACATCCCTTAAAATCTTAAATATTATTAACATTTGTGTTTTTGTAATCCCATTTAAAATTTGACAAATCCCACCATCTTATGGAGGGTGGCTTAACAACCAACAACTATAGTGATTGCTACATTTGAGATAATTAACCAGATTTGAATAGGTGAATTATGGCCTCCTTTTCATCAAAATGATTAATTATGGCCTCCTTTTCAATAAAATGATTCAATAGCAAGGAAAGTTTGTCTACATAAGAAAGTAAGGAACTATACAAATGCTGCTGCATGATAGATATATCTCTTCTGGGAAATGAGGACCATAATCATTTAAGGAAGCAATCACAGTATGGTTTCTTGAATTATAAAAACAACTTCTCTAAATCAATAATCTAAAATGTACCTCCAATGTTAATTGTGTAGCTTGTGAAATGTGGTCTCTCGTCTTCTCATTTGAGAAGTTTAGTTGTTCCTGTACAGCTTCAGCATATGGCTCTAGTGTTAGATATTCTTCTATAAACAATAGTTCCTAGAATATATCCATTGTCAATACCTTTGAGACAAAGTGAGGAACAAGCATGTGAATAAAAACACTTGAGATTGCACATGCCTCTTTGTAACCGTATGATGCAAGGGCATCAGGGCCTAGGCGAAACAGTCAAAATTGATCGACAGAATAAGTTCGACCAGGGGGATTGTCGACGACCACTGGTGCGAAGGAGACTGGAAGTCGAAGCCAGGAAGTCAAGAAAAAGCGGTCGAAGTATGGTCGACAGGGTGCGAAGTTGAAAGTTGACAAGACGGTCGAGATGCGACATTGACAGATGTGGAAGAAGCCAAGCGTGGAGGACAGGGCAGATTTACTGGAAGTCGTAGAGGCTAAGTGAAGTCAAGAATCGATGAGTTAAGACGGTCTACGTGGTGGAGTGCAGATTAGTCGAAGAGGACAATGACAAGACCGACAATTGTAGCAAGTCAGAGAAGCGATGCAGTCAAGGTAATCGACCTATAGCCACTGAGGGTTGTTGGGGAAGTTATGGCAGTTAAGAAGGTGGTTGAGACCAGGCCAGGTGTCACCACAGGACGAGGATGTGAAGCATGGTCAGGGGGCACTAACAACTGTAGGATTCATTGGGTTAGAGGCAGAGCGACAGACAAGGAAGGACGTCTCAGGGAATGGAGTCGACCTCGGGAGTAGCAGCAATGTAGAGTAGAAGATTGGTGCGGCGGCACAAAAGAAGGAATTGCTCATCGCTCTTTCATTCTTGCCCTCAACAGAGAAGTGGGAGGAGGAGAGGATCACACATAGAGAGAAACACACTATTTACTTATGTATATTTTAATAGGCTGAGGCCGACAAGTTTAATAGATTACATGTAACTTTGTAATTTGATTCGAGAAATAGGAGAAGCCAACTTCTTGGCATTCCAGTTCACATCTAGTCTTTGTGAGCACATTTGTGTGTTTCTTGTGTGTTATTGTTAAGCAAGAGGGTCCGAGCAAAACCGACCTTGTTCCAGTTGGTATCAGAGCAGTAGTATCTTGAAGATAGGAGGAATCCTGATATCGGCTTGCAAAGATTCAAGTGATAGTCGAGTGGAAGAATCCTAAGAACAGGAAGAGTCTACGAGTGTGTGAACATCTCCAGCTTCGGTTGGGTGGAGTTGTGCGCGCGTGGTGAAAGTCTAGTTGAGATTGGACGCGAGAAGAACCTTAGTTGAAAGAATGGCTCAAAGAGGTGTAAATGTCTGTGATGTAGGTCGAAGAGCGTGAGGCGCAGGAGTTACAGTTGATCGCAAAATGTTCGATGAGTGAATGCAAACAATGAGAAGCTTGACCAATGAGGTTGTAGTGATCAAAGATATCCATAGGCGTGGATGCATTCCCAAAGCACGTGAACATAGCGATGAGGAAGTGGAAGCCCTGGAAGCAATAGAAGAAGACCCAGAAGATAAATTCATCAAGCTATTGACAGAGATGAGGGGTAAGGAAAAAATGGATGTACCTACCTACTCAAGAAGTCTGGATCCAGAATACTTGATAGACTTGTTCAGAGAAATGGAGAAATAATTCGACATAGAATAGATAGAGGATCCTAAGAGGGTTAAGACTGCATGTATGAAGTTGAAAGGTCATGCCTCATTGTGGTGGGACAATTTACAGGCTAACAAAGTCAACAAAGGAAAGGAGAAAATCAAGTCTTGGGCAAGAATGGTTGCCAAGCTAAAAGGGAAGTTACTACCTAGTGACTATGTGATTTCCTTGTTTAGGATGTTACAAAAATTTTGACAGAAAGAGATGACCATGAAGGAATACACAGAAGATTTCTTCAAACTGTCGATTAGATTCGGTCAAACCGATGAAGGCGAAGAAGCAGTCGTAAGATATGTAAACGGATTGAAGTATGTCATGCAGGAAGAGTTGAACCTGTTAAAGTTTAGAATGGTTGGAGAATCCTAACAACCAGCGCTGAAGGCAGAAGAAAAGATGTCGAGAAGAACCGCATCGAATAAAGGAAGGATGACTGGTAGAGGTGCGAAGACTGTTTCCATGAAGGGACAAAGTAGCGGAACCACGGGAGAATCCGTCAAAGAAAACCGACGTGTGGAAGGGACAGTGACCAGATATAAGGCAGAAGGAAACTAACGGCATGGTCGAGAGACTCGCTATCGGGGTGCATTTGGTCGAAATGGTCCAGCAGAAAGAAACGGAGTTGACAGAACAATGATTGTTTGTTATAAGTGCTGCGGAGTGGGACATAAATCCTATGAATGCACAGAGAATCTACACATGGCGGAAGAGTCATAACATAGTCGTCGTGGATATGATCAAGGCAACAAGAGGACAGAATCGGCATTCGACAATGGCTAAGAGGGTAGAGGAAAAGGTCGAAACATGACAACTAGGAGAACATTGGTTCAAAACAACCAATGGAAAGAGGAGGAACCGACACAAAGAAAGGCCATATTTTGAACTAGAGTGCTGATTGCCGACAAGTATTGCAAGAACATTTTTTATGGTGGCTGTATGGAGAATTTAGTGCCGACAGAGGTCATCAACAAGTTGGGTTTGAGATGTCAGCAACACCCAAATCCATACAAGATATCCTGGTTACAGAAAGGACATCATGTGAAGGTAACCAGACAGTGCATGATCAAATTTAAAGTTGGAAAGCTTGAAGACAGTGTAGTGTGCGACGTAATCCCAATGGATGCTTGTCATCTGTTGTTAGGGAGGCCATGGCTATTTGATTGGAAGATGATATATGATGGTCGAGCCAACAAAATCACAATGTGGAAAAATGGCACGTGGAGGATGTTGAATCCAAAGAAGGAGGACTGCACCGACTGCAAGCAAGGCAAAAGAAACTATTGGGAGAAGCGAGTGCTGATGTGATCAACGAAGGAATTCCTAGTATAGTAAGAGAAATAGTCGGGATGTTTCTCCATCATTCCTAAATGACCAAGTGTCGAAATGTCGACAATGGAAAGGATTCTGGTCGAAGTCGAAGAAATGGTCGACGAGTTTGAGAGCATAATAGTCGACGAGGCACAAATGGGATTGCCACTGACGATAAGCATATCCCATTAGATCAACTTGATTCCAGGATCGAGTTTTCAAAACAAGGAACCACATAAAATGACTCCGATAGAGGGTTAGGAACTCAATCGACAAGTACAGGAGTTGTCGAACAGAGGATTGATCAGAGAAATTATAAGCCTGTGCGCGGGTACTAGTAATATTAGCGTCGAAGAAGGGTGGAGAATGGAGGATGTGTACAGACTCTAGAGCCATCAACAAGATCATGATCAAGTATAGGTTTCCATTGCCAAGGATGGATGACTTGATGTATTTTTTGAGAGGAGCGAGATAATTCACCAAGATCGACCTGCAGAGTGGATATCACCAGATCAGGGTCAGATAAGGCGATGAATGGAAGACAACCTTCATGAAGAAGGAAGGAATGTATGAGTGGTTAGTCATGCCCTTTGGACTGACTAATGCAGGTAGTACATTCATGCAATTGATGAACGAAGTACTGAAACCATTCTTGGTAAAGTTCATCGTAGTGTATCTCGATGACATCTTGATATTAAGTCGAACCAAAGTCGAACATTTGGAGCACATTCGATAATTATTGCGGAAGCTATAGGAGGAGAAGATGACAGTGAACTTGCATAAATGTTTCTTCATGAAGGAAGAATAGGTGTACTTGGGATTCGTAATCTCAGGTAAAGTGTTAGTGATGGACCTAGGGAAGGTCAAGTCTATATTGGAGTGGTCAGAACTGACGAGCATGACAGGAGTGCGGAGTTTTCATGGAATTGCTAGTTTCTACAGGAAGTTCATCAAAGGATTTAGTCAGATATGTGCACCGTTGACAGAGTGCATGAAGAAAGGGGAGTTTAAGTGGACAGAAGCTTCCCATAAATCCTTCGACAAGTTGAAGCAGAAGGTGACCGAGAGCCCAGTATTAGCTCTCCCATATTTTGACAAAGTTTTCCAAGTCAATTGCGATGCAAGTGGAATGGAAATTTGCGCAGTGTTAATATAGGAGGGCCGACCAATTGCATTCTTCAACGAAAAATTGGATGAAGCGAAGCGGAAATATTCGGTCTACGACCAAGATTTCTATGTTAGCATGCAAGCATTGAAGAAGTGGAGGAATTATTTGCTTCCCAAAGATTTTGTGTTGTATACAGACCATCAAGCACTGAGGTACTTTAATACTCAATCGAAGTTCAATCAATGAAACATGAAATGGGTCGAATTCTTGCAGGGATATACCTTCATGTTGCGACATAAGTCAAGAAATTTGAACAAGGTTACCGACACGCTGAGTCGAGGAGTTGCATTGTTGAACACGACGTTAGTTCAGGCGATAGGAATAGAGTCGGTGAAGATGGAATATGAGACCGACAAGGATTTTGTGGAAGCATGGAAAGCTAGTCGCGAACCATGGAGTGTCGACAGAACTCCATACTTGGATTATTTTATCCAAGAAAGATACTTATTCAAGGGACAACAGTTGTGTATTCCCAGGGGATCAATGAGAGAGAACCTAATCTGAGAGCTGCATAGCAGTGGATTAGCAGGTCATTTCGGCATCGACAAGACCAAGGCATTGGTCAAAGAAAAATACCATTGGCCAGGGATGGCAACAGATTTCGGTAAGTGGGTACGATAATGTCAAACTTGCTAGTTGGTGAAGGGACGAAGTCAGAATACAGGGCTGTATGCACCATTTCCAGTACTAAATGTTCCATGGGAGAACCTGAGCATGGATTTTGTTCTAGGATTTCCAAAGACACAGCAAGGTAACGACTCCATATTTGTGGTAGTCGATGGATTTTCAAAGATGAAAGACTTTATTCAGTGTCAAAAGACAAGTGACACCACAAGCTATTCTTCAAGGATATAGTCATATTGCATGGGTTTCCGAAGAGTATAACATCGGACAGAGATGCCAAGTTTATGGGTCATTTCTGGAGAACCTTGTGGAATAAGCTCGATACAAAGTTGCAGTTTAGCTCGGCATACCATGCACAGACTAATGGACATACCGAGATAGTAAATAGATGTTTGGGAAACCTTCTGAGGTGTTTGATGGTCGATATACCCATGCAGTGGGAGAATGTGTTGGTGCAAGAAAAATTCACATATAACAACTCTGTGAATCGGTCGACAGGTATGAGTCCATTCCATATTGTTCAATGTCGAATCCCACATGATGTGGTTGATTTGTTTGCGATACCAACGGAGACCAGAAAAAGTGCAGATGCGGAACATTCGTAGAGCATATGTGCACAAGCATATTGAAAAGAACAACACATATAAGTTGAGAGACGATATAAAGAAGAGGCTATAGTCGTCCAGTGAGGGAGACTTATTTTATGCGCACTTGAGGAAGGAAATTAACCCGACAGGAATATATAACAAGCTGAAGCTAAAGAAAATTGGACCATGTAAGATCTTGAAGAAGATTTTCGACAATGCTTATGTGTTGGACCTACCGAGGAATTGAACATTTCTCCTATGTTCAATGTCTCAGATCTGTACATGTATGAAGAAGGTTCAACAAGCGGCAGTAAAGAAGTGTTGAATATCGACAAGACAGGGAGAATTCCAAATCAACACGAAGAATTGATCGCCAAAGTAGTGGATGAGCGTGATGTGATACACACATGGAGTTCGCGGAATAAGGAATACTTAGTTCGATGGAAGGATAATGAACTGAATGAGGCAGCATGGATTTCAGAGGAAGAGTACAGAAGACTGACGTAGCAGTCAAGTTATTTTTAACTTGGGGAGACTGATGCAGGGGCATTAGGGCCTAGGAGAAATAGTCGAAGTTAATCGAAAAAATGAGCTAGACTAGGGGGATTGCCGGCGACCACTGGTGCGAAGGAGACAGGCAATTGAAGCCAGGAAGTCGAGCAAAAGTTGTCGAAGTATGGTCAATAGGGTGCGAAGTCAAAATTCGACAGGATGGTCGAGATGTGACATTGACAGATGCGGCATAAGCCAAGCATGGAGGATAGGGAAGATTTACTGGAAGCCATAGAAAATAAGTGAATTCGACAAATTAAGTCAATAATCGATGATTTAATACAGTCTACATGGTGGAGTGCAGATCAGTCAAAGAGGATAGTGACAATACCGAAAACTATAGCAAGTTAGAGAAGCGTTGCAGTCGAGGTAATCGACCTACAATCGTTGAGGGTTGTTGGGGCAGTTATGGAAATAAAGAAGGTGGTTGAGACCAACCTAGGTGTCACCACAGGAGGAGGATGTGAAGCATGGTCAGGGGGTTGCTAACAACTACAAGATCCTTTGGGTCAAAGGAAGAACAGTGGATAGGGAAGGACGTCTCGGGGAATGGAGTGGACCTCGGGAGCAGCAGCAGAGCAGAGTAGAAGACTGGTGCAGAGGCACAGAAGAAGGGATCCTCATCACTCATTAATTCTTACACTCAGCAGAGAAGTGGGAGGAGGAGAGTATCACACACAGAGAGAAACACACTATTTACTTTTGTATATTGTAATAGGCAGAGGCTAACTAGTTTAATAGATTGCATGTAACTTTGTAATTCGATTCGAGAAATAGGATAAGACAACTTCTTGGCATTCAATCTCACATCTAGTCTTTTTGAGTGCATTTGTGTGTTTTTGGTGTGTTATTGTTAAGCACGAGGGTCCGAACAGACCTGCCCTTACACCACCATAACTGAAAGTATGAAATCAATTAGACTATGACATGCCTACAATCTTGTAATCTTCATGGTAAGCAAATATTTCTCTTGTATGGAAAAATCATCTAGTTTCAAGTTATTTGACCCTGCAATTAAATTTAATGCTCATGTTTTTTCATTCTCTTCCTTTTCCTTGCAAATCGGTTGTTTCTTTCTTTCGAGGTCATTCACATACAGAGAAAGCAAATTCATTTCTTTCTAGGCTTCTTTTTCACATTTTGCAAGAGATTTGTGTTCCTTCTGATAGCGGTCTTTATGCAGAGCAAGATCCTTTTCAACTTCTTTCAACTAAACCTATAATGATTTATATATAGCGTGTCCATGTCAGGAATTACTTTCAGAAAGTAAATCTAGTTTAACAAAAACACCCATATGATGATCTAATCATATTCTAGAATGTTAGGCTTAGAAGAAACGTGGAAGGATAACATTCTTTTAATTTGCACCTCTTCTTTGATCATTTTAATCCTTTGCAAATCATTTTTTTTTTTAAATTTTTTGTTTTCTTTAACAATCTTGTAGGAGAGTATGCAATTCAGTGTGCTCCAGATTCAAATTTGTTAATGACCCTTGTTAAGTCTAATAAAACATGTTTAAGAAATACAACAATTTGGTTTAGTAAATTCAATATGTGACGAGAAAAGGAAAATAAAGTTGTAGATGCATTGATGCCATTTTGAATTTGAAGTAATCCATGCCCTTTGTCTTCCTTCTTGTCACTATATATTTGAAAATTTGCATGCATGGATTTCTCTTGGCATTTGAGAAACAGTGACTACCCACATTAAGAAAAAAATAAAAAATGTGAGCGGCAAGGATATAGGTATTTTTTTATGTATTCGAATTTTAAATCTTCCTAAAACTGGAGACAACTTACCTTCCTCTTGTAGAATTGATTCCATTTTTCTGCAAACCTATCAATTGAAGAGGGTTTAAATGGAATCTCAATTCTTTCACTATACAAATGATTTTGGCCAGGAGAATCTAAAGGCGCAAATGTAACTCTATGCTTATTAAACAATATTGAATCTTCCATACTATTTGTTTCTCTCCTTATATGGACAAAGTCTACTTGATCTAGGCTTGCAATAGCTTCTTTTACTTGTTGGTTGACTGACTATCTCTATGTCGGATTTCGTGTTCATTTCTTGTCATAAGTTTATAATGAGTTGAGTCCCCTTTAAAGACAAATATCTTAAATTTATGTAGGAGACACAACTTGACCCATCCATCTAGATGCATCCCAAGATCTGGATGCTCTTCTTATATATATTTGTAGTTGTAGTACAAGAAAGTAATCCCCCTTTGTTGTAAGATTTTTTGCTACCATATATCAACAATCTCAATGAATCTTCCCCCAGGATGGATTGAAGATTGTTGAATTTCCCTCCATCTAGATATTATGGGGAAAAGGGGGGTAATTCTCATAACAAAATTTGAACCCAAAATCCAACGAGAATATCCGATGAAATTGACTGTGTCATCGGATTTCACCTTTTAAATTACGAATTTTCAGCAATTTTGTTTAATTGATGCATGGCATCGTCGGATAGTTGACGGCCGTCGGTTATCCGAATTTGGTCGTCGGATATTAGACCTCTATTTTAATTATAACAAGTTTGGATAATTGTAAAATAAAATGATATTTTTAAATAAATATGTATAACTATTAAACATTTATAACATAAACGAAACCAATTTTAATTAAGATCAAAATATTAAAGTGAAATGAAAGAGTCCAGAGTAGAGAAGGAGATAAAAAAAAATTGTGAAAAGACAAAGGAATGCACTAATGGTTCAAGGCTCTTCACAACTACATATTAGAGATCACCGAGGATTCTCTCGATGTTATTTTCACATGAGACTTAAACTAAGGAAACAAAGGCAAAGTGTTTCTAGAAGATATTGAATATATAAAACATGGCATTGACCTCATCCTCTACATCAAGCATGATTACATCAAATCCTTTTATGGGTGAAATCAAACCCAAACAACCTAAATCTCGAGTCTCCAATTGAACCTATGTCTCTATAAACAAAACTGCGTCAACACTGCCCGTTAGCCTTATTGATGGAAAAGGTAATCTACATTTTCATTGGATAGGGGTCATATTTGATAGAGAGAGAAAAACTCTAATCGTCTCATACATGATTCCTATCACACCTTCCAAATATCCTTTATGGATTTCATTACAACATCCCATGACAAAATGACCCACTATATTGAGGCCCTATGCAAGTTCATTCTCAAGCTTTCCCAAGCTTGGGCCCCTTCTATTTTCTTTCACCTTTCTATCATTATCTCTACCATAGAGTGAAAGGTCAATTATGTCAACCCCCAAATAGGTATGAGACCAAACCCCCTTGGATATTTTGAAATTCCCTTATATATTGGCACCAAGATAGTGAACACCCATTTCTTAGTACTCCTAATGGACTTGGAGTACAATATTCTCCATGGCTACCTTTGGTTGGATGTGATGATGGTTTTTCCATACACCTTCATGGGATATATCTCATTCCACCATGAGGGAAATACTTATTCAATTTTATGGGATCTCATTCCATTATCTTGATCCCTTTAGTAACATTTAAATCCCACCCCTTGGTATTATCTATCAATCCTTCTGATAATTGTGAGGTCTCCTCCTTTTCTCCCTACCATAAAGTCCATTTAACAAGGTTAGACTCCTTATATAGTCTTCCTCGCTTCTTCTCCCCATACTAAAGTCCAAAATCCCATGTCAAACTCCCATTATATATCACTCGCCTATTGTATTTAGATGAATGATCATCTTCAACACCACCACATACTACTCCCTGAATTTTTGCTTCCCATTCATGCTTGCGCCTATCCACTTAGGGAAACCCCTCCTCTTCCTCACTAAACAATTTCGTGAAACACTAGTTATTTTTCCTTGTGTTTTATTTTTTGGTTACCATAAAGATCCAAGGAAAACACAAGGTCATTGAACTTGCAACAATTTTTATACATATCCATGAAGTGAGTATTCGTATGGAATATTGAAGGAAACAATGGAATAGAAGATACCGCTTATGTGGACAATATTCTACTATTCAACTCATTAATGAAACTAACTTTTGGTGTTTCCATAAGCGAGTGGACAATATACAATTTTTTTATGGATATGCTGGAAATTCCTCATCCTATTTACCCTTCATTTTCCATGCTCTTATGTTGGTTGTGCAATTTATGGGGTGAAGCTTTGGATGAAGCCTCCAAAACATTTCTCCCTATGGGAATTAGCATTCCTTCATTTCTCCTACCGATGCCTTGTACACCGTATCCCATATGACTTAGGTTTTTTTTCAACCAATGCTACATGTATTGTTTGAAATTCAATAAAATGTCATTCACATAGGTATTAAAAAAATGAATTGAACATGCTTCGCTTCAACATGGTGTTGAATTCCACAGTAGCAACGAAAGGAGATTGATTTCTTAAATATGTAATAATATCAATTAGAGTGTCTTACACTCAATAGTATTTCCAATTTCTCAAGCTTCTTATCCATGTATTCTATCCTTTATTCAAACATCTTGACCTTATCTTTCAATTACATGTTATTTTATCGAACCTTTATGTTTATTTTTTGTATGTCTTACAACCTTTATAGTTTTCTTTACCCATGCTAGGTATACCTCTCTCCAAATTTCTAACAACTACATCATAGTGAATGATTCAACATATTTGATATTTATAGCAATAAGGTATTTATAGCCAACTCAATTCACAAACATGGATCTTTTGCATAGTTAAGTTTATTTCGTAAAGTAAAGGTTTTGAATATTGTGTAAATTTTAAGATCAAAACCACCAAATGGAGTTTGAAATTACTCTATCACTAAAACATTTCTTGATATATGGAATTATGGCTTGAATATTGAATTCCATTGTGTGATTCTAATTCCTGTTCCTTTAAAGTGGATTATGAGGCCTATGTTCCATACTATAACTCCATGTGCAAAAAACTTTGCAAGACAAAATCAAAGAACCAATAACTATACACATGTAGGTAGTTACAAACCCCTTCTTATATGACCAAAACAAATCACACAAATCAATGAAACGGATTACTCTAAAACTCAGTTTGCGTTAGTGAAGGTGGTAGTCTCTAATATTGTTTTTTAATTGTAGATGAGGTCGCAGAGATTTCCTAATCCATTACAATCGCAAAGGATGCAACAGAGGTTTCCACGTAGGTCGCAATCGCAGAGGGGGTCGCAGAGGAGGCCATAGAGGTTTCCATGGAGGTCGCAAAAGAGTTTGAGGAGCTTGCAGAGGTCACCGGAGTTCATAGAGTTCACAGAAGAGGTGGAGGAGGTCGCAGAGTTTACCAAAGAGGTCGCAAAGGAGGTCGATGAGTTCATAGAGGAGGTTTAGGAGGCCACAAAGGAGGTCTAGGAGGTTTAGGGTTTCACAAAAGAGGTCAAGGAGATCGATCAGTTCGAATAAGAGGTCGAGGAGTTTGAGGAGGTTGAGGAGGTTAGAAAGGAGGTCAAGGAGGCCATCGAGGAGGTCGAGAATCCATAGAGGCTGCAATTCCTCCAAAATTGGTTAGTACCCAATTATTCTGTCTCCATATACTATAGTTTACACTATGATATTTTATGGTTCTATGTTGATGAAAAATTATCCACTCAATACGAGCCATACTGAATAATTAGATTCTTGATTTATCTTGTATAACAGACACATCATACTCATCTAACGTATGCATCGGAGAAGGATAATAATAGGGTCTACCCTTTTTATCTACCCTCAAAACTATTTACACCTCACATAGTAGATCAGTATTGTCAGGATCCAATAGTCGCAGGTTTTTGTTGGTTGTCACAAGACCTCTTTCCACATACTCTAAGTCACTATGTCGTTGAATATGTCCTTACAAAAATATATAAATAATATGTTGTCGACAATGAAAGAAGGAAAGCACCCCCTGTTTGGCTCCCCCACTTAGTTTCTAATGGGCGTTAAGTATCCCTTCCTCCCTAGATTACATCCTCAGTTCGATTCCACAAGGCCCATTATTAGAGACCAAGGTCTCTATAGTACCATTTAGTTGTAGGAACTTATTGATTTGGTAAGTGGTGTAGTTTAGCATCGTGAGTTCTTAACTCACTTCCACTCCTTGGAAAGGTTTCCTTGGATTTTTTGATTTATGCACCGTCCCATAAGAGGTTTGCACCTAAAACGTTGCACCTGATACTTGATAGAACCTATCATTTTCATAAAAAATAGCTGGGTAGATGACCCATACCATCATAGACATTCTTCGATTTTCCTTCCATTGTTCCATGTTGATAAAAGGTAGGGACTGGCTTATTCTGCATGAACATTTTCACTCCATTTTTATCTTGCTCATTATGTGAACCTTATGTTTTTTCTACAGTATCATTATCCTGGAGAATAATATTTACAGGTAATGCCATCGATCTAGGCCTCAATTCAAACAATGTAGCACAATTTTAGGCATTAGTATGAGGTTTAGGAGTGGCACTTAGCCTTGACCTAGAGGGTGAGTCCACAGTAATAAATAGTGCAGTTAGAAAAGGATCAACCCCTCAATGTTGTCAGAATGCCATTATTGAGGAGGCATGCAATCTTTCACAAAAATCCAAGCATAAATGTGGTTGGAAAATTTATGCATGTTTACCATCATAAAATTCTCCAAATGGTAGGAAAAATCTTCATTATCCCTAATAGAACATGGCTAGAAATTGTCTTAAAAGTGCTAAAATGAAATCTGCCATAGATGGCTGAAACAAATCTTCATAAACATGCTTTATATGACACCCAAAATTTGTATTATTAATAGGAGCATATGGCTGGAAAATAACATCCAAATTTCTATAGTTACCTCCTCAATTTTAGGCTTTCCCAAATATTCAAAATCTACAATACCTTCACTAGACACATCGCTACAAGTATCATAGATAGGGTCTTTACAACTTTTCCGACAGTCCATGTCCCTACTATGATTCACAATCAAACCCTTGTCTTGACAAAGAGAGGAGTGGATGCTTGTGTGCTTTCATCAACAAAATATTATTCACTTGGGGATGCATTAGACATGTATTCTTCATCCACCTCTTCTTCTATATTTGAAATATGATGCAAAGGTGGTTCACTGGATGAAAAAAATTACTCCATCACGGAATATTCATAGTTAGGATCCCATTCCTTGAGAAATATATTAATAAAACCTGTAAATGAATATTTTTATCCTTTTCCCAAATCATCAAACCACTCCATTTCAATGCTATCAAGGGAAAACATAAAAAAAATCATCATGATATATTCATGAAAAATAGCAAGGTCCAAGATAAGCTTCATGAAAGATGTGACATGTCCTATACTTTAATCAACATGCTCACAAAAAATTAAGGCATAGTCATCAAATTTTTCAATCATAACATCATCCCACTTATTTAGATACCCTAGGATATCCAAGAAGTCAAACTAGGGAAACCAATGTGCTTATGGGGACCATTTCATGTTTCTCAAAATTTGAAAATTTTATGCATACATTATACCAAAATCAAAGAAGTGAAGCCGCCATGTTGAACCTTCTAGTGCCTTCACAATGTTAAATTCTTCACCTCTACATGAAACACGTATTCAAAATCTATAAGGAAAAGGGATTCTTCCCTTGATTGAGTCACCACATGAGAATAAGACAACCTTCTCACAAAATATAATGAAGCATAGTTTTCATTTTTTTTGGAAATGCACTTTATCCTTGACAGAATGCCAAAATGTTACCTCCCAAGTTAGCATGTGAAATTTAGAGCCCAAAATAACAATGCTAACCCAAAGGGAACTTAGAGGGGCTACTCACTACCACCTCGGTAACACCCTCTCCAAATTTAGGTTGGATCTCCTCCAAATCAAGGGTTATTGTCCCTACATAAGATTGTTAAGAGTAAAGGCATTAAAGTTCAATGACAGATAAGGTGAGTAAGCCTTAATGACATGTGTATTTTTTGTAGTATAAAAATTAATGTGATGGAAGATAAGGGACTAGTGCTTGTCCAATGTTGGGCATAATGGAATCAAAATACCAAGTCATAAATGCATAAATCTTTAGAATATGATTCACGAATCATGTCTTAAACAAAACCCCCCAAGTATCATGCTTTGTACATGTGTCATATTTTCCAAAAAGTAGACTATACCATGCTTCTAGGAGTGTGTGTTCATTTGGTTAGAAAACACCATGATACGAACAAAAATAGTAAGATCAACAACTAGTTCGATTTTATCTTGATTTGAATCTTTTTCCTTTTACCCACCATTTCCTCAAGAGCATGTGGTAGTCTAGCCTTATGGATGTTATCCATTCCTTAGTCAAATGAACCATTGAAATTGGGAATCTATAGTAGACATCGAGGTTAGAATGTTGAAAGGATGCAATGTATCTATTGTGTACACTCTTGATCAACCTGTTTTTGATGTCAACGCTAGGAAGAAACCAACCAAAAATGAAATGGTTAGGGTCTATGCTATCCTACATGGAAAATTGTTGGCTAATAGTTTCTCCTTGGGGTTGCTTCTCTTTTTAAAAGGTGTCTTGTCCTCAATGGTGAGCTTGAGCTCTCCTTTTCACCCAATAAAACAAAAGTGTGAATTGGGGTGAGCCCAGTGGCAATGGAAGAGACTTTCTTGGTCTCTTTGACAGTTGCTTGTGCTTCTTCAATGCATCTTCTTTCACTATCAAATTTCCATCTAGTTGAGTAGTCATTTCAATGAATCTCTCAAAGTCTATTCAAAAATTCTCTTTCAACCACTTTAAGTTCTATGAGAAACTTTCTCTTATAATCCATAAACGCAAGGATCATAGACCTCATGCTTCACCAACACATATCCTATACGAAAATGAATTTTGATCTTGATTATGCTCTATCACCCAAATCAAACTTCTGGAAATGAAATCCATAATAATAGAACAATTTTGTGTTAGCAGAAAAAATGAGCACATTAGAAACAATGACTTTATCCACGAAATTCAATGTTTCCCCATTTATGAATATTTTCCTAATATTATGAATCTTAGCAGAGGAAACCACAACTAGTTATTTGGCCATTCTACCATAAGTATTAGATTTGGGATGAGCAAAGTCTAACCAAATTATATTGAAAAACGCTCATGACTAGACAACGTGAGTATTTCTCCCATGGGATAGAGATAAGGATGGTGACACATAAATTTCATGACATGAATTTGCTCATCCAAAAACCCACAATCATGACATTAGTACTATTTTGATTACAATGGGTGAAGGAAACCATCATTACGTTAGTAGAACAGTTTGTTTTTTCTGTTTGTTTATGTTCACCTTCAAAGTGCTAAAGTTTGTAATTTTTGGCTTGTCAATTAAGAGGTAGTTACAAGGAGCTATTACATTGTGTCAAACGGGGTTGGCAATGTCAAATAAAAGGTAGTTACAAGGAGTTATTGCATATATGTTTACCTTATTTGTCCCACAAGTGGGATACAAACCCAATTGAAAGGTTTGTCACATGAAGGTTTGCCACATTAGTACTATATCTATTACAAAGGGTGAAGGAAACCATCATTATGTTAACAGAGCAGATTGTTTTTTCAGAGATTATTCCTATTTTGTTAAATGAAGAAAGTTGGGTTTGGAATACTTTATGATATGCACCTCATAATATTCACTGACATGGTAATAAACTGTTCATTATATGCACTTACCTATAGCATACACCTAGTAGAAATCTATCAAGAAATACTAAACAGATCTAACTTATGCCTATATCGTTGAATTTAGGTTTTTGTTGTTGTTCCCAGAGTTAGGCTCTTGTATTTCTTTTTACAGTTCAACAAGGAGCCTTTGTATTTTGTCCTATAAGGCATGACATTTATCATTGAAATGCCCATATAATCTCTGATAAGAGTAGTATTTCTGATTTCCTTGGCCAACAAAACATGTGCCTCTTTAGTAGAACCAATGGTGATTGAAAAACTAACGGATGGAAAGGTCCATGAGAGTGACATCAATACCATAGTTCGGGGACATCTCTTCTGCTGGTATAATTCAAAATAGTCCTTTCCAATTGCAACCTTTGTGTTAACTTTGGCATTGAAAGTGGAGACTAGATAAACTATAATAAATTTGACACCCCAACTTTAGGAGTAGTTGTAGTAGCAATATCATGTGTAAAGATGACTGATGTAAAGGGAAACCTCATGGTGCATTATTGAGAAGATAAAATAACGAATTTTAAAGGGTTTAGGGTGTTTAGACCCTATTTCATTTTTTGATTTTCATGATGTGTAGGTGAAGAAATTCTTTGGGACTACTTACATGAGTGGAGAAGTATGAGATTGACTTGTAGTAGGATTTGGGTCTATCTTATCATATTTTTTTGCATATCGCAAATTTTTGAGCGCACTTATAAATGATGTAACCATTAACAATAAAACTGCGTCAATAGAGCCATGATGATGAGGCTTTCTAATACCGAATTTGCAGGATAATAGAGGAATATTGTATTGGTAGGTGAGAACATTAGAGGGATAATTTTATTTCCCTAGCAAACAACATTATCACCAACATCCAAAGATAGACTAGAGGGTGCATCCATAGCTCATTTCATACACACAAATTTAGATTTTCGTGGCATCATTAAACATACAACAATCATATCTCATCATTACCTTTAAATCTCAAACCTTGCATCACCAAAAAACATATAAAGGTGTGTACACACATGTGAATCTAAGCACCAAAACTCAACCTAAAAAAAGCTATTAATGTCAACATATACCGAGTCGATTTGAGGTTGGGAAAACTAGAGTTATTCCCTACCACTAAGTTTGGGACTACTAGAAGATTTGCATAAATGTTACCTTACAATAAGAGGAAATTTGTTCATGTAGTTTCTATCCCATATGTGATGTGAATATGGTCAAGTTGTATAAAATTGTTGGCTAGGAGAACCAACATGTGTTATGTTCGGAGTAAGTGGTGTGAATCCTCCATGGTTAACTTAGTTTATGTAGTAGTTTCTTCCTCATCCATTATTGTTTCAATCGGTTAATATACACTCTAGTGCATGGCATGATTGTGATGATTATGGTCAATATACACTAGGTGTTGAGACTTGTAGAGTGACACATATACGTTATATTATTTAGGTGCATCACTAGAAAACTTAATTTAACATAGGTAGTTGTTTTCTATGGAATTAGAAGGAATCTAAAGGTAAGACCATAATGTTGTTGTTTCATGCATTTGTTCATACATTACATTTTGAAACCATAATATAAATAGGCTAGTGATTTCAAAGTTCAAGCCTCATGGGTTTGGACAGGTTGAATTGATCACACCCAAAATGAATAGCAACAATAATTTGTGCCAAACAAAATTTCGATGTAACTAAGAGTAAGTGAAGGTAATCGGTTCAAAATGTTTAGGCTTGGTAGAAATGAAACTCAAGTGAAGACATGATGTGGTGAATTCCCAAGTCCCAATATAGTAACCATAAGGGAGCTCACAACCATATAAACATGTTCAAACGATAAAGGTCAAGCTACCCATTAAATGGCGATTTTATGTTACCATCTAAACTCAAACAAGAATGAGAGAAATCTATTGATGTATATGTAACTTCAAAATGTATTTCATATATGTATATTGTACGCCTATAGAGATGGTATTATTCCTCTATACGGAAGTGTTTGTATTCCTATAGAGATGTTATTATTCCTCTATATGGAAGTGTCATCATTTATATTGTAAGTGATGTAACTTATACTTGATGGGTTATTAGACCGCCTTGATGGGGTCGGCCCTGTATAAGTCATGTGGGTTAAAGGGTTATTAGACCACCCTAGTGGGGGTCGGCCCTGTCAGCATTATGTCATGTGTTCAAGTTAAGGCCGACCTAGTAAAGGTTATTAGGCAAGTCAAGTCAAGTATAAATAGAGTGCGGGAGGCACTCTATTTGATCATTCACTTACTCATCTATCTCTCTCATTGGGTGATGCGCACTAGTGGAGGAAGAGAAGATACTAGGAATCTATCTCTTATGCTTGGGTTATTGTATCATTGCTCTATCTATCTCTGAGGAAGTTATTGGGGTTTTTCACCTTTATGGTTTTCCCTAAGGAAACTCTGTGTGTCTATTGTCTCATGTGATTGCTTGTGCTTGCTTGTTGTGATTGATATGATTGATATGTTGTACATGTTATTCTCTCAGTAAAGATCCTAGATCAGATTGAAATTCTAAAAAAGTAACATGGTATTAGAGCTATCCTGAAAGAAGGCATGGTATGGCATTTATGACACTTGCTGCACTTGCAAAGCTAGGGCTTGATATAGAAAAAACCAATCATCGTAGCACTTTCGCTATAAATCCTTTTTGGAGAAGTTTTTGGATCTGAAAGTTTTACAGGTTTAAGATAAGATTCTAATGTACCTCGTATCCAAATAACATCATCTAATTCGTTGTACTTCTTGTTTTATGGTCCGTACAATCTAGGGTTTCTGCCTCTTCCAGATCTCAATCATAAATAGGTGACCTGGGAAAAAAGGTCACAACTTGGGCTAGGAAGCTCCAAATGAAATTTCGTAAAAAGTTATAGGTAGGGAACAGACTTTACTTTCACAAATATGATTTTCAGAGGCCGAAATTGAACCAATTACACATGGCAGTCCGTACAAGTGCGCTCTCCTATTTTATCCCATAAACAGGTCATGTTGCGACACTTGGAATAAATCTCTCTCAGAGAATCTATTTGAGGATAGACCTATGGGGTTGGAAAGATAACAGGTTGGGATACAACAGGAAGAATTTTTAGACCCTGAAGATCTACAATTTTGGAGTTACACCAGAAACAATTAGGTACATATTTCTGTCAAAACTGAATCAGATTTTGAGCACCTTCATTCATGGCTTCGGGAATTTAGGGTTTCGGAGAAAGTTGGGATTTTTGTAATCGCATACCATGGCTGGATGCTCCTCATCAAAATCAAAATTTAGAGACCATGATCAAATTTTTTGGTTGGGCAGAAGGCCGGGTTTGATCAAACCCTAGTTCAGGACTTTGATCGGAAAGGTGGAAAATTAGGGCTTCTGCAAAAATGGAAATTTTTGAAATCTGTGACCATAGCTGGAAGATCCTTGGAAAAATCAAATTTTAGAGCCCTGGATCAAACTATTTGGTTGGGTGAAGCTCCAGGAAACTCAAACCCTAATTCAGGATCCTCCCTAGTGAATCCGGAAGATTAAAAAATAAATTTGAGGGGTGAAACCTTGCAGTTTTCAAATTTTGAGTATACCAAGTTGATCATCTCATCAAGGCACATCTTTCTATCCCTTCAGAAGTTTGAAATTCAAAGTTTGAATTTTTAGGGTTTCTCTTACAAACCCTAATCCAGCTCTAGATCCAGTTTCAGCAATACAAGTGGAGTGGGTTAATCCTAGAAGAGAATGGATTGGTCACCTGCATAAGTGAAGAAGTTCCTATTTCAGAGGGAGATGAGGCTAAGGCCTTACATAAGAAGATTACAAGCAATCTTAATAGGTATGACTTACAGGTATGTTTCGAAATCTGTTCATGATTAAGTTTATGGTATGTTTGACTTCATTAAGGTTAGTACAATCTTAATTAACTTTAGACTTGTCGTATCACCTTAATAAAATTATGAATACAAATATTCATTGATTAGGGTTTTGACACTTATGATTCTACTAATGCATTTTGGTGTTGTATGAGGATGATGTTGTCCACTAACATGAAAGGTACATCTAGAAATACAAATCAAGTTCTAGATCAAGAACATATGACCATGGTGACATGAAGAAAAAGATTCATCCATTGTTATGGATCACATAGAAGATCTACTTACGAGTTATGTATAACTTGGTTCTATAATGGTTAACTTATGAGATATGCAGGTTACTAGCACAAGTCATTGAAGAGAACAAGAAGACATCATGTGGGTATGTTAGACATAACTAGCTAACATGCTAATCCAGGTATGTTTTTCCTATATCAAGTTAGAATCCTACCTTGTGTTATGATCTCTTATATAAGTATACTTGGCATGATTGATTATGATAATTCATGAAGTTATAGGTTGAAGTAATCATGGGTTTAGGCATAATATGCTTCTTACTTTGATTGATGATATGACTAACCAGAAAAGTCCTATGGTCAGGAATATGCATGAGTAAATGTTTGTGATAAATTATCTGTGTATGAAATGATCTTGACCATACATGTTTAAGATTACTTAGAATCATAATGTTTTATAGTATTGAGATTATACTAATGAATGTATGATTGTGTATGAGACCTCGAGGATAACACAATGATGATAATAGTAAGTATGCATAGTGATCGATGTGAAGAACCTGCAACAATTAATTAATCAAAATACATGATATAGCAGCAATAATAGAACTCAGAATCACTTTTATATTGATCGCAGGCCACTTCGAGGGGGCAACCTCCTTTGAGCAAGCTCAATACAAATAACTTCACGGTACCTTCATTGGCCTCAAGGCACACTTATATACTAAGTCTATACCCAATACTATAGGTCAAAACCATGGGACATATAATACTACGGGACGACTTACAAAGCATATGCGTCCAATACTATGGGTCAATACTATGGGCTAATATTAACTATGGATCAACAAATACTATGGGACGACTTACAAAGCATATGCATCCAACAACAACAAAGTAAAGAGAAGGGTTGACACGAGTTCCTAACATCCCCTCTCCCTTAGAAAAAGCTTTGACCTCAAAGATTTAGTTGTGGAAATTGATACAGAATTTGAAGGAGTGGTTCCCTTGTAGCATCCTCGAGCTGCATTCTGGGCCACTGACGCCTTTGGAGTTTCAAGGATGATTGCTTGGAAGGCTGTAGACGAAGAAGAACCATATCAGCTACGTGAAAAGTGCGCTCAGAATGGTGTTGAGCGGCGAGTTGTTGCAGTCGAATTATGGCCATGTGAAGATTGTCCTGTAGAATGAGAAGAATCTGATCGCGGTTTCGAAGAACCAAGTCAATTGCCTGAACTGTGGAGCTTCTAAGAGTGTATGGAAGAAGAACTGGCGGTGTTTTTCCATAGACTTCTTCATATGGTGTCCTTGTAGATGTGGTATTGTACCACCAGAGCACTTCTAGGAAATCCATATAAATGGTTGGCCAAATTTGTGTAGGGATGGGAAAGGGTTGGAGCAGTCCCAAAAGGAGTGTCGTTTCACCCTTGTTGACCTAGCAAGTATCACAGTCAGCCACCAGCCGTTGAATTGTCATTTTCAGTCCCTGCCAAAAGAGGTTACATTGTTCCCTGTCATACATTTTGAGGAACCCAGAGTGCCCTGTTGATGAAGAAGCATGGAGTTCATAGAAGAGAGAGCCATGTTGAACAGATTGCAACCAATTTGGAACAAGCAGAGAAATATCTTTAAAAAAAAATGGGTCATCAAATGTGCGAGGAGTAGCTGCCACCATATTGTCCTTACCCTTCTTGTAAGTGATTGCATAGGAAGAACCCATGAGTTGGATAACCCATTTCAGGTGTGCTAGGGAGGAGACCCATTGCTCTAGGAAATTTTCCAGACTCTCGATATCAATCTTGAGGCAGAAATAATTCCCTAATAGGTATGGCTGCCACTTTTGTACTGCATGAAAAATGGCCATCATTTCCCACTGAGATGTAGATGCGGCTAAATTCTTACTGGAAAGGTCTCTTGAAGGCAGAAAGCTCACGGGTTCAGAAAAGACACTTGCATATCTATCCAAGGAAGTAGTGGAGACCGTTGATGGGTGCATCTGAATGAAATGGAGTTGAGCGATGACACCATGTGAATTCTTCTTAAGGATCTTTTCCAGTCGATGTGAACTGATGAGGCAGAGAGACCCTTGTTGTAAGCCCTTAAATTTTTGTTGTTTCCCATTGACTGAAAACTGCATCCAAAGTTCAGCAAAATCCCATAAGATGGGGCCAAGTGTGCGTAACCATTGAGCACCCAAAACCACATCACATCCACCTAGGGACAAAGAAAACATGTCAGAACGTAGGTTATAATCTTCCAGAAAGATACACACATTGTGACACTTCCCCTTACAAGGTAAGGTGCCCCCATTAGCAACCATGACTTCAAATTTGGAGCAAGTATGGACAAAACTATTAGCCTATTTGGCGATCCGAGGGTCAATGAAGTTATGAGTGCTACCAGAATCAATGAGTATTGTAAGAGGAAGCTTCTTGAAGTAACCCCTGACCTGCATTGTTTGGGGGGTGGTGACGCCGAATAAAGCATGGAGAGATATCTCTGGGTGGTCTTTCTGATATGGGAAGTCAATAGGTGGCTCCTAAATGTCGACCTGATCATCCAGTGTATCTAGAGCTTCTTCACCAACTTCAGAGGTGGGCAGAGAGTCCACATCCAAGAGATAGAGATTTTCTTGAACACATCTATGTCCTCGAGTGAATTTTTCATCACAATTATAACAAATCCCTTTTTCTCTACGTGCCTGCATCTCTGTTTCGAACAAATGCTTAATAGGAGTTGGTCGAGGAGCTAGCGGGATGGGAGGTTGTTGAGAACCCATATTTCAGAAGGGAACAAAAGTGGGTTTAGAGCGCTATTGGGTAGCAATCTTGTCTTCTTCCAACTTAGTCAACCCTAGGTATTCCATCATTGTGTTGGCACAGAACATTTTGACCTCTGGGCGGATTTCATCCTTAAGACCACTAATAAAAAAACTCCTGTAGAAGTCATCGGACAATCCTTCTATGTGATTGGCTAGTTTCTCAAATTCTATTTGATACTCTCTCATAGTGCCAATTTGACGAAGTTTAGTGAGTGCTCCAGTGAAGTCATCAAAAGAACTCGGACCAAATCGTTGCAAAAGTTGGCAAAAATCTGTCCATTTTGGCTTGTCATGAGCCTTGATGTACCAACGGTACCATTGAAGGGCTTCCTATTCCAAATGAAAGGATGCAAGTGGAACTTTTTGGACATCAAAAGTGTTATGCAGACTACAATACTGTTCTGCATGATAAATCTATCCAGTTGGATCAATGCCATCGAAGCGAGGAAAATCAGGCTTCGGACCACGGAAATTGCTGGAAGATGAGAACCCATTGGTTGCAGAAGATTCTTGTTGTCGGTGATTGTTCATGGCTGAATGCTGAAGATGGAGGCTGAGAAATTTTTCATCGAGATCATGGAGTTTGGTTTGGATGGTTGCAAGTGCTTCCTCCATGGTTTTTGCTCTTGCGAGGGTGACAACTATAACCAAGAATTTTTTTTTTTTTTTTTGGGGGGGGGGAATGGATAGAAAAGCACAAACAAAAGCTTATTGAGTAAAGGGAAATTTGGATTTGGGAAAAAATCGGATGGGTAATTGGGGTTTGACTAGGTTTTGGACACTTTCTGATGGATAGGGAAGCAAAAAATGAGGATTTCAGAAGCGGGGTGAAAGAATGGGAAAATTTGTCAAAGAGGGACAAAGAAGCAGAAATAGGGAATAGACACGGTCGCAAAATTTGAGGGCGATTGGGTGAAAATCAAAGGAGTTATGACAAACCCTAAAAATAGACAAATGTGAGATTCCTAGCTTTGGGAAGTGGAATTTGGGATAGGGTCCTCAGGAATGAAATATGAAGAATGATATTGCAGGGGTGTCTGTGAAGTTTCAGGGAAAACAGAGTTAAAACAAGGGATTAGAAACAGATAGATCTGCAACAATGCGGAAGGGATTAGAAACAGATAGATCTACAATGGCACGGAAGGGATCGGCAACAGATGGATCTGAAATGACGCCGAATGGATAAAAAAACAGTTGGATCTGAAACGGCTCTCAGAATAGATCTGAAACGGCGCGGAAGTGATCGACAACAGTTTAGCTGAAAATAGATATGGACCCCAGGTATGTGTGACTTCCTATCAGTTCAGGGGATTCACTTGGCCACCAATGTTATCTAATGGCTTTCGTATTGGGGCAGTACCCCTCACTCCACGGCTCAAGTAAAATTGATAGCCGCTTTGCCACAAACAACAGCTCTTGGTTTACCTCACGGGTGGGAACTGGTCAATCAGGTAGGGGTCATTTCCCTTTTTGCTGGCAGGTCCTCTCAATGGGCCAGCCACTTCGGGGTTCCTGTGGTACTCCTCATAATGATTTTTAGGGATTATGCCCAAGTACTTCCCACAGTTAAGCGGATAGGGATTATTCGTAGATCCGAAGTTGCGAAAAAAAAAAAATTGGCAGAAATTTCACCCAGCGAGCCCAAGAAAGTGCTCTGATACTAGATGATACAAACCGTTACACCAAAACCTCGAGGTGTTAGCGAAGTCCGCCCACTAGTATCTTAACATACCACCACGCTACGGAGTCCAGACTATGGGATGGATGTGCGCACGTACGGTGGTGTCCCCTTTGAGTCGTACGAGCCTTGGACGAACACTGCAATGCCGACGTTGCCACCCGCTCTGTGACTTGAAGCTGGGTGGAGGCTTTGATACCATATGTGAAGAACCTGCAACAATTAATTAATCAAAATACACAATATAGCAGCAATAACAGAACTTAGAATCACTTTTATATTGATCGCAGGCCACTTCGAGGGGGAAACCTCCTTTGAGCAAGCTCAATACAAATAACTTCACGGTACCTTCATTGGCCACAACACACACTTATATACTAAGTCTATGCCCAATACTATGGGTCAAAACCACGGGACATATAATACTACGGGATGACTTACAAAGCATATGCGTCCAATACTGTGGGTCAATACTATGGGATAATATTAACTATGGATCAATAAATACTACGGGATGACTTACAAAGCATATGCGTCCAACAACAACAAAGTAAAGAGAAGGGTTGACATGGGTTCCTAACAATCGAGGATGGATATAAGTTCAACGACAGGTAATCCAGGAAGCATAGATCAAGAGGGAGCACACTCCAGTAGTTTCTACAAGGATGAAGATATTCAGAGGGAGTTGACCACTTCTCACAATCCACATCAGAATCGAGTTGCAAAAAGGAAGCAAAGACTGAGAGGGAGTCAACCCTACAACCAAACAAAGATAAGTATTTTGATTGTCATTTCTTGCATATTTGTTTGTTTAAATAATATTATTCAATGATGTATATGCTTATGTTCCTAGACTTAGGGTGTGTATTATGCATATTAGAATAATTGCATTAATGAACAGTATACTACTAATATGCATGTGATGGGTAAGTGGCCTATGGCACTGTACAACATTCCATTGCTACTTATCTAGAATGAAACCTCTTTGCTGACATGTTGGGAGTTGTGCACACTCTTAAATGTTCTGGTAGAGATTGGAAGGCATCTAGAAAGTTACGGGATATGGATAAATGTTGTATTGAAACATTGGCTAAGATAATTGCATGATTGTATGACATATTTCTTTATGTGTAAGAATTTGTTCTGAAAACTATGAGATGTTTCTAATCATGCAATTTAACTTGTTTTGTAGGAAAGATCGTATACCATCATCTACAAAATAAGGACTACAACATTTGTTCAACAACAAAGTTATCTATTGAAGATATTGAAGTTCCCAGGATTTGGGAAGAATCCCATGATCGAAGAGTACCAGTCGATCATGAAGATGTTTGGGATGCAGTCCCAAGACTTGAAGGGAAGTCTGTAATGACTTCCAAGTGGATCTACAATATCAAGCATGTTGCAGATGGTAGCATAGAAAAATACAAAGCGAGGTTTGTAGCTCGTGGCTTCTCCTAGAAAGAGGGGATTGATTATGAAGAGACTTTTTCTCTTGTGGCCAGGTACACTTCCATCAGATCAGTACTTGCTCTGCCTGTAGTGATGAAATGGAAGGTACACCAGATGGATGTCAAGACAACCTTCTTGAATGGTGCAGTTGAAGAGGAAGTGTATGTGGAGTAGCCACTCGGGTTTGAGACACATGACCGGGAGACACATGTGTGCAAATTGAAGAAAGCCTTGTATGGTTTGAAACAGGCACCGAGGACCTAGTATGGCAAGATAAATGGCTTCCTATCCAGTTTGGGATTTACCAAGAGTAAAGCAAATTCCAACCTTTACTACAAGGTTGAGGAAGGAAATCCAGTGATACTACTATTGTATGTGGATGACCTGTTTGTAACAGGTGAGGATAGATTGATTGCCGACATGAAGAGGAACTTTGCTGCGGAGTTTGAGATGGAGGACTTGGGTATGATGCAGTACTTTCTTGGTATGGAGGTGTGGCAAAGTGCAGATGGAATCTTCCTTGGACAAGGTAAGTGTGCAGTAGAGATCCTAAAGAGGTTCGGGATGATGGATTGCAAGGCCATGGCCACACCTGTGGCATCGAACCTAAAGCTTCTGTGTGATGCTTCATCTGAGCCGGTTGATGCTACGATGTATCGTCAGATGATTGGGTCCTTGATGTACTTGACGAATACGAGACCAGGTATCTGCTTTGCAGTGAACACCTTGAGCCAGTACTTGACAGATCTGAGACATGTTCACCTAATAGCTGCAAAGCATATTCTGAGGTACCTGAAGGGTACAGTTGACTATGGGCTCAAGTATGATGCAAATCAAAAGTTTAACCTAGAGGGTTATGTTGATTCGGATTGGGAAGGCAGTGCCATTGATCAGAAGAGCACTTCGGGGTGCTACTTCAGTATGGGATCTGGTATGATCTCATGGTTTAGAAGGAAGCAGTCATGTGTGGCACTGAGTACAGCCAAAGCAGAGTATGTCACAGCTTGTTTGGCTAGTTGTGAGGCAATATGGCTCAGGAAACTACTGTCTGATCTGTTTGATCTCCAATTATGTGCTACTTGTATATATTTGAACAACTAGAGTTGTGTGAAGTTGTCAGAGAACCCGGTGTTCCATGACAGATCGAAGCATATCGAGATCAAATATCACTATATCAAGGATATGGTGCAGAGAGGACCAGTGAATCTCCTGTATGTTGCGATGGATGAGCAGATAGCCAATGTGTTGACCAAGCCACTAGCCAGAGTGAAGTTTGAATACTTTAGAGGGAGACTTGGTGTACTTCAGATCAAGATACCTTCTAGGGGGAAGTGATGAGTCCGGAGAAACAGATGCACATGAGACATTCTGACATGGTTGAAGTTTGTCTTACCATGGTCGTTGATGTAAGGGCTGGGCCATTCGAGCATGGTTGAGGTGTGTCTTCCCATGGCTATGATATAAGTGTTGGGTCATTCAAGCATGGTTGAGGTGTGTCTTCCTATGGTTGTGAGATAAGTGTTGTGCCATTCCTAGCATGGTTGAGGTGTGTCTTCCCATGGCTATGGATATAAGTGCGGTGCCATTCTCGCATGGTTGAGGTGTGTCTTCCCATGGCGTAGATATAAGGGATGAGCCTTTCACGGATGGTTGAGGTGTGTCTTCCCATACCGGTGAGTGTAAGTGCTATGTGTGTGCATCTAGGTTGTGCTCTGTGGACTATGTGGTGATCTAAAGACAATGATGTGACAGTAGGGTACACAGGTTCTGCAGAGGCATGTAATCAGTCCTGAGATGCTCTTGCAGGTTTTGTAGAAGTAGTGTATTAGTCCTGAGAGATCTTGTAGGTTTTGTAGAGGCAGTGTAATTAAGTCTGAGGTGTACCTACTTGATCGCTTGCTCACAGAGATGATTATGATCAGCATGATCGTGAGTATCAGGATGATACTCTGTGGTCGTGGACAGGTTGTACAGTGGCATGTAAAAGGTCCTAGGAGTTTCGATACGTTGAGCTGTGTGCTTGTAATCAGTCCTGGGATGCTCTTGCGAGGTTTTGTTGACGCACGTAATAAGTCCTGAGGATTCTACAATATGGCCAGTGACGATGAATACCTGTAGGTGGTGGGCCTACATCCAGTATGAAAAAGGACTAGCTCTGTAGAACTTCCTATGACAAGTAGATTCAGAGATTGATTGAGATAGCGGGAGCAGTGACAATGACGATGATTCGAGGACAATGATTCGATGATGATGATCCAGAGAAGAAGACTTGTGCTAGAAGACCTGTGTGGAGAAATACCTTCCTAGTTAAGAGGGAGTGTTGATGTATATGTAACTTCGGAATGTATTTCATATATGTATATTGTACTCCTATAGAGATGGTATTATTCCTCTATATGGAAGTGTTTGTATTCCTATAGAAATGTTATTATTCCTCCATACGGAAGTGTCGTCATTTATATTATAAGTGACGTAACTTATACTTGATGGGTTATTAGACCACCTTGATGGGGTTGGCCCTGTATAAGTCATGTGGATTAAAGGGTTATTAGACCACCCTAGTGGGGGGTCGGCCCTATCAGCATTATGTCATGTGGTTAAGTTAAGGCCGACCTAGTAAAGGTTATTAGGAAAGTCAAGTCAAGTATAAATAGAGTGCGGGAGGCACACTATTTGATTATTCACTTACTCATATCTCTCTCTTATTGGGTGATGCACACTAGTGGAGGAGGAGAAGCTGCTAGGAGTCTATATCTTATGCTTGGGTTATTGTATCATTGCTCTATCTATATCTGAGGAAGTTATTGGGGTTTTTCACCTTTATGGTTTTCCCCAAGGAAACTCTATGTGTCTATTGTCTCATGTGATTGCTTGTGCTTGCTTGTTGTGATTTATATGATTGATATGATGTACATGTTATTCTCTCAGTAAAGATCCTAGATCAGATTGAAATTCTGAAAAACTAACAAAATCGAGAATCATTCATTCCCAAGAAATCAAGCATGAATATAACAACCATAAGGAACTCATCAAAATGCTAAGTATACTAAGGTGCAGAGACCTTATAGGTACTTAAACTCGATTCAAACCCAAATTTGAATAAAATATAACAATCATCATATGAAAATAGTGGAAAATGTATGATGAAAATGTACTACTATGTATGATGATAGTGGAAAATGCATGCCTTAATTCCTTGTAATTTTCTAATATGAACTATGCATACCCAACAAGGTCCTATTTGAAACTTTTTCCCATGGTGTAGGTAGAACCAAACAGGTATTTTTCAGATCTGTCTTCCTCAAGCGAGGGGAGTTTAGGAAGGATAGAGGAAAGTGAGACATATAGTAGGTCTACAAGAGTTATATCAACTAGATGTCAAAATATAAGAAGAAAATTCCATAAACGCATGGAATTTTTTCTCGCTGAAGGGGGTTCATGTTCCTATGATGATGAGACAATAGGTGAAATCGAGGTGCCCTAGAGGTACAAACATCTAGTGACACAATGGGTACCCAAGGATCTTCCTCAACTAAACACATATTTTTGTGTGAACAAGAGGATACATCGATTTGCACCGTCGTCATTACATGGTTTGGGGTTGTTTTGCATGGATGGAATAAAGGTCAGTATGACAGATGTACAAAATTCATGGAGTATGTTGGACCTTGTTACAGCTACAAAGATTGGATGCACCTGGTCCAATATACACGAAGTATGCACAGATATGGATTGTCAACAAATTATTTACAGCTAAAAGACAAAGATCAAAATAAAGGAGCAACGTTGTACATTGGCGGAAGGCCAAAAGCCACAAGGAATATTGTGGGGTTTATAAACAGTACACAACCAATGTTTACAATTGAGAAACCCAACTGCATATTTGAGGGCCGTGAAGGAAACCGTGTTTTTGTATGTGCCATTAAATCAATAGATGCATGGGAAGATATGCTTATTAATTACAATTTGAATCAAGTAGATACAAACACGGTTACTATGGGAGTGGTACATCTAACAATTTACCCAACCTTTTATTAATGAATTTAACATCTTAAGGATTTTTCGCTAGTATATTGTTATAATTTCATTTAAATTTTCTATATTTACTTCGCAGGGTAGTGATCGGGGCATCTCCCCAGCAGCTGGTTAGAGGAGTACAACTTCCTTGAGGCAACAAGTATATATCTTTGTAATAGTAAAAATATAGTATGAAAAAAGAGTTTATTTTTGCTGTGTTTTTTCATGAGTATATTCATTTGGTTTATATAATTTTATCTATATTTTATATAGAGTGTTGATCGAAGAAACCACCTTGCTGTTGATTAGACGACAACAGCCTTAGGGCAACAAGTAAACCTAATTGTAATTGTACAATTTAAATAAGTCAAAAAAAATTATTATTATGTTGTTTCAGTGAGTATTTTGGTTTCCTTTAGATAATTGTTTCTATGTTTTTTATGCAGGTTTCTATAAGGGGAACCTCCCTAGCACTAGATGATACTGGACCTGCCTCGAGGAAGCAGGTATACATCGATGCCATTGTACAAATTTAATCTGAACAAAAAAAAATTGTTGTGTTTTTTCAAGAGTATATTCGATTCATTTAGATAATGTTATCTATATTTTTGTTGTAGAGTATTGATCAGGGAAACCACCTAGATGTTGATCAGACGAAAACAACCTTGGGGAAATGGGTATACCTGATTGTAATTGTACAATTTAAATACATCAAAATGTTTTCTTATTAAGTTTTTTCCGTGAATATTTTGGTTTCTTTTAGATGATTTTTTCTATGTTTTTGATGCAGGGTTCTGATCGGGGCACCTCCCTATTAGTATACCGGGGAAGGTCACCTATAACCACTGATCAGATGAGTAGAGGATCCTCGAGGCAGCAGGTATAATTCATTGGAATTGTACCAATATAATATGTATCATAATGTTTTTTTTGTTATGTCTTTTTTGTGTGTATATTGGTTTCATTATTATAATGTTTTCTACTTGTTTTTGGAAGGGGGGTGATCAGGGCAAGTCCCTAGCTGTGGATCAAATGAAACCATCCTTGAGGCCTCAAGTAAACCTAATTGTAATTTTAGGAATCTATCATGATCGATATGTTTTGTTAATATACTTTTGTCCTCCGTCTATTGCTTTCACGTCAGTAATGTTTTATATATTTTTGTTGCAGACAAATGATTCGGTGTATGAACCAGTGTCACAACAATCAATATATTTTGAGGTGTATGTGTTGATATGCGATGTTGACATTGGTTCTTATCTAGACCCGGTTAAGATGATAGAGAAGACCTTCGATCGAGACGTGGTCCTAAAGAAGGCTGGACAACATATGAATTTTTCCGAGACCAATATAGGTTTCAACTGGAAATGAACCCTAGGTATGAGTTCCCTTTGATGATTCCAGCAAGAGAGTGGAAATCCCTAGTGGAAGATGGAAAGGAGAGGGCTCTGAGAAAAGAAGGAAAGATACCACTAGGCACAAGGAGGTATGCAATACTTTCCACAATGTAATTATAAACCTTATTATTATTAATTTTTATATCAAATTTGGAACATCTAAGGTATTTCAACACTTGCATAGGCTATCACACACATCAAATTCCACAAAGGAAAGACACGACAAAATTGGTCAGCACAAGCTTGGGCCTGGTGGTTATTCGAATTTGGCAACACGAATTGTAAGTATCGAAAAACCAATAATGCATCCAAATAATAAATTGCAAATTATTTTTGTTTTATTTCATCGAAAAAGGTAAATTAATGACGTTATGAAAATATGCAGGACGAATGATTCAAAGAAGTTCCCACTGAGGAATACTTCAAGCTTGGATTCCAGCACGACTTTGGAGCTGTTGTTGAATGCGGAAAAATATTGTTTGGGAAAACACAGTCTTCTTGTGATCCATCTCGTGCACAGGTATATAAAATCTATATAGTTTAATGAAGATTTATTACTTTAGCAATCTATTTGTTAGAAATAATTGACATAAAATATTGACTCTGTTTTGAGCAGGAAACTTGCAATAATCTCCTTAATGTCGAGGATGGAGAACAACCAATCAAAGATCATGCTTCAAATCCTTGTAATGAATTTATTCATATGCTACAATTTTATATATAGCATTTCCGATGGTGAACATTAATTGTACTTCTCCATGTTTCAACTGCAGAGCATGTAGAGGGTCACATTGTACAGGTTGAGCCTAGAGAGGAATATGAAGAACCTGATGTGACCACAACAGGTAAAAAAACACCTTTGTAATGTTTTTTATAAATGAAATACTTGTCATTATAATAACAGAATATATAAATGTAACATTTTCACATTATTGCAGTAAATTTGGACCCCTTGCTGGAAAATCCACGTTGCGAGTACTCTACTAGGAAGACATTATGACAAGTTGATGATGCACCAAGAACTGAACAACAAGTTCCATAAGATGAACTTCTTGTTGATTTTGTAAAGAGAAAAAAATTAGAAAGAAGTGACTGAAGAAATATTGTGTAATTATTTTCTATAATATAATGTCCTGCATGAGTTTTTGCCTACTGAATGAATGAATGGTTTAATGAATGTTAGATTTTATTGAATGCATGTAATGACTGAATGAATGAATTTTATCCTTTATTGAATGAATGGTAAATGTTTGTTTATGATGAAACCTGCATGTTTTCATGTAATGATTTTTTTCAAGTACATGCATTGCATATGGGGAATTGAGAGTGATGTGAGGGGGCGGGAGGGGCCATAAGAACTTCCACCTTCACATGGTTGGCCCTGTTCAATAGAGAATATTAAATTATTCTTGAAACAAAGAGGATCTCAATGAATGCCTACGGTGGTTCCTTTATACAGCCCACTCACATGTCATCTATATTTTGACAATTTCTTGGGCCTTTTTATGAAACTAAAGCATCTTATCCTACTTTCCAAGCCTCTGACAAGGTAAGGAATCATTCATTTCTCACTTATGTATCAGAGTTTGAGAAAAAGTAAAATCAAATGAAAGTAAGCAGCAACTGTATAAACATAAGAAATAAATTCTTGCATAGTGATATTGTGACATAGAAGTCATTGAAATCAAGTTCCACAAAATTATTTATGTTTAAGATCCATTTTCATTTGCAAGACATAGTGGATCCTACAGATCTTTGCACATCTTATCTCTTTCCCCACAACTGTCAGAATGTCCTTGTATATTGATGATAGTGCTAGAGCTCTTGTCAACCTGCAACCTTCCTTGGTCGTCTGCATCTCTGACTACCCACCATGCTCTCTAGCCACACCAAAGGATCTACAACAAGCTAGCACCAACACCATCAAGTCCAATTTTGTTATTTCACTAAGCATGCCTCACACAAGCTCTCTAATCAAAGAGCTCCAAGTATCCTATAGGGTTTCTTTGTCACATTCCCTAGGATATATGTCCATCTCACAAAAGGACTCAAACATTAACACTTCAAGTATCCTCTAATTCTTTCCCCCAAAACCCTAGTTCCTTCCTTGCTTGCATAAATACAAGTACAAAGACTCAAGACAAATGCATCTTCGAGATACAAATGATGTAATGAACTCGCAAATGGATTAAGGAAAGATGAGGTTCAAAATCAAATAGGTAAGGAAATTGAGACATGGAATACTTAGGATAGTTTGAGCAAGGGTAAAATCAAATGAAATTAAGCATCAACAACAAACAAATAAGCAAGCAATTCTTACATAGCAATATTGTAAGATAAAAGTCACTGAAATCAAGTTCCACAATCATATTTATAGGCATACTTGAACAATAATGTCACTAATCAATTCAATGTTTAACAATAAACCATGGACATGTAGCTATGGATGACAAAAGATAAAATTGATAAGATAATTTTATCAATGTCCATTGAATCAACACAATAGTAGGTCAATAAACTATAGGGTTGTAGCTAGGACATAAACCTTAGTTGTGGGCATAAACCAATAGAGAAATGAGTAAGGAATTCCCACACTCTCTTGTATACCATGTTGAGGTTCGTAAGAGACCGCAAGGATCAAATTGAACCAACCAACAAACCCTAATTCCTATAATAAACAAGGAAAAACAATGTTAGGGTAGCACAACATTAAAACCTAAGAAGTTTATTAGAGATGAATTTTATTAGAGGGAGAATCCATAAGTGTGCTAGAGAGAAGATTTAGAAAAATAACAATAGAGTTTAGGGTGCTGATAGTCTAAATCACTTGTATTCAATAGATTAGGAATTTCACATGAGGCATGGGTCCTTGCCCAATTTATGCCAAATGTAAAATTGTGTAATTCTAGGATTTGGGAGGGCTTTACTTCTAGTTATGGTACATTTCTGGAAAATTCATTGAGTGAACACCTTACTATACTTGTTGTATTACAATGAAAGAATGTAATCTTTGCATTTCTGATTTATAATGGAACTAGGATGAACAAAATTTATTACATCTGTTATATTTCATCTAATTGTTTCTACAAGCTAAGGCAATAAATGAATTGGTGATGTTTTTTAATTCACGAGTTTGTTAGCAAAATAATGTAGTATTTACAGTTTTGGAATATCCGTTCTATCTCTTATCATCATTTTTCACGGTACTAATAATATTTGTAATATGATGTAGTTGTGAGGGACCCTACATGAGGTCTTTACATCCAAATAGAGAATCTGGAGAGGATTCCAACTATAAATATCTAGGTTTAACAACAGCTCAAGTAAGGGTAAGTTCAAGATGTGGTGACTTCTTGTAAACGAGATGCTATTTTTTGAGATTTTCCAATTCTTGTTATTATCTTGATTTCCCACGATTAATCATATTTGGTGCAGGATATATAAAACTTCTACTGCCTAAGCTGTAAGCATAAGAAGCATCAGTACAACTTGATAAAATTGTATGCTATTTAAAGTAACATGTTGTCTTATGGACATGAGTATACTCATGTGAACATATATAATATATATTGACATGGTGTATGCTAGGTCCCATATATAGATTCATCCTTGGGGGTGTCAATCTTGGCACAAACGGTCATAAAGACGTGTTTGACTGGGTCACTATACAACTTACAAAACTTAATGATCAACGTGATGTTGTACAACTTTTGAAATCGACACCCCTTGCTCTACAAGTATGACATATTGTAGTTGTCCATATTTTTCTATAATCATTGTCTTTGGAATATTTCATTGAAAATGCTATGGTTATTAGGACAATTCATAGTAGTGATGGTATTATATATAATTGTTAAATTATAACACATACTATTTTCTTTTTTCAGACTAGTTTCCTAGCTATTATAGTTTTTATCGCTTGATTCTTAGATATTAGATCTTTCCTTTTTGACAATAGCTAGATATAATATCGAATTTGCACTCACTTTGTACTAACAAATTGTACATTATTTTAATCCCATGGACATACTTCTATGGTCATTTATTGGGAGAGAAAAAGAGTTCGAAAGCACACAACTCATGATCCATAGGACAACATAAATATACACTCCTAATGTTAATAATTGACCTTTTTTATTGTTTTGATTTCCATATCGATTACCACATCTCCTTTTTCACTAGTACTCCTATTGCTTCATAATATTCCCTTCTTATGTGATTATATTTTGACTAATATTGTCTTCGATTAATTGACAAGGATTATTCCTCTAGATGCAAGTAATCCATATGATATGTTGGGATTGAATAGAGGTGCATCAGCTAAGAGAGTGAAGAAAAGGTAATTATTTTAACTTATCCTAAAGTATTTGGATATTAATTATCATAGTATCTATGTATATTTGAGTGAATTAGTATTCTAAACAATAATGCATTATATTTGTTTAGACCGTGAATTGTATAAATGAGGAAAGCAACATTAAATTTGGAAACAAGCAAGATTTCCTATCATGCAAGGAGTTCCTACAAAGCAGACCAAGTTTTTCACGAAGTTTATTTTTTAAATATATATAGATCACCAAATTTCTTCCCTTTCCAATTGGTGTCTTGGTCAAAATGCAATGGATCCTTTTTATTTTGAATTCATCATTGGCTATGTCTAAGCTTGAATAATAACACACTAGCTCAATTCTTATGACATCTTATGTAGTATAATGCAATTTCAAAACAATAATTGACCCAAGAATGGACCAAGGAACACATCATAAATTGAACAAGCTCCTAGCATAGAAAGTATCTTGATCCATATAATTCTACCTTGCAAGGGACATATGTATTGGAAAATTCCTATTTCCTAGTAAGAAGCATCTTGGCTTTCAAAATTTATTTCAAATGTATTTAGTAAGAGAATTTATTGCTTGGTCCAAGGCTTAGGCATTGCTTAATTGGGCTTTTCATGTAATTAATCAACTTTTTGCTTTGATACTTGGACATTGACCCCATAGGGATGGGGTTCATACCATAGGACCTCTTTAAGAGAAATTTTTTTTATCAGAACTATAAGTAGGATTATCAAAGGATTCTTTCTGTGCTTCTGAAGAGTTTGTGTTTTGTTGTGCTTGTTTATATTTCAGTTTGAAGATCTAAATTAATTGAATTAAAGTGAAAACACTAACAATAATCCACTTCACATGCCCATGATTGCGCTCTATTTGCAACTCTTGAAGAAATAGCCTTGAAACAGTGACTCTTGAACAACCAATCATCCATAATATCATCAAACTTCCCTTCAAGCAAATTTTCCAAGCACTCTGAATTATCAGGAAAGCATTTCCCTAGTTACCCCTGCAATATTTAAGGTAACACACCTCATTGTTCATAGTATTACTAAGCCTCCAAGTATATTACAAGTATTTTCTTCCTTCAATGTCATGGATGACACCCCTTTCTCCAACAACCCCACACTTGCTTACCCTATAAGTAATTTATTAATAAAATGATTGAAATAAAATTTGCACATAGAACCTACTTCCCCTACAAGTAATTTATTAATAAAATGATTGAAAGAAAATTATCACCTAGAGCCTTGTTTCAATTTGTTGCATCGAATAACATCTAGAAAAAAATCGATGACAACAATCGCATGCAAGGGTTTACATTCAATGGTTTGTATGTACTGTCAAATGACATCTAGATTGGATAGGTAAGAATGGGTAACTAGGTCCATCGCTAATATAGATTATCATGAAATTATGAAAAGCTAGTGGACTAAGGACAAATTATTTAGGGCAAGGCATAGAGGTGTTTATCCCATCTCACATCTCATATTTTCTTATATCTATGCAGTGGCACTAGTTAACAGGTCATATGGTGAAAATATGTTGTATAGTTCAAGAAGCATGGATCCCATTCATATATTAGGTAGCTAAAGTGGGAAAACTTTTTAAATTGGTTAAATATTTTATCTACCACCTTAAATGATGTTATCTCTAGGACAATAGATTCTACTCCAGCTAGTCCCGTGATTTTTTATATGTTATATTTCATAGTGTATATTGTTTGTGTATCTAATCACTTCCAAGATATGGGTCGGCAATGACAACCATAAGGAAAACCCATTCATGTTTATTGCCAAGTCCTATGGGAACACAAGTATATGAGTGAGCTTATAGGGATATTTGTTAATTTAATCACTCCCCTATACACTTTTGTGTTCTACAAGACAAATCCCTTTGTGATAGAGAAGGAAGTGCAAGTAATTGGTACAATGGATGATATGATGGAGTCATACACTTATATTAAAATATATGGAGCATTAAAGACTCCACATTTTCTACCAAATTCCATCCTTATCAATCTTGTTATTATTAAAATTTCCTATTAGAATTTTGTGCATAGACTTGCAACACTATTGATAAGAGATAAGAAAGCACCATGTCCTTCATTACATTGTCCATATGATCCTACAATATTTGTACCACCAAAGAAATAGTAGCAAAAGAAAAGACATTAACGACCTATCATTTGCATAAAGAAACATTATGAGGCACGATCCCTTAGGCATGACTATGCATCACTATTGGTTTTTCAAGTACAATTGGCCCTGTCAAAAAGAAACTTGGATAGATGAAAACAATTTGAAAAGAGGGAGGTATTATGAAAATGGTATGATGATAATGAGCATATATTAGTGGATTTAGTGGATGATTAGATAGACCTTGCTTTAGATGAAATTATACAATCCCTAATCTCAATTCCTTCAACTCCCCAAGGTGAAACTATTCATTCTTCAAGTTCTTCATACCTAGACATTGATCATGAATGTGTTTCACAAGCCTATGAATTTACTAGCAAATTCGTTAAGAGAGAGATGAATGTTAAGAGATAGGTGAATCAGAAATGAACATGATTACTGGATTGGTGAGCTTAATATGCCTTGAATTTAAGTGGTTGGTTGCATGACTTACGAGAACATTCAGACATCATGCTACCTTCAAATTGTGACACCTGAACAGTTTCCTATGTAGCAAAATCTACATAGAACTAGTATTTGTTTTTAAAAATTCCCCATAGTGGTCGGATATCTGACGCCCCTTCCAACGATTCTGACGACCATGCCATACCACCGATGGAAAATGTCCTTGGACTTTTTATTTTTTTGTGGGTATATACGTCGGATATTCTGACAACCATGCCATACCACTGACGGAAAATGTCATTGGACTGTTTCTTTTTTGTGGGTATATGCATCGGATATTCCGACGACCATTCCATACCACGATGGCAAATGTCGTCAGACTGTTTCTTTATTTTGTTGGTATATGCGTCGGATATCCGACAGTCATGAGGTCGGATATTCGACCTTCTATAGTATAATTAGGGTTGGATAGCTGACTTCCTTGTGTTCAGATATTGGTCGTTCCAGAAATAAACGGTGGTTGGATATCTGACATGTATATTGATATATTTGTGGTCGGATATCCAACAATGTTGCGTCGGATATCTGATGAGACCGTATTGTTGTTGTATATCCGCTGAAGTTCAACCGACGTTTCAAAAAGGAGAGGCTTGGCGGATGGTCGATAGCTTCATGTTGAAAATGGGACATATATGCCTTCGGATTTTGGGTTCATATTTTCATGTGTCTGTGAGGTTTTCATGGAAAAATGAATGAGTACAAGTCTTTAATTTTTATTTCTATGTGAAGAAACTAAAGTAGACTTCATGGATGGTTACTTCCCATTATGCTTTATTGTAGAAGTGTTAGAATACCTATTTGCCTGGTTGGATGCATTTTTATTGGCTCAGGCCAAGAATTAACCATATATTTTTGACAAAGATGAAATTTTGATTTACATGCTAATTTATTTTATGCTAATCTCTCATCATCCCAAAAAGGGAAAAATTATGCTATTAGGAATAAAAGTAGTGCTATTGCTTACATTTTTCAGCTTTTATAATTTTTTGGTTTTTCTTGGAAAGGTCACTTGAACTTGATTTTGATGTTTGTAGGACTTTTTGGAAGCAAGGTTATCATGACGTATTGGGAAGAAAAATTTGGTTGATCTTTTCATCTTCACTGATTCAAATATTGCAGTGGTTGATGACCTTGGTGATGTTGTTGAAAACTACCCATATTTTCACATAGGTCCTACTCTCTAAAATAATAAGGATCAACCTCTCAATTCGGGATTCATTTAGTGAGAGGAACATATGAGGATATTTGAAAGTGTGTGGAATCATTTTCTACTTTTTAGTTCTGATATATGTTTGACTATTTCATATTTGGTTCTTTGTTACACCACTTCTTTAGCTTGATTTGTCAGTAAATCTTGCATTTGTCACAGGGAAAAATACTTTTTGGAGGAATTTCTAGAAGTGTACATGAAAGTTGCTTGTATGCTTGGATATAAGTTGTCTCTAGCTTGGTAGAAACTTTGTCATTAGTAAATTTTTCCCTCAGTAGAATCTTTATCTAGTGTATTTGTAACTCTTGCATCTAGGTGGTTCCTACTATTTGTAATTCCATATGAGACTCTTGATGGCTATGTAATATTTCATTCATCTAAGAGATTTCTTCACCTAAAAATGATTTCCATTCTTGCAATCAAGTGGAGTGGAGAATTTAAGTACTCTTACAACCCTAGATTTAATGCAATATTGTCTTATGCTTTCATAAGCAAGTTCCTCATGTATATCACCTTGTTTGTCTATATCTTTAGACTTTGTTACTTTATTCTATCTCTGGTCCATCTCAATTGGTATTAGAACCTAAAAAATAGGCTTCTTTATACCTTTCTTTACAATTTTTTCATGGTCAATCCATGGTTCTTGCAAAAATTGTACCTCATTTGAATAGAGAAGCTGACATAAAAGATGACAGTATATGGACTGTCGATAATCAAAACCAAATATAACATCATCTGAGATGCATCTCAAGATATGGATGCTCTTCTTATATATTTTGAACAATTCAATATTATATATATTTGCAGTTGTAGTAGAAGTTAGTAATCCCCCTTTGGTGTAAGATTGTTTGCTACCATAGACAATCTCAATGACTCTTCCCCCAAGCTGAATTTTAGATTGTTGAGATTCTATCCATCCGGAAAAAATGAATGAGTGCAAGTACTTAATTTGTCTTTCTATGTGAATAAAATAAAGTAGACTTCATGGATGGTTACTTCCCATTATGCTTTACTGTAAAAGTGCTAGAATACCTTTGGATCTTTCTATTTTATGTTGCCACTCTTTGCATTGGAATTTCTAACATCAATTCTTGTTTTTCATGGAATATGCTGCAACCTTTTTTTTTTTTTTTCAAAGAAAAAAAAGCGTAATTTCATTCATCATTTGAGATCAAAATTACATTCTGTATTCACTGTGACAGTGAATTATCTTAGGCCTATAGATCATAGGTATCATGATGAGACTCTTACGTCTGCTTTCAAATTACAAAATTTCAAAAAACATTTCTGTTTTCCACAAAAAAAGAAGTTCAGTCCCACTGGACTAATTTGCTGTTACATTTTCAACTGTAAATGCCGAAACAGTGACAATAATTTCATATAAATATAAAAAGCATACTGTTATATATTCAACAGTATTCTAGATCAGTCTATAAATGATCTGTGGTAATATGCAGAGCTCTGTCCATCCCTTACTTCAGTAATTATCCAGGTACCGTTTGCCAAGCGCAGCCCATCTTTGGATGAGCAGCAATTTTATGTAATGAAAGGTCTGAGCATGCTCTCAGTTCTCTGTCCTTCCAGATCTTCAACTACTTTCCAAGTGCCAAAAGCCATGTTCTGCCCTTCTTTGGATGCCTGGTCCGCTTTTTGGTTATTTTCCCTGTATACATGCCGGCATATGAAAGTGTCAAAAGATTGTTTAAGCCTCTGTACAGTGTGAAGAATATTTGCAAGTCTAACAACTCTGCAATCTTGTGTTTGATTGGTCCAGTTTATAGTATTCATGGAGTCTCCAAATACCGCCAGTCTATTAATGCCTCTCTCAGCAGCAAAGATAAGCAGCAGTTTCAAACTCATAACTTCAGCATAATTGTTTGTACCCATACCCAGTCCCATGGTGATAATAAAAAAGTGTGAATCCGTTAAATATAAGACAGCGCCCCCACCACAGACCTCATTGCTAGCAGCTCCGTCGAAAAACCCCCACGGGTAAGTTCTGTCGATCTCCACTTCCATAATGCGTCTCTGATGTGAAGCCCTTATATGTTCGGGATAAGCCATGTAGAGACCCACCGTCATAGTACCAATAACCTCAGGTATGTAAGGTTTATCCTGGAATATAACCCCGTTCCTAGCCAACCATATCCCCCAAATGATAAGTAAAGGTAGGACCTTCAGTTTCTGAGTGCGCGCCCAGCTCCACCAGCGCTCCCATGCTTCGCTAACAGTGTTACCAACCCAACGACAATCTAAGCCCAGCAATCTTGAACATTCATGCCAGACCGCCGCCGTGAATGGACACTTGATGAAGAGATGTGTAATAGTTTCCATATCCATCTTACACAAGGCACACCACCCCGGGCCCTGAAAACATCTCTTCTGCAAAATATCCCAGGTCGGAACCCGATTTTCCAAAGCACACCACATGAAGATTCTATTTTTCGATGGGCATTTTAGTTTCCATAAAGATCTCCACCACCAGACCTCATCCCGAGCAGCCTCACCCGCACTAAGTACATTATAGCCCGTCTTAGGTGTATAAATCCCCGCCGGATCAAGTTCCCAGGTCAATACATCCTCCTCCTCCGTGAGATGAATACCTGCCCGATTCAAACCATGAATGTAATTACCCAGGAAACCAGCCTCCGGTTCCCCCAAGCCCAACATCTCCGCAGTTTTCCAGTATTGTATCCACGGTTCATCAGGACGCTGATCTGCCAGATGATTAAGAGTGTAGATACCCCGATTTTCCAGCGTATGGATAACATGAGCAGGCAAAATATGTAGTTGTTCACTCCCATTCCATGGATCTCTGCCAATTCTAACCTTTTCTCCATTGCCAACATCCCAAGCCAGAAAATTTTCCACCAATGTGAAAGACTTAACCACAGCCTTCCATATCACCGATCCCCCAGCATGTGTTTTCCGAGGGCTCCTAATCCAATCCTCCAAAGTAGTATCAGATAGATATTTACAAATAATAACCCTGGTCCAAAGACTATTCGTCTTGATAAGTCGCCAGCCTCCCTTAGCTGCCAATGCCTGGGAGAACAGAAAAATATTCTTTAATCCCCAGCCCCCAAGACCTTTAGGAACAACAATCCTCTTCCAATTGACCCAGGGTGTGACCTGACCATCCTTCTTACCACTCCACAGGAATCTAAAGCAAATCCGCCTGATCTGTTCCAGGATTCCTTTGGGTATCCATGACAAAGACATCCAATATACAGGGATGGCTTCTAAGAAAGCCTTAACCAGAACCAGCCTACCAGCACGCGACATCCACTTATGACTCCAAACGTTCAATCTTTTTTCCACCTTGCCAATTAGCCACCTCCAATCCTTCTTAAGATAAGTATTTGCTTTAAGTGAGAATCCCAGGTATTTTAAACCTTCATCAAGAGTAGATACTTTAAAAGGAAAGTATTCAACAAGTGCCCGTTCCTCCTCCTGTCGAAGCAGATGAGTAGTAAGGGTAGACTTATCATCATTAATGTCCATCCCTGTTGCCAAAGAGTACAAATCCAGGATCTCCTTCAAGGTCCGAGTATCCCTTCGATCTCCTGAACAGAAGATGATGATATCGTCCACAAATAAGAGATGAGTAACAAATAACCGATCCCCAATGTTAATGCCCCGAAACCTCCCCTGTAATTTAGCATCAATAATAGCCCTGCTCAAGCCTTCAGCCACCAGCAGAAAGAGAAGTGGGGAGAGCGGACAGCCTTGTCTAAGGCCTCTTTCCGCATGGAAAAAAGAGGTGGCGGCACCATTCAGTAACACAGAAAAAGAAACAGTAGTTATGCATGACATGATCCATCTAATAAAAGCAATACCATAACCCAAGTGGGTTAGCAGGAGCCGGATGTATATCCAACTCACCTTATCGTATGCTTTGGATAGATCGATTTTAAGAATAGCACCTTTGATGTGCCGAGTCTTCATGATGTGAAGTCCTTCCTGTGCCACCCCTATAGCCTCATGTATCTGTCGACCCTCAAGAAAGCCAAACTGTTCAGCAGTGATATGTTCTGAAAGTGAAACCTTGAGTCTCCGAGCAATGACCTTCGACACAATCTTGTAAATACAATTGCACAAAGAAATAGGTCTGAATTCTGAGAGGGTAACCGGGTTATCGTTCTTAGGTATGAGGGCTATAAAGGTAGAGTTGAAACAGGCAGGAAGCCTCCCATTCAATCGTGAATCCTCAACCACCTGCAGGAGATCCAGTCCCACAATCTCATACAGCTCAATGAAAAATTCCACAGTCCAGCCATCCGGCCCAGGGCTCTTGTCTTTCTGAAAGCTGCCAAGAACCTCCTTCAGCTCCTCCTCAGTAACAGGTCTCATCAAACGCCTGTTGTCCTCCTCCTCAGCAAAACGTGGGAATAATTGGGCAATCCTAATAACTTCTGCAATGGAGGCCTGTGCAGGAGCCTTAAACAGTTGCTGAAAATGACCCACCCCACATCTAGCTTTGCCTTCAAAGTCAAAATGTTCATTACCATTTGCATCTTTCAGGCTCCATATAGTATTGACCGCCTTCCTCCCCCTAGCATATGCATGAAAAAACTTAGTATTCTCATCCCCACATTCCAGCCAGACCACCCTGCTCTTGAGTCTCCAGGTTTCCTCCTTTTCCATCAAAAGTTTATTTCTGAGACCTTCCATCCTGGCCAATTCAGCCTTAGTTTCCTCGGTCAGAAAGCCCCCACCATCCCCCTCATAAATCAGTAGAAGTTCAGCCTCAATAGATTTCAGTTCAGCTTCATCTCTAATTTTCTTATCAAAGGCCCATTTTTTAACAGCTCCTTTTAACCTTTGAATATTCTCAGCGAACTGGAAAGCCCCAGTACGAGCATGTTCCACATCAAACGCCCGCCAAGTGTCCTGAAAGAGCTCTTTAAAAGAATCATCTCTAAGCCAATTCTTGTTAAATTTAAGAGAGCTGGGTGGATTATCAGGTCCATGCCTGATCTCAATAAAGATAGGGAAATGGTCAGAATCCCCACCGTTCCCTACCCACTGTCGGATTTGTAAAAATCTGTCCACCATCTGTTCAGCCACCAAGAAACGATCAAGTCTTTTTGCCACCCGAGCCTCACCACTCCTGTTGTTCCTCCACGAGGGTTTCAGCTTGATAGGTTCAATATCCAGCAAGTTTTTGAGAACCAATTTCTGTTGAAAATACCCAGCCAAAGGATCCACAAGTGCCCGAGGTCCCCAAACTTCTGAATTTCCCAACGTGAAGTTTAGGTCACCTCCTACCACAACCGATTCACCTTCAAATGAGGGATCCTGCAGCAAAGAATCCCAAAAAAGGGCCCTATTAACATAAGGCCCGTAGATATTAACCACAGTGAAGCAGGTGCCCAGGTCAACAGAGAGAAATTCAGCTCCTAGCACAGAAGCCCTTCCCCAAGCATTAACCAGTTTAATCGCACAATTTCTCCAGCCCACCGCTAACCCCCCAGAGCGACCCCTCGCATCCAGGGTCAAGAAAGACCATCCTGCCAACCACAGTTCCAATTTCTCCTTGATGATAGTACCTAAACCTAAAGTCTCTTGTAATAGAATCACATCAGGATGTTCAAGAGTAAGCACCCTCATGAAGGCTGATTTCTTTTTAGGCCCAGCCAGACCCCGGCAATTGAAGGACATAATCTTCATAACCGCACCTTCGACCGGGCATTCACTGCTCTAAGTGCCCTTTCAATTGAAACCTGTTTCACATCCCGGAGATCCAAACGGGCCCTGCTCTATGTCTTAGATAAGTGGGATCTCCGGCCTCTGCCCCTCCGGGCCATCACCACCGTCTTACCCAAACCCCCCCCAGAAATTTTTGTGCAGGAACGGAGATTGTACCCAGAAGCAGAAGATTCTGGTGAAGACCCTAGTGAAGGGGGCTCAGGTGTTAAGAATCCAGGATCCGGTCCCAAAGAAGTCAATATGTTCTCCAGAGGAGTCGTTGACAAAGTAGTGTTGGGTACATCAGGTTCGACCACCGGACAGATACAATTCCCAAAAGAGGGCGCAACAAAAGAAAGAGAAGTAGTCTCAGGCAGACCCGACAAAGATAAATTCTTCAAACCATCAACCCAATCAAACCCGACCACAGAACACCGATTGATAAAAAGATGTACAGAGGGTGTAAAAGAGAGAGAAGAAATACCCGGCAAGATAGGTCCCGGCACTGCATCCACATCTGACGGAACAGGGCCATTAAAAGCCTCAAATGTAACGCTAAGGTCTCCAGCAAGAATGTCCCGTGCCTCAACCGAGTCCGGTCCAGCAATATCCGAAACACCCAAATCCAGGTCCCCATCCACCTCCATCCGTTTAGTCACCAGCTCGTTGTGCATCAAAACCGAGGGTTCATCCCTAGTCTCCAACCCCGAAGGGTTACTCATCCCCTCATTCATGGCGCGAGCCGAAAGCTGACATGCAGACTCCGGGTGTCCATACACATGACACCGTCGACACCGAAAGGGTATATTCTCATAATCCAGCATTTGGGTGATAACAACAGGCCCCCATTCCAGATTGATATGCTCCGGCAGCCCCTCCCGCACATTTAAATTGACCAGTATACGTGCAACCTGCTTGTAGTGTGTCTTCATGTAGGAGAGGTCGGCTTCCAGAAAATTCCCCAAAATATCCCGAATCTGACGGAAGTGGCGAATATCCCAGAAATGAAGCGGAAGTCCCGGTAGTCTTACCCATACCGGAGACGAATCGATTCTCTCCCGACTCGCATCGAACAGGGGGTGCCAAGGCTTCAATAGAACCGGCTTCTGTTTAAGGTGCCAATTCCTGTTCAATATTTTGTGCATATCATCCTTATCGCGGAGTACCACCGCAAACCAGCCACGGAGCAGCATGTCCACCTCAGGAGTGTATCCCAGAACCCCGCTCCACTGTGATTCCACCCAAGCCATCACCGTGGGCCGAGCAAAAATCCTGCCCATAACCCTCCCAACCAGCGTTACACAAGACATCTCAAGGACACGTTCCCAGGAAATGTCCTCGCCTACCGCGTAGCTTCCCACCGTGCGGGTTCTGACCCAACTCCTCTTCCTTCGCCGGCTTGAACCTTTACTAGCAGCCCCAGTCCCCAGCACGTTCCCAGCACAATCCTGCTGATACCCAGCACCCGTCACAGGACTACCACACCCCCGTAGTTCATGAAGAGCCAGAGGCACACGTAAATCCCCTACAGTTTCCCCAATAACCGTCCCATCTAGTTGCTCAACCTGACAGGCAACACCAGTATCGGCAATCTCATTAAAACCTTCCCCAGCTACAAAACCCTCCTGTAACCCTGGCACCGGAAAACCCAGGTTCTCAGCAAAATAAACATCCGCCGCTCTCTAGTCCGGGCTCCCCAAGAGAGCTTCAGATAAGCCAACAGGTTCCAAACAGTCCGGCAGTAGGTACCCAGGGACGCAAGGCGAATATACCGGTGACAAAACTCCAATATTCGGGCTCACCAGCCCCATCCCGGTCGTTGCAGTGTCACCAGGCCCCAGCAGAGGGTAGCCATCCAAACCCCTCCTCATCACACCACCTGGCGCCCCCCTGTCAACAGATGCCTCCATCTGTCCACCGTCACATGTATCCAAATCCATAACCTACACCAAAACCAAAACCCAAGATCCACCAGAAACCTTCAAGACCCCACAACGCCGGCACACACCTCAGAACCCTGACGCTTCCTCAGAAAGCAACAGCGAATCTCGAAAAAAACCTCAGGTAATCTCCCACGGCCATCATAAACTGAAAATAACCGGCAGGTCGACAGTGACATGTATGAGTTCGTCATCTCCACAGTACAGCGGTCGGTAGCTCACAACTACCTGCCCCCGCACCAAACCCTACCCCCATCGCCCTCCTTCAGCTCGCCTTCTGGAATATGCTGCAACCTAGATATGCAAGGATGTGAAATTGAATTCATGCTTTTAACTTTTGCTAGAGGCTTACAAAAGGTTTGTTATTAGAACTTTGTATACTTTATGAAAAACTAATATGTTTTTGTGATTTTCTATGGAGACTGCAATGAGAGATTTGCATTGAACAAGGTAGAAAGGTATCATTGTTCCATATTAGAGATGTACATTGTATGATGAGGGAATTAATTCTCCTACAAGTGAACACAACTTGTTTCAATCAAAGATTGCAATATTTGTTTCCAATGGTCACTTTTGACTCTATAGAGCTAGTTTTATGGTTTAATGACTTGAGAGAATTAATTATTCTACACAAAAAAAAAAAATCTTCCATGAACTAAGGATTGTAATATTTGTTTCCAAGGATCACTTTTGTCTCTAGAGAGCTAGTTTGCAGTTTTAACGACTTAATGGTAAAACTTAAAAGCTAGAACTAATTTCTACTAATATCCCCCATCAATTGTCTACCACTACCAACCTACATGACAAGACAATGAAAACATGAACCTATGACTATATTGCTAAATGAGAATGCATGTTATTATGTGACTATAATATTGGCTAACCAAAAGTTTAGTTAACAATGTTGCATCATAGACAATATATGTAGACAATCTTTTTTTACTCTTCCTAATGGCATTTGGCAAAGGTGATTTCCAAGTGGTCTTGTATGAGCTACTTTATCTTTTCTAAGTGTGCCCTGTTTTGTAAAATGAAATAATGCATTGGACAATGGGAATTTTTGTACCCTATTTTATTTTATATAATACATCTAGTAGTATGATATTCCATGTTATGGTGGATTTGGTGCAAACTAGTATTTATCTGTATCGGGTATGTATTTTCTGATACACAGTTGTCTTACTTGTGGTAAATACGGCAGGTGAGTTGTAGGAGTGTTGGGTGTGGCCCAAGAAGATGAAGTTAAAAAGGAAAGTATAGTTAGGTGAGGCCTAACATTGAACATTTTTGGGAGAAAGGCGACTCCACAAATCCCGAGAAGAGGGTATGGATCGAAGTGCAGTTGGGAGAAAAGGACATGTTTCCCTAATAAAGTCAAAGTACTAAGGACATCCAAAGGTGGTTGGCGCAATTAAGGGCTAAGCGGTGTCCTGACTACTACAGGAACATGAATTTAAGAAGAGGAATGGTGTAAAGTATATTCCACCATAGAAGTGGGAGGTACGTTGAAAGAGAAAACAGTGAAGTCAAAGGAAGCAGCGCCAAAGGGACAAGAGAGTTAAAGATTAGAGCGGTCTACAGGAGAACCACAGGGTTCTAGGGCTTTAGGTACTATGGGGGTTGGACCCTAGTGATTTTAATATGTGACCTTCGGGCACACTTATATATAGGGTTAATTTTGTATGAGGAAGGTTTGGTTGTTAGAACTGTAAGGGTAGCTTGATTTTGTGTTAGGAGAATAGCAACCAAATAGAGAACAGAATCTACAACTGATTGCGTAGATATATGATTGTAGAGAAGAGTCTGGAGCTAAGTGCACAGACTGAAACTGTTACCCTTCCAAGATAATAGAAGAATAGTTCTAGTGTACATAGCTCCATCCTGGGGGTGAACCACGTAGATCAATGTGTTTATATATATGATTTTATGACATGCTTATGCATACGAATTCATGGTGTGTTTATGTATTTTCTTTCGTACGTATGTGAATGGTAATTGAGTAAATGGAATACATGTGTATGGATGCTATGGAGGAACACTTAGAATGGTGAATGCATAGCTAACTGGTGAATACAATAGAGATCTAGCATAGTTATGTATGATGTTGATAAGTTGTTAAGTGTGAAGTAACATGTTTATTCTAGTTTTGTGTGTTTATGTTAAGTAGGACTTATAAATAAGATGTTAGACCACATCTACATTGCCACGGTTACAGAAGGTTGATTTTGTAACACCCCATATTCGCTTCGGGTGAGACGTTAGCCTATTTACAGGGTGATGATAAAATGACCAGTGAGAGGGATTTTGTTGTTGCTGCATTAACTTCGCTGAACCTGGGTCTTCCCAAGGCAAGACAACAAATGGTTCTGTTGTTGATTTTGGACTGACATTCTCATGATGTGTGATGTTGATGTGGAATCCATGTTGATGTATATGTAACTTCAGAATGTGTTTCATCTATGTATTTCATATATATTTATTGTACCCTTATTAGAGATGTGTTATTCCTCTATAAGGAAGTGTCGTCATGTGGATTGAAAAGTGTCGCAAGTGTGTGTACTTGCCGATGGGTTATTAGATCACCATGTGTGGGGTCGGCCCTGAAATATATATTATATTGTGGATGTACCTAGCTAGACAAGTCGGCCCCATAAGGTCACTGGGAAAACAGGTTAGTATAAATAGAGATAAGGAGATCTCTATTTAGATCATTCAAAAAGTCACATCTGTCTCACTTAGAAAGTGGTGCACTAGTGAGGAGGAGGATCATCTGCTTCTAGGAGACTATCTCAAGTGTATTTTGGTTGTACTTTGTGTTGAGATATTATAACTTCAAATAATATTATATTTGTACTTTATTATTCCAGATATGATTCATTCCTCCGTGAAGATCTTATTGTATATCCGGAGATGTTTATTCCTCCGTCGGAATGTGGTAACTTGGGTTATTAGACTTCCCTAGTGGGGGTCAGCCATGTATATGTTATGTGGGTCAAAGGGTTATTAGACCACCCTAGAGGGGTCGGCCTAGTCAGCTGTAATGGGGTATTTAACCCAATGGTTAAATACGAGCCTACATGATTTGTGTAAAAGAAAAGTCGGAGTAGTGTATAAATAGAGGAGGTGTATTCCTCACTTAACACACTCACTCACTTGAGAGTAGCGCACTTGTGGAAGAGAGGTCTGCTATGAAGAAGGAGGAGCTTATGCTTAGGGTTACATATTTGTATATTGCTGGTCATCTATATTGAGGAAGCTTTGCTGGGTTTTCTACCCCATGAGGGTTTCCCAGGATAAATCTGTGTCTCTTGTGTTTATGTTGTGCTTGTTGTTTCTTCAGTGATCCTGTAAATGCTATTATTGTGAAATGGAATGTAATGCTACTATTTTCTGTCTTAGCATATTAAATATTAACATGGTGTCAGAGCTAACCTGAAGGAAGGCAATGTATGGCACTTACGACACTTGCTTCTCTTACGACAATTTGAAGGTTAGGGTTTTATATAGAAAACCCCAGTCATCGTGGAACTTTCGCTATAAATACATTTTGGCGAAGTTTTAGGATCTGAAACCTTTACAGGTCGTAGATTACATCCCTAGGTACCTTGTGTCCAAAGGGAACCCTAAGATTCGTTGTACTTTGTGAGTTATGATCAGTACAAGTTAGGGTTTCTGCCTCTTCCAGATCTCAGTCAAAATCAGTTGACCTAGGAAAAAAGGTCATAACTTGGGCTAGGAAGCTCCACATGAAATTTCGTAAATAGTGATAGGTAGTACACAGACTGTACTATCTCAGAAAATGTTTTCAGAGGCTGAAACTGAACCAATGACACGTGGCACGCCGTACAAGTTCGCTCTCCTGTTTTATCCCATAAACAGGCCACATTGCGACACTTGGCATAAATCTCTCTCAGAAAATCCAATTGAGGTCAGACCTATCGAGATGGAAAGATGATAGGTCAGGCTACCACAAAAAAAGTTTTCAGACCCTGTGGAGCGAAAATTTCAGAGTTACAGCAGAAACAATCAGGTACATATTTCTGTCAAAACAGAATTATTTTTGGAGCACCTTCATTCATGGCTTCCGGAATTTAGGGTTTCGGAGAAAGTTAGAATTTTTGGGATCGGAGTCCACGGCTGAATGCTACTCAGGAAAATAAAAATTTAGAGACCAAGATCAAATTTTTGGTTGGGTAGAAGACCGAGCTTGATCAAACCCGAGTTCGGGATTTTGATCGGAAAGATGGAAAATTAGGGCTTCAGCAAAAGTTAGAATTTTTGAAGTCTGTGACCACGGCTGGAAGCTCCTCAGAAAAATAAGATTTTAGAGCCTTGGATCGAACCTTTTGATTGGGAATAAAGGTGGGCTTCATCAAACCCTAGTTCGGGATCCTGTATAGAAGAACTAGAAGTTTTGAAGGCAATTTTGAGGGGTCAAATTTTGGAGATTTCAAAATTGAAGTATGCTAGTTTGATCAGCTCAGCAAGACACATCCTTCCATCCATTCAGAAGTGTGAAAGTCAAAGATTGAATTTTTAGGGTTTCTCTAGAAAACCCTAATCAAGCTCCAAATCAAGTTTCAGGGGGAGTCGAGGCTAAGGCCTTACATAAGAAGACTACAAGAAGTCTCGACAGGTATGACTTAAGGAGGTTCAGGTATGTCTTGAAATCTGATTCCTGATTAAGTTCATAATGTGTTTGTCTTCATATTATTTATTAGTACAATCTTGATTAATGTTAGAATTGTCTTATCACCCTAGTAACAGTATGAATGCATGTGAATGATTGAAGACATTCATTGATTAGGGCTATATGATTGTACTAATGCATTATGGTGTTGTATGAGGTTGATGTTGTCTGCTAACAAGATACAGGTACATCACGAAAGACAAATCAAGTTCCATGACCATGACAACATGAAGACAAAGACTCATCCATAAGCTTTGTTCTACTTATGAGGTATGCATGACTTTGTTATATTATGCTTAACCTATGAGATATGCAGGTTCTAGCACATGATCTCTAAATCATTGAAGAGAACAAAGAAGATATTGTTTAGGTATGTTAGACATAACTAAGCATGTATGTTTTCCTATGTCAAGTTAGAATCTTACCTTGTGCTAGGATCCCTTATATAAGTATACTTGGTATGATTGGTTATGCTTATTCATAAAGTTAGTAATCAAGGGATTATGCATATTATGTCTTTTATCTTGATTGATGATATGCATGAGTAAAAGAAGACTTCCCTGAAATCTTGAATACTAATGTTTATTATCTATGATCATGATTATACATATTCAAAGATTATTTAGAATTATAATGTTTTGAAAATATTTATAATATACTAATGAATGTATGTTTGTGTATGAGATCATGAGGATGACACTAGTGCACACTTGAGCATGCACAGTGGTACAGAATGAATAGAAGTTCAAAAGACATATAGAAGATCAAGCGGGAGGCAACCACACAAACATAAAAGATAAGTATTTGAGTTGTTATTTGAAATAGTAAATGATATTGCTTGTATGCATATTTGTATTCCTAGAATATATCATGATGAGTGTAAACATTCATAGAGCATTGAACAATATACTACTAATATGCATATGATTGGTAAGTTGGACAAACATTCCATTGTTGCTTGTCTAGAATGAAACCTCTTTGCTGACATGCTGAGAGATGTGCACACTCTCAATAGTATGTTCTGGTAGAGATGGAAGGCATCTAGATAGCCACTGTATGCATACAGGATATGGAAAAGTGTTCTGCCAAAGTATTGGTCAAGATAGTTGCATAACTATGTAAATGATATCTGTATGCATAATAGGTTATCATGTCAACATGATTTGATGATTATGAAGCATTACTAATTATATACTTAATCTTGATTTGTAGCAAAGATCATGAAGAATGACGAATACCGAACAAGTGATGGATGGTCAACAAAATATTTACAAATCAAACATAATATAAAAGGCTCGTGGCTAAAAGATTCTCTTAGAAAGAGGAAGAGAATCATGACGAGATATTTGCTCCAAGTGGCTAGATAAGACCATTCTCTTAATGATGTAATTAAAGAAGTGTGAATCAGGTTCTGTATGGGTACCCATGATCGATAATCAATTGATGAGCTTAATGATCACCATGGGTGATGTGGATCTCAACCTTTGTTACAAGGTTGAATATGGCTTCTATACACATATGACATGGATGCAAGAAGGAACTCACCACAGAGTTCGAATGATTTTGAGGCTCATATCAGTAGACCCATCTGACAAGAGATGGCACATATAGATATGCAGAAGATCACTCAATGCAGAGTGTGAATGATGGACAATTGACAGCTTATTGACAAAGCTTGGGCTTTACCAGAAGTAAAGCTGATCCTAACCTTTACCTTAAGGTTGTGGATGATGAACCTATCATACCATTATTGTATGAAGATGATCTCTTTCTGACAAGGAATGAGAAACAGATCATGAAAAGAAAGAAGAAGATGGCTGCAGAAATGAAAATGAAAGATCTTAGATTGATGCATTACTTCCTAGGTTTGGAAGTATGGCAAGGCTCAAAAGGAGTCTTTCTCAACCAGGGAAAGTATGCTGAGAAATATTAAAAGGACTTGATGTGTTGGAATGGCCACTCTCATGGATTCCAACTCGAAGCCGTTAGCAGATGACTCATCAGAGTTAGTAGATGTAACTCTGTACAGACAAATTATTGAGTCATTGATGTATCTAACAAATACTAGGTCATATATATGCTTTCCTGTGAACACCTTGTGTCAGTATCTAGTGGAAACTAGATGTGTTCACCTGATAAGTTGCAAATCATGTGATGTGGTACCTAAAGGATATGATAGACTTTGATCTATGTTATCTTGGAGATCATGACTTTAGATGGCTACACAGATGTTGATTGGGCAGAAATTGTATCGGACAGGAAGAGCACATCAAGAGGATGTTATTGTCTGGGATTAGCCATGATCTCGTGGTTTAGCAGGAAGCAATCTAGTGTGGCTCTCAGCACAAGCGGAATATATGGCTGCTTGCTCTGCTAGTTGTGAAGCGGTATGGCTTCAGAATTGTTTGACATAAAAATGGACCCAACTGTGATCCTATGTGACAAACAGAGTTGTACCAAAATGGCAGAGAATCCAGTATTCCATGATAAGTCAAAGCACATAGAGATCTGACATTTCTATATACAAGATATGGTGCAGAAAGGAATTAAAGTTCGAATTTGTAACAAGTTACCAATGTACTAACCAAACCTCTACCGATCCAATGTACTAACCAAACCTCTACCTCAAGTAAAGTTTTCCAAGACAAACTTAATATAGTTCAGAAGGATCCTCCTCGAAAGGGGGAGTTATGTGATCACTTATGATGAGATTTCCTGCATCGATAGAGAAGTCGATGATGTGGATACATATATTGGTGATGCCGACAGAGAGGTTGGTGGATGGTCCTTTGACAGGGTCTAAGTTGACAAGGGGATTGCATCATCCTTGAACACACATTCTAAAGTGAGCCGTAGACAGATGTCTCCGAGAAAGAAGAGGATTGCATCATCCTTGAACACACATTCTAAAGTGAGCCGTAGACAGATATCTCCGAGAAAGAAGAGGATTGAATCATCCTTGAACACACGTTCTAAAGTGAGCCGTAGACAGATGTCTCCGAGAAAGAAGAGGATTGCATCATCCTTGAACACACGTTCTAAAGTGAGTTGTAGACAGATGTCTCCAAGAAAGAAGAGGATTGCATCATCCTTGAACACACGTTCTAAAGTGAGCCATAGACAGATGTCTACGAGAAAGAAGAGGATTGCATCATCCTTGAACACACGTTCTAAAGTGAGTAGTAGACAGATGTCTCCGAGAAAGAAGAAGGATTGCATCATCCTTGAACAGATGTTCTAAAGAGAGTCGTAGACTTATGTCTTCAAGAATGAAGTCCTTGGTGGACATGTGAGGATTGGATCATCCCTAGACTTCAGTCCTAAAGAGAGCTGTAGACATGATGTCTTTGAGAATAAAGTCCTGAATGAATAGGTGGGGGATTGTATCGTCCCCGGACTTTGGTCCCAGAATTGAGCCGTAGACATGATGTCTCCGATAATAAAGTCCTGAATGAACAGGTGGGGGATTGTATCATCCCCGGACTTCAGTCCCAAAATTGAGCCGTAGACATATGTCTTCGAGAATAAAGTCCTGAATGAAAAGGTAGGGTATTGTATCGTCCTCGGACTTTGGTCCCAGAATTGAGTCGTAGACTGGGTCTCTGATAATGAAGTCCTGAATGACCAGGTGGGGGATTGTATAGTCCCCGGACTTCGGTCCCAGAATTGAGCCGTAGACTGGGTCTCTGATAATGAACTCCTGAATGAATAGGTAGGGGATTGTATCTTCCCAGACTTGGGTCCCAGAATTGATCCGTAGACTGATGTCTCCGAGAATTGAAGATAGGACTGCATCGTCCCTGGACCTCGGTTCAAAATGTACATGATGGGATTGCATCGTCCCTAGACATGAGACTTGTCTTAAAGGTACGTGTGAGGACTGCATCGTGATGGGATTGCATCATCCCTAGACATGAGACTTGTCTTAAAGGTACGTGAGAGGACTGCATCATCCGTGAACTGGGTTCAAAATGTACGTGATGGGATTGCATCGTCCCTAGACATGAGACTTGTCTTAAAGTGATAAGGATTGATCATCCTAGAACTTGATCTGGATTGTATCATCCATGGAACTATGTCCTAAAGGGAGCGGGATTGATGATCCTGTAATATGATCGTGTGTGTTGCAGAGTATGCTGCTATGCATACATGACTGATGAGGATACTTGTATTGATGTATTGATACTTGTATTGATGATGTGTATTGATGATGATACTTGTATTCATGATATGTATTGATGAGGATACTTGTATGTATACTTGTATCGATGAGGATACTTGTATTGATGATGTGTATACTTGTATTGGTGTGGATACTAATACTGATGATCTAGATGACGATGATGCTGATCATGTAGATCGAGATGATGATCCAGATGTTGTAGATCGAGATGATCTAGATGCTGTAGATTGTGATGATCCAGATGTTGTAGATCGAGATGATCCAGATGCTGTAGATCATGATGATCCAGATGCTGTAGATCGAGATGATCCAGATGCTGTAGATCATGATGATCCAGATGCCGAAGATCGAGATGATCCAGATGCTGTAGATCGTGATGATCCAGATGATGTAGATCGTGATGATCCAGATGTTATAGATCGAGATGATCCAGATGCTGTAGATCGTGATGATCCAGATGCTGTAGATCGTGATGATCCAGATACTGTAGATCGAGATGATCCAGATGCTATAGATCGTGATGATCCAGATGCTGTAGATCGAGATGATCGAGATGCTGAAGATCGAGATGATCGAGATGCTGTAGATCGTGATGATCCAGATGTTGTAGATCGTGATAATCCATATGCTATAGATCGAGATGATCCAGATGCTGAAGATCGAGATGATCGAGATGCTGTAGATCGTGATGATCCAGATGCTGTAGATCGTGATAATCCAGATGCTGTAGATTGAGATGATCCAGATGCTGTATATCGATATGATCGAGATGTTGTAGATCGTGATGATCTAGATGCTGTAGATCATGAAAATCTAGATGCTGTAGATCGAGATGATCCCGATGCTGATGATCGTATGATGACGATGCTGATGATCGTGAGGATCCAGATGTTCATGTTGTTGTAGCTGTTCGAGTGCTGCAAAAGATAAAGACTCAGTACTGAAGATGTTGATGTTCCAGTATTGAAGATGTTCCAGTAACTGCTTGAGTTACTGATGATGTTGAGAAAGATTCCAATGATTTATAGATGTATCATGTATCATGTTGATGACTCCTTGCTCGTGCAGATGTTGTTATAATATCCTTCTCGCTAAGGGGGAGTGCTGAGATATTGTAACTTCAAAGAATATTATATTTGTACTTTATTATTCCAGAGATGATTCATTCTTCCGTGAATATCTTATTGTATATCCGGAGATGTTTATTCCTCCGTCGGAATGTGGTAACTTGGGTTATTAGACTTTCCTAGTGGGGGTCGGCCCTATATATGTTATGTGGGTCAAAGGGTTATTAAACCACCCTAGAGGGGTCAACCTAGTTAGCTGTAATGGGGTATTTAACCCAATGGTTAAATACGAGCCTACATGATTTGTGTAAAAGAAAAGTCGGAGTAGTGTATAAATAGAGGAGGTGTATTCCTCATTTAACACACTCACTCACTTGAGAGTAGCGCACTTGTGGAGGAGAGGTATGCTATGAAGAAGGAGGAGCTTATGCTCAGGGTTACATCTTTGTATATTGCTGGTCATCTATATTGAGGAAGCTTTGCTGGGTTTTCTACCCCATGAGGGTTTCCCAGGATAAATCTGTGTCTCTTGTGTTTATGCTGTGCTTGTTGTTTCTTCAGTGATCCTGTATATGCTATTATTGTGAAATGGAATGTAATGCTGCTATTTTCTGTCTTAGCATATTAAATATTAAGACTTTGGTTGAGCCATTGCTCTCTCTATCTCTGAGGAAGTTGTGGGGTTTTTCACCTTAGGGTTTTCCCCACGGAAACTCTGTGTCTCTTGTCTCTCATGCTTTTGATTCTTGTGATGCTTGTCATGCTTTTATTGATTGTTATACATTGATATACTGTATATGTTATTCTCTCATTGAAGATCCTAGAGTATTGTGAATTAATGCTCAAAATTTAACATGGTATTAGAGCTAACCTGAGAAGAAGACATTTTGCAGTGACGAAAACTTGAGTTTCTTGTTTATTGGGTTTCTGTCCACATATTTTGGAAAAGCAGTATAGTAGATTGACTCTACTCATCAAGGAGAATCTATCTGTCCAATCAGAATTCAATTCTGAGCATTTTCAGATTTGGCCCTAAAAATTAGGGTTTCCGCAAAAATAGGAATTTCTGAAATCTGAAGACATAGCTAGAAGCTCCTTGCAAAAAGCGAAGTTTAGAGCTTTGGATCGATATTTTTGGCTGGGTAGATCTCTGGGAAACTCAAACCCTAATTCAGAGCTCTTCCAAGTGAACCCAGGAGGACAAAAAACAAATCTGAAGGGTAAAGCTTTGCTGATCTCAAATTTTGAATTCCATAGGCTGATCAGCTCATCAAGGCTCATCTTTCTATCCTTTCAGAAAATTGAAATTCACATTTCAAATTTTTAGGGTTTTTATGACAAACCCTAATCTGGGACCAGATCCAATTTTCAGCATTTCAAGTGGTAAGACCTAAATCTTTTCTATTTCCATTTGAAGTACTCTTTAAGATGTCTCACCACGCCAAGCTTGAGGATAAGCTTGAAGGAGCTGATAACTTCCTAGCTTTGGAAGTATAGGATTGGGTTAATCCTCAAAGAGAATGAGTTGGACTCATATGTAAAAGAAGACATCCCTATCCCAGAGGATGAAGAGGCTAAGGTAGTGCATAAGAAAAACTTGGTCAAGGCAAAGAGAATCATTGCTGATTCTATAAAAGACCATCTCATACCCCATGTGTCTTCTCTAAAGGCACCCAAGGAGATGTTTGACTCTTTGACCAAGCTATTTGAAGGGAAGAACATAAATCGGAAGATGACCCTGCAGAACCAATTAAAAGGAGTAAAGTTTCAGAATGGAGAAACCATTCAATCTTATTTTTCAAGGGTCTCCCAGATCAAGGAACAACTAGAAGCAGTGGATGAAATGGTGGAGAATGGTGAAGTGGTGATGACCACTCTAAATGGCCTACCCAGGTCATGGGATTCCTTTATTCAAGGAATTTGTGCAAGGAAGAAGTTGATCTCCTTCAACAGATTGCGGGAAGAATGCTCTCAAGAAGAAGCTAGGCTTGTGGCCCGAGAAGAAAAGATGGGAAATGAAGATCAAGCTCTCACAGCACATGCCAGGAAAGGAAAGTCCAAGAAGGAATCATCTCATAACAGGAGATTCTCACACCACCATTATCATAAAGATAAGAAAGATCTCAGATGCTTCAATTGCAATGAGAAGGGACACTTTGCTTCAAATTGTCCCAAGAAGAAGAAATACAACAACAACAACTTCAATAAGAAGAAGAAGAATAACAAAAGAAGATATCATGCTCATGCTTCCGAAGATGATGAACCCCCAAAGAAGAAGGCTAGGGAAGAAAGTGATAGTGATGATGACTCATCAAGTGAAGAAGAATATGTTCTAATTTATGCTCTCACAGGTACTATCTCCCATGGTTGTAATGATTGGTTGATTGACAGTGGGGCTTTCAAACACATGATTGGGTTTAAGGAATCTTTTGTGAATCTATCTGAACATGAATCACCCCATAAGGTGAAACTTGTGGATGATTATCAATACCCAATCAAAGGAAGTGGTGAAGCCTCCTACAACCTAGATTCTGGAAAATATTTGAAGAAGAAAGAAGTCCTTTATGTACCTGGGCTCAAGAATAACTTACTCTCCATCTCTGCATTAGATGAAAAAGGTATGAGGGTTGCATTTGTGGATGGCCAAGTCCTAATGTGGCCAAAGGGAAAGAACATAGATGATGCAGTAGTGATTGGAGAGCAAGAGGGAGGTTTGTATAAATTGAAGGGATAACCTGAACATGCCATGGTACATGAATCCATGGAGCCAACTGAATTTTGGCATAGAAGACTTGCTCATATGCACTATAGGGAAATTCCAATTGCAAGCAAGGCTGTAGAGGGTCTTCCTAAAATCAACACCAAACATGAAGGTGTTTGCAAAGGATGTGCAAAAGGTAAGAACATTAAGAAGTCTTTCCCAAGCAGTGAAAGCAAGGCAAAAGACATCCTGGAAATCATCCACTCAGATGTATGTGGTCCTATGTCATCTAGTTCTTTGAGTGGGTATGTTTACTATGTCTCATTTATTGATGACTTCTCCAGGAAGACTTGGGTATACTCTTGAAGAACAAAGATGAGGTGTTTGATAAGTTGAAGGAATTCAAAACCTTGATGGAGAATCAAACTGACAAGAAAATCAAAACATTCACATTCGACAATGGTGGAGAATTCACCTCAGGTGACTTCAAGAAGCTTTGTAGTGATTCAGGGATTAAGAGGGAGTTGAATGCTCCTTATAATCCTCAACAGAATGGAGTTGCATAAAGGAAGAACAGAACAATCATGGAAGCAACAAGGGCAATGTTGCATGACCACGATCTACCTATGCATCTATGGGCAGAAGCAGCTAGAACAACTGTATATGTGTAGAACAGAACACCCCACAAGATATTGGAGAACAAGACACCAACAGAGGTCTTTTCTGGTAAGAAACCTGAAGTCAGCCATCTCAGAATATTTGGTTGTCCAGTATACACTCATGTCCCAAAGGAAAAGAGGACTAAACTAGATCCTTTAGGAAAGAAGGGTATCTTTGTGGGTTACAGTGAAAGCTCGAAGGATTACAGAATATACTTTCCAGGGTTCAAGAAGATTGATGTCAGCAGGGATGTAACATTTGATGAAAACTCAGCATTCATCAAATCAAGGAAGGCACCTATCGAAATTCATGAAGAACCTAAGGAAACTAGATTTCAAGACACTACCATGACTGAAGCAGTTCCAGAAGTTGTTCATGAGTTTGAAGATCCGCAAGAACCTGTAGATCCACCCCATGAGGATAACTCTCACAAGAGGAAACCTGCATGGGATAGAGAGCTCATTCAAGATGCAGAAAGGTTTGGCATTCTAGAAGAAGAACACAGAGCAAAGAAGAGAACCAGATCACATACCAGCTATGTTGCTTTACTCTGTGACATTATGAACAAAGAACCTTCCAGTTATGAAGAAGCAGCGGAAAATAAACAATGGAAGGATGCCATGGTTGGGGAATACCAATCAATAATGAAGAATGATGTTTGCGATGCCGTCCCAAGACCTAAAGAGAAGTCGGTTGTGACTTCCAAATGGATCTACAAAATCAAGCATGTTGCAGATGGCAGTGTAGAAGAATACAAAGCAAGATTCGTAGCTCGTGGCTTCTCTCAGAAAGAGGGAATAGATTATGAAGAAACTTTTTCACCTGTAGCCAGGTATACTTCCATCAGAACAGTACTTGCCCTGGCTACAGTAATGAAATGGAAGATACACCAGATGGATGTCAAGACTACTTTCTTGAATGGTGTAGTTGAAGAGGAAGTATATGTGGAGCAGCCACTCGGTTTTGGAATACATGATAGGGAGTCATATGTGTACAGATTGAAGAAATCCTTGTATGGCTTGAAGCAAGCTCCCAGAACTTGGTATGGTAGGATGGACAGTTTCTTATCTAGTTTGGGCTTTACCAAGAGTAAAGCAGATTCCAACCTCTACTACAAGGTTGAGGAAGGGAATCCTGTGATTCTACTCCTGTATGTGGATGACTTATTTGTAACAAGAGATGACAGATTGATTGCAGATACTAAGAGAAAGCTTGCTACCGAGTTCGATATGAAAGATTTGGGAATGATGCATTATTTCCTAGGTATGGAGGTGTGGTAGAGTGTAGGTGGGATATTCCTTGGTTAAGGGAAGTACACAATAGATATCCTGAAGAGATTCAGGATGATGGATTACAAGGCCATGGCCACACCTATGGCATCGAATCTGAAGCTCCTATGTGATGCTTCATCTGAGCCAGTTGATGTCTCTATGTATCGTCAGATGATTGGGTACTTGATGTACTTGACAAACACGAGACCAGATATTTGCTTTGCGGTGAACACATTGAGTCAATTCCTGACAGATCTGAGGAGTGTTCATTTGATTGTTGTAAAGCATGTTCTGAGGTACTTGAAGGGTACAGTGGATTATGGGCTCAAGTATGAAGCGAATCAAAAGTTTAACATGTAGGGTTATGTTGATTCAGATTGGGCTGGCAGTGATGTAGATAGGAAGAGCACATCTGGGTGCTGCTTCAGTATGGGATCAGGTGTGATCTCTTGGTTTAGTAGGAAGCAGTCCTGCGTAGCACTGAGTACAGCTGAGGTAGAGTATGTTGCAGCCTGTTCAGCTAGTTGTGAGGTAGTATGGCTACGGAAGCTACTATCTGAGTTATTTGATCTCCCATTGGATGCTACTGGTATATTCTGCGATAACCAAAGTTGTGTGAAGCTGTCTGAGAACCCAGTGTTTCATGACAGGTCAAAAAACATAGAGATCAAATATCACTATATCAGGGATATGGTGCAAAGAGGAGCTATGAAGCTCCTGTACGTTGCGATGGACGAGCAGATTGTAGATGTGCTGACGAAGCCACTAGCCAGGGTGAAGTTCGAGTACTTCAGGGAGAGGCTTGGTGTTCTTCAGATTGATGGCACTTCGAGGAAGAAGTGATGGACACATTTGTTGAAGCCATTCAAAGCATGTTGGAAGGAGGATCCTTCACATGGCTGTGGATGTAAGCACTGGATGATGAGCATCAGGATGATGTTCTGGTTTCTACTTTGTATGATCAGTTGGATCATTTATATGTATATGTATGTATGCATCATGTTGGATGCTGGATATGATCAGTTGGATGATTTATATGTATGTATGCATCATGTTGGATGCTGGATATTATCAGTTGGATCATTTATATGTATGTATGCATCATGTTGGATGCTGGATATGATCGATTGGATCATGTGTATGTATTTTGTATATGCATCATGTTGGATGCTTGGACCATGTATCTATATATGTATCAGGTGGATACATTGTATGATCAGGTAGATCATGTATGTTGATATGTATCATGTATTTATATTTGTATCAGGTGGATACACTGTGTGATCAGGTGGATCATGTATGATGATATGTATCAGGTAGATACGTGGTATGCATCAAGTAGATACATTGTATGATCTGGATGATCATGGATGACGAGCTTCAGGATGTTGCTACAGATGACATGCAACAGGATGTTGCAGTGATGATGATCAGGATGATCATGTGTACATCAAGATGATGTATGGTGAGTATCAGGTTGATACTCTGTGTCCGTGGAACAGGTTGATACTCTGTGGCCGTGGAACAGGTTGTGCAGATAAGCATGTAATTTGTGCCCTGGGAGATTTGCAGATAGTCTTTTGATGTTTTGCCTATGGCATGTAATTTGTACCCTGGGATATCTGGAAAATGCTCTTTCTAGGTTTTACTTGGGAGGACATATAATTTGTGCCCTGGGAGATCTGCAGATAGTATTTTGAGGTTTTTCCTATGGCATGTAATTTGCGCCCTAGGATATCTGGCAGATTCTCTTTCGAGGTTTTGTCTTATGGCATGTAATTTGTGCCCTAGGAGATCCGATAGGTTGAGCCGTGTGCTCGTAATCAGTCCTGGGATGCTCTTTAGAGGTTTTGGCATGACCACATGTAATTTGTGCCCTGGGAGATCCAATAGGTTGAGCCTTGTGCTCGTAATTAGTCCTGGGATGCTCTTTCGAGGTTTTGTGGTGACCACATGTAATTTGTACCCTGGGAGATCCGATAGGTTGAGCCTTGTGCTCGTAATCAGTCCTGGGATTCTCTTTCGAGGTTTTGTGGTGGGGTCACATGTAATAAGTCATAGAGATCTGGACGGGATGAAAAAGGCCTCATATGCTCTTTAGGGTTCTTTCTCGTCAAGAGACTCTTTTAAGGTTTTGTGACGCACGTAATAAGTCCTGAGATTTCCACAGTATGGCCAGTGATGATGAAGACCTGCAGGTGGTGGGCCTACATCCAGTATGAAAAGGGACATGCCCTGTAGAACTTCCTATGATGAGTAGAGTCAGAGATTGGTTGAGATAGCAGCAGCAGTGACGATGATGATGATGATGCATCGATGACGATGATCCCGAAAAGAAGACTTGTCTAGCTGATCTGTGTCGAGAAATACCTTCCTAGTTAAGAGGGAGTGTTGATGTATATGTAACTTCGGAATGTATTTCATCTATGTATTTCATATATATTTATTGTACCCTTATTAGAGATGTGTTATTCCTCTATAAGGAAGTGTCGTCATGTGGATTGACAAGTGTCGCAAGTGTGTGTACTTGTCGATGGGTTATTAGACCACCATGTGTGGGGTCGGCACTGAAATATATATTATATTGTGGATGTACCTAGCTAAACAAGTCGGCCCCATAAGGTCACTAGGAAAACAGGTTAGTATAAATAGAGATCAGGAGATCTCTATTTAGATCATTCGAAAAGTCACATCTCTCTCACTCAGAAAGTGGTGCACTAGTGAGGAGGAGGATCATCTGCTTCTAGGAGACTATCTCAAGTGTATTTTGGTTGTACTTTGGTTGAGCCATTGCTCTCTCTATCTTTGAGGAAGTTGTGGGGTTTTTCACCTTAGGGTTTTCCCCACGGAAACTCTGTGTCTCTTGTGTCTCATGCTTTTGATTCTTGTGATGCTTGTGATGCTTTTTGTGATTGTTATGCATTGATATACTGTATATGTTATTCTCTCAGTGACAATCCTAGAGTATTGTGAATTAATGCTCAAAATTTAACAATCCAGAGAACAACGAAACACATAATTGGGAGGGTGAGATAGAATGCGAGCTTTCGAAGAAAGAAAACAAACTTCTTTGGCTTACTATAGAACAGTGGCTACATAGATACATATTTATTGATTTGCATGAAGTTTTATTCACATATTTTGCTAACGAGTTACACGAGTGGATATCTAGGGTAGCTTAAAGAAAGAACTTTTTTCGAGGTGGAGAACCTACAATTTGGAATCTAGAATTGATTCAGAGGCTTAAAGGGATTAATAACCCGATTTCAAGAACAGTAGAATTTTTGCTCGATAGCTTGTTGGAAGGATAAATTATAGAGTGTGTTGTGGACACTTTGAAGTCCTACAATGCAGCTGAAAGATAATTTTTCAAGGGATTTAGAGTTAAGTACTTGAAGAACCTGACTTGATGCATTAAAACACTATTAGTTGAAAAGGGTGTGTTAAGAATGCAGTAATTTTCCTAGGGTTTGAGTCTGTAATGTTAAAATAAATAAATAGTGACATAGCTGAAGACACTGGCATTCTGTGTAGTGGAAAAAGATATAAACTTAACAATAAAAAGAGGTATCGTGAAGGTGAACCTTGCACATTCCTATAAACTGAATTAGAGAGTGATAGAAACTCGTCTCAAGCTGAGTTTGATTGTGAGACAAAACCTAGACATATTGGTTATCAGCCTATCACTCCACAAAAACCTATAGTTGTTGAAAGAAATATTACTAGTTAGTAGAACACTAGTAGTAGTAATACTACAGGAACAAGTACAAAGAATCAACAGAGTTGTGGTGTATCTCCACCATTTCACTCCACAAGTAGTACTGTAGTGTTTCAGAACCCTACACCTCCTAGAAGAAGGATGGTAGATGATATAAAGCTACCTATTTTTAAAGTAACCAGTTTAGAAGATCCAGAGTAACATTGGTTTCTCTACGATGATGTTTGGAATGTTAAACAAGTACAAGACGATGATATAAAGCGAGCCCAACTAGTCAGTACATTCAAAGATAGATCTTTAACATGGTTCATGAAATATTTTGGTGGACATAAAAGAACACTAGTTGACATCAGAGCTGCATTGATTAGAGAATTTAAGAATCCTAAATCAGAGTCTCAATACATTACAGAGTTGAAAGAGATAAAACAAAAACCTAATGACACTGTGTGGGAATTTGATCAGAAGTTCAAAGCCTTGTTGGATCAAGTTAGCTTTGACATTGTATTGCAACAGAACTAAGAGTGGTTTATCGCTGCGATGTTTCCCCACATTAGATTACCATTGATGTAGCAGAAAGTTTCTTCGCAAAAGGAAGCATTGGAAATTGTGATGAAGCTAGAAGCTTCACATGTAGGTCAAACTAGTGCAGGTATGGTACAAATACAAACACAACTAGCGAACCTGACATACAGCTACATGATATACAAAAAAGAAAAGAAGTAAGAGAAGAGGTTTGGTGTACAAAATGTAAAGGAGAAGGAATTTCCAAGGAACATTTTCCTTTATTTAGATATTACCTTGCCAGTGGGGCATTAAACCCATTAAATCAACCTTAAGGACCATGGTGCGAGATTTGTCGATGTAGAGGACATCGACCAGAGGACTGCTACCTACTCCAGAAGTATGTACAAACACCAAAGAATCTGTACTGCAAATTTTGTAAGTCAGTTGGCCATGATGACACCAACTATAGAGTATTCAGTTGGTGTCATCATGGCCAACTGAATGATCTACCATAGACTGCTTCATATGGATTCATTTTAGATGTAGTGTGGTAGGAGGTATTGTACCACCATTCAGCAAGAGGGAGCCACTTTTCCGACTAATTTTTTTGTTTAGAGGTGAAGCAACAAAGATAAGTTTCCAAACATTTGTTGACAACTTTAGTCTGACCATATGTTTGTGGGTGATACCCTAAACTCATCTTCAATTTGTTTCCAGTGTGGCGAAATAGTTCTGTCCAAAAATGATTGGTGAAAGCTACATCACAATCTAAGACAATGGAAGAAGCATATTTTATTTCCCACAGGTTGGACAGTGATAAAATCTACTTATACAAACACTTAGATCTATTTAGATCTGTCGATATAACCCCTTTTCTAGTTGGATTTTTTGTGTAACAAAGTCACTGTAGGACAAGTCCCTTTTTGGGGAGTGGTCAAAGAGACATATTATACCATATTTTATTTATGATTTCTAATCATTTTTTTTAGGTCTGAACATAAATTAAATCAGTAGAAGATGTCATCTAGTACCACATACCATTAAACCCCTTGAGGTGCCAGCTAAACAAGCTTGAAACCCCTTCTAATTTTCTCATCTTCACTCCAAAATTTGTAAGGTTGTTGACACAGTTCTGTTGATAGAGGTTCACTTCGCACTGCTGTTAGCAAACATTAACTAGAAACCCTTAAACATCCGCCTAGAAAGGTTTTATCCTTTCCAGCAACACCGACAAAGCCCGCGAAGCGAGTGAGGTCTCCCCCGAGATGTCTAAGGGGGGCTGCAGGAACCAAGTTTCCGCAGTAGGGAGAATACATGCATTAAATATTACTTAGTTGCTACATAAACCATAGATTTGTCTTCACATTATACTAGCAATTCGAATGTGGAATATAACTCATATCAACCAACATTACTGATCAATCGACAAAGTAGAAAAATTGCATCATCACAAGATATCATTCATTCTTCATAACATAGCGACAAATAGAAAGCATAGAGTATAAATCATGTTGACAAGTAGAAAAAACATAATAGAGATATGGCCGAACATCCTCATTCATTAACTCATCAAAAGGACTACGGAATGAACTTTGCAGAAAACAGTTCCAAGCGACTTAACACATATTCATATACTCAGAGAAAAAACTGTCGAAGGCAGACAAAATACATCAAACTTGATCGACTTATCGGATGATTCTTCAATCTTACTTCGATACCTCTTTATTACGATTGTGTTTCTATTTATAGATGCCTATGGCCTTTACAAAATGGTCCAAATGACCAATTCTAACTAATTTGGACCAAAACTTCTGCTTCCGTCGGCTCCTTATCCTTCGTTGATGACCCCTTCATCGCTGTCAGCTCCATATCTTCTGTGCTCTAACCCCATTCCAACAAAGCCTAATTGTTGGCCATAAGAACCAACAATAGGAGATTATAAGGAATGTTTGGCTATTTCTAACACTCAAAGTAGGGTGGTGGTGTCAAAACCACCCTACCTCCTTCTCCGACTCACATTTCATGTGTGATTTTTCCCTTTTTTGTTTTAGTTTAGCATAGTTAGATTTTCCTTCCTTGTTCAAGTAGTAACTAGACAACATTTTATTTTAGTTGGAAGTAATTTGGATATATGCTAAGCTTTTAATTGCATTCATGAACACTTAATTCCAATTAAAATCAAATTCTAAGCTCTCTAATTAATTTGAAAATAAATTAAAATTAATATTCCTAAAAGATGAAACTACAACATTTATAAACAACCTTCCACGGATTTTTCTCTTGTGGGAAGACTCCAGAATGAAGGGGAACTAAATAGGAAATGACTATGGAGACCCATTAGGCTACAACCTCTTTTTGTTTCAGTGCTAGACATACCCCCATGACTCTGATCTAGTCCCTTTCCCGTGTGGAAACACACTTGATAATCTGGATTTCTTTCCATATACCCTCGAGTATATTGAAAACCCCCTTCCCTAACAAATTCAATGTTAATAGTCGATCCATGAAACAAGTAGGTTCACATTTTGATGCATCTCAATTTAACAAGGATAGCCAATCCTCACCTCAGTGAGTTCACAATTCAATTGTGTGTTTTCTTTCTAGTTATATAACTTAATTTTTTGCTAGTGAAAGTAATATTTTATTGTAGCATGCAAATACTTATCGTTTCATAGGAAGTATCCTTTTTTCCCAATAGATAAGGTATTTTTCTTATTTATATGGATGTTGAAACTATGAATTATTCGATACGTTACTTTGTCATACTTGCTTTTCTAGTTTAATTCATTAACTACTAAGTTTTGTTTTCCAAGGCGATCGTCATTAGTTTTTTCATAGGGTCTACCTCTTTGTATTTTTTTTAGGATTTTTCCTAAATACGATTCAAGCGTTATGGTGATAGTTGGCACCCGAATCATTGAATTACCCCAAAGACCGGTCCCAGTGGGTTGATATTTTTCCCACATTCATGTGTGGATCTTGGCAACAACAATATGCTCTATATTTGAGGGAATGACTATCACCTTCGAAATAAGAATATTATTATCAGGTGGTTTATGTTGCATCTTAGATAATGACCAGTTTGTCTACACATATTATAGTGTTAAGGAGGATGATCAAAATTTAATATGTGATCTTTCTCATCATAATATTTTATTAATAGGGCATGATGACTAATATCCCGATCGTTTTGTGGGGGATGTTGAACTTCGTTCTTTTGTTTCATTTATGAAAAATAAAATTGAATGAAATCAAGCACTCTCCACCATAGAATTTATAGAGAATAATGAAGACTTATGAGTAAGGGGGAGTTCAAAACCTATTAAGTTGATCACTAAGAAGGTTGGAAATAATGTGTAATTTGGATAGGTTTGTTTCTTTGTTTTAGGAATCTTAGTGTTTATCCATTTCTTCACATGAAAATTGGATATCAATACATATATTAGATACCGCCTTGGATTTTAGAAGTATAAATGCAATATTGGATGAAGGACAAAGGATAAGAGACCCAGTGACATATGAAATATTTCATATGGCATTAAATATTTCCCAGAGATATAATCATTGCTTAAAGTGCATAGGATACAATAGATTAAATTCATATTTCACTTTCCTATTTTTTGGCACCAAATTGATTAGCAAACTAAAGAAGAGGATTTCTAGGATACTACAGGTGAAATATAGGGATATTATACAAAGCAAGGACTAGGGAATCCTTCCTACAACTCGATCAAGTTCAATTCCAACTCTTTTCCACTTGATCCCTTAAACTTAGATGAATGAATTGATTGCATGGGGACATGCAATGCAACTAGATTGGGAGATATGTTGAGTGTAAAAAAATCCATCTTTTTTCTACCCCTTTTGCTCAATCTACCTCCCTTTTTCTACCTTTTATTTCCACATTAATTATTTTTTATGATTTGGAAGGGCTACTGGCATAAGGTATTCTTTATCTTACATGTCTTTACATTTTATTGGTTATTTTAATAATGAGTGAAAAATTCCATCTTTGTGACTGAATTCTTGAAGTGATGCAAAAATGTTTCAAAAAATACCCTCTACAAGTTGCTACAAGCCCCTTTTTTCTGCAGGATGTTATAGATTCCTTTATCTATAGGCTACTATAGATCTTGTCATCTATAGGTTTTCTATGGACTCCATTTCCTATAGGCATGTTGTTGATCTTGAGTTCACGGTTGTTGGTGTAGATTTTGAGCCATGATATAAGGGATTTGATTAACCTTTTTTGGGTCATATAGTGGAGATGAGGCCAATTGGCCATATGGGTATTCAAATATAATATTTGAATAAGAATTAGGATGTAACTCAAAATTAAACCAATATGTTTTTTTCTCATTTTTAGTATTGTCAGTAATGATAGAATCTTGGAATAATGCCGATTAGAACAACTCGAGAATCGATAAGATTCTTAAGCCTCTTCTTAACACATTATATTAAGATGTCTGTTTTGGAGATTATAAAAACATGGTATGTTTTTGTGAAAATAGAGAAAACAATGTTATTATATATATCTATGTATTTCCTTTATTAATAAAAAGAGAGTTGTTTCAAAATTACAATTCTATGTGTGTGTGTGTTGAGGAAGTTAATTTTATAAAATTTTGAGTTCTTCCCATATCACTTTATTCTAAGGAGGAGGGTCCCACTCTTAAGAGTAGGAGTTGATTATTTAATTTTATGTAGTTGTAGATATCAGTGTATTTTTTTTATTCATTATTCTTATTAATTTTTGGTCAAATTATATTAACAATTTTTCTTGTCTATTGATTAATGAAATCTTGTGATTGCTTAAGTTTTATAGCTCAACTAAATATGTATCTTTCTATTTAAATATTCTATGTGAATGATGTTAGTTTTTCATCATTTAATTCAATATGATCTAGGATCTTAACTGAGAGAACAACATGTACAACATATCAAACACAAGAGACAAGAGACACAAAGCATTTCACTGGGGAAAACCAAGAAGGTGAAAAAACCCACAACTTCCTCAGAGATAGAATGAGCACCAATACAAAGATCACACAGATCAAACCCCAAAATATAGAGATAGTCTCCTAGTAGATTTTCCTCCTCCACTTGTGTGCACTCCTCCTCTCTCTCACTAATGCGAAGTGAATGAGTGAGTGAATGAATAAATAGAGAGGTTCTCCTCTCTATTTATACTTTACCTTTACTTTCCCTTTACTCTAACTGGGATAACCTCCCTTAGGAGAGTCTAATAACCCATTACCACTTGTCACTAGGTCGACCCCATTAGGGTGGTCTAATAACCCTTTAACTCATACAGGGCCGACCCCACTAAGGTGGTCTAATAACCCATCAAGTATAAGTTACGACACTTACAATATAACTTGCGACACTTGCAAATACAAATGACGACACTTCCAATATAACTTGCGACACTTGCAAATACAAATGACGACACTTCCAATATGAGGAATAATACATCTTCGTTGGAGATACAATAAAAGTACAAATGTAATACATACAATACACAAGTGAATATATTCCAAAGTTACAAATACATCAACACTCCCTCTTAACTAGGAACGTATTCTCTTGACATAGGTCATCAATACATAAAGGCACAAGTCTTCAATTCTCTGAGTTGGATCATCATCACTGTTGTTGTACTCTTCATATCGATCACTGGTGCTATCTCTCAATTCTTCTCGTCATAGGAAGTTCTACAGAGCCAGCCCTTTTTCATGCTGGATGTAGGCCTAGCCTCCTGTAGGTCTTCATCATCTCTACGAGCGGGCCATCCGGTGGAATTCTCAGGACTGATTATGTGCATCAACAAAACCTCGAAAGAGCATCCCGGGACTGATTACAAGCTTACTGCTCAACCTATTGGATCTCCGAGGACTTTTACATGTGACCTCCACAAAACCTTAAAGAGTGTCTTGCAACCCGCAAGATCTCTAAAGAGCATCCTAGGACTTTTACATGACTAGCACAACCTGTCCATATATCTAGGACTAATTACATGTGGTCTCCACAAAACCTTAAAAGAGTGTCTTGCGACCTACGAGATCTCTAAACAGCATCCCAGGACTTTTACGTTCCTATCACAACCTGTCCAGATCTCCAAGACTGATTACATGTGATCTCGGAAAACCTTAAAATATCATCTTTCAACCCACAAGATCTCTAAAGAACATCCCAAGACTTTTGCGTGCCTAGCACAACCTATCCGGATCTCCAGGGATGATTACATGCTTCTGCACAACCTGTCCACGGCCATAGAGTATCAACCTGATACTCATGATCACACTGATCATCATCATCATACAGTGCATTATCCTGATGCACATCATCATCACATTATCATCCTAATCATCATCATAGCATCATCCTGATGCATATCATCATGACATGATCATCCTCATCATCATCATAGCATCATCCTGATGCATATCGTCATCACATGATCATCCTGATCATCGTCATACATAGCATCATCCTGGTTCATATCATCATCACATGATCATCCTGATCATCATCATATAGAACATCATCTGGAGCATCATCCTGATGCTCATCACACAACAATTACATCCACAGCCATGGGAAGGATCCTCCTACTACCATGCTTGGAATGGCTCCTGCAAATGTGTCCCATCACTTCCTCCTCGAAGTATCTTCTATATGAAGAAAACCAAGCCTCTCTCTGAAGTACTCAAACTTCACTCTGGCTAGTGGTTTTGTCAACACATCTGCTATCTGCTCATTTGTTGCAACATACAGGAGCTTCACTGCTCCTCTCTGCACCATATCCCTGATATAGTGATATTTGATCTCGATGTGCTTCAGCTTTTCATGGAACACCGGGTTCTCAGACAACTTCACATAGCTTTGGTTGTCACAGAAGATACAAGTAGCATCCAACTGGATGTTGATGTATTTGTAACTTTGGAAGATATTCACTTGTATATTGTATGTATTACATTTGTACTTTATTGTATCCCCAATGGAGATGTATTATTCCTCCGTTTGGAAGTGTCATAATTTGCACTTGCAAGTGTCGCAAGTTATATTGTAAGTGTCGTAACTTATACTTGATGTGTTATTAGACCACCTTGATGGGGTCGGCCCTATATGAGTCATGTGGGTTAAAGGGTTATTAGACCACTCTAGTTGGGTTGGCCCAATTATCATTATGTTAAGTGGTTAAGTTGGGGCCGACCTAGTTGAGTAAAGGTCAAGTGAAAGTAAAAGTATAAATAGAGAGTGAGGCTCTCTCATTTGACACATTCCATTATTCACTCACTTCGCATTAGTGAAAGAGAGGAGGAGTGCACAGAAGTGGAGAAGGAGTATGCTGCTGAAGATATCTATCTCTTGGGTTTGATCTTTGTGATCTTTGTATTGGTGCTTATTCTATCTCTGAGGAATTTGCGGGGTTTTTCACCTTCTTGGTTTTCCCCAGTGAAATGTTTTGTGTCTCTTGTCTCTTATGCTTGATATGATGTACATGTTGTTCTTTCAGTTAAGATCATAGATGTATTGAATTAAATGATGAAAATATAACACTGGAGATCAAACAAATCAAATAGTAGCTTCCTTATCCATATTGCCTCACAACTAGACGAACAAGCTGCGGCATACTCTGCTTCAGTTGTACTCAGTGCTACGGAGGATTGCTTCTTGCTAAAACAAGAGATCACACCTGATCCCATACTGAAGCAGCACCCCGAAGTGCTCTTCCTATCTACAGAACTACCTGCCCAATATGAATCAACATAACCCTCTAGGATAACCTTTTGATTTGCATCATACTTGAGCCCATAATCAACTGTACCCTTCAGGTACCTCAGAATATGCTTTACAACAATCAGGTGAACATGTCTAGGATCCGCCAGGAATTGGCTCAATGTGTTCACCGCAAAGCAAATCTCTGGTCTCGTGTTCATCAAGTACATCAAGGACCCAATCATCTGACGATACATTGTGGCATCAACCAACTCCGATGAAGCATCACACAATATCTTCAGGTTCGATGCCATAGGTGTGGCCATGGCCGTGCAGTCCATCATCTCGAACCACTTCAGGATCTCTACTGCATACTTCCATTGTCTAAGGAAGATTCCATCTACACTCTGCCACACCTCCATACCTAGAGAGTAATGCATCATACCCAATTCCTTCATCTTGAACTCGGCAACAAGCTTCCTCTTTGTGTCTGAAATCAACCTATCCTCACCTGTCGCAAACAAGTCATCCACATACAGTAAGGGTATCACTTGATTTCCTTCCTCAGCCTTGTAGTAAAGGTTGGAATCCGCTTTACTCTTGGTAAAGCCCAAACTAGTCAGTAAGCTGTCTATCTTGTCGTACCATGTCCTAGGTGCTTTCTTCAAGCCTTACAAGGATTTATTTAACTTGCACACATATGACTCCCTATCATGTGTCTCAAAACCGAGTGCTTTCTCCACATACGCTTCCTCTTCTACTACACCATTCAAGAAAGTTGTCTTGACATCCATCTAGTGTATCTTCCACTTCATCACTGCAGCCAAAGAAAGTACTTTTCTGATGGAAGTGTATCTGGCTACAGGTGCAAAAGTTTCTTCATAATCTATTCCTTCTTTCTGGGAGAAGCCATGAGCTACAAACCTTTCCTTGTATTTCTCTATGCTACCATTTGCAGCATGCTTGATCTTGTAGATCAACTTGGAAGTCACAACAGAATTCCCTACTGGTCTCGGGACCACATCCCAAACATCATTCTTCATGATTGACTGGTACTCCTTGTGAAAATCCTCACAGCAGATCTAAGAGATGATGTATACCTCACAAGAGTAATTATGATTAAGCAGGAAAATAGAAGAAGAGTGAACAATACAGTATAATGAGCAACCGAATAATATGGTACAGTAGAACTCATATAGAAGCAATAATACTTCACACACACTAGTTAATTAATCACAATATGGACAAATAAATAGTACAATGGTAGAGAGGATTCGAATGCCCAAGGTGGCAATTCGAATTAGCCTCTCAGAGTGATCATAAGATCAATAGAGTGTCATCGGAGCACAACTAGGTGTCCTCATGATCATCGGAGCACAACTGGAAGTCTTCATCATCATCAATGGAGTCATCAATGCTCAAGTAAATGTCAACCATCAGTCAAACTAACTCTAGTAGGTGTAATTGAGTGTAACTAAGTGTAACTGACTGTAACTGACTGTAACTGACTGTAACTAAGTGTAACTGAGTGTAACTGACTGTAACTGACTATAACTAAGTGTAACTGACTGTAACTGAGTGACAACTAGATTGGTAGGTGAATAAGGGTGAGTTGCTCCCTAAAATCAAGGAAGAAGGGCGCATTAAGCAACTGGAGGGATAAAATTGAATAGTGAGAAGCTCTTGGGGGCTGGCTAACTGAGGGCTAGGTGCTGGAATGATGACTGGGATGCATGCAAAATGCATGCAAACCCTAAAGGTGCATGCATGACTGAAAATGTAAATGATCAAAATACCGGTGGGACTAGGATGGAGTATAGGAATATCCTAACACCCCCCCTTAATCCATCCTGGGCCCTGGTAACTAATACCAAAGGTCACCCAATACAATGAATAATAACAATCAATAAACCAAGGAAGTGGGAAAATTTCATGGGAAACATACCCCCCTCCTCAAAAAATAGACTGTAAGGCACACATAAAAATAAATGCTCCAAACTCAAGTATGTGTGATGCTTGGTCATATGTCTGGAGGTATCTTCTTCTTGGGAAGAAGTGGATCATACTCAAAAGGCATGTGATTGTACTTGCTCTTCAGACCGAATGTGATGAGAACAAATCCAACAGTATGAGAATGATCCTTGAACCTGTGATTCGAATCAGCTGAGGTAGGATCAAATCTGTGAAAGTGCATATAGTCTTTTGTCTTCTCCTTCGAACCACCATGAGTGATATTATGCCAAAAATAACTATTACATGTTTGCTTGAAATCAAAATCAGATTTAAGACTTAAAAAACAGTTTCTTGAGATCTCCTTTGAACCAGCAGGGGTGAGATCAAAACTATCTTATGCATGAGAAATTATCCCAAGCAGTAATTGCTTAGAATCCAAATTAGATCCAAGACTTGAATCATGGTTTCTTGAGATCTCCTTTGAACCATGAGAGGTGAGATCAAAACCAGTAATTGCATGAGAATTTATCCCAAGCGAATGGCAATGGCCATAATCTTCAATAACCTTTTGAAAGCATGAATTTATGATCATATAGTAGTATAAAAGAGGAGATAGCTGGAGAGGAGCAAATGCATTACCTTCAGTAGCTATTTTGACCTCTGAAATAATCATGTGATCATGATGCAAACCAACAAACTCTAGTGCAAGAGAGGATTTAGGACCTTCTGCAATATCTAGAGTGTGAGTTGGCACAGAAAGAGAAGAAAGTTTGAGCATGAGTGGAGAATCTGCAAGTTCTTTGTCAACAACTTCAATATGAGATGATACTGGTTCATGATTTGAGAGACCATCAAGAGGAGCGAATGCGTCACTTTGCTTGCTTTCGAGTGGGTTAGGACCAAGTCCTTCATTCTTTATGCCAAATTTTTCATCCAGGTGAGCCCATATCTCTTTTGGATTCCATAACTCCTTTGGAGTTTCAACACCATTACGGTATTTGAATTGGAATCTCTAGCGTGCAAACAAAGAAAACATTATTGCTACAAAGTGCATGTCACTTTTATTTAACCAGTCAATCTTCTCTTTAGGGGATTCAAACTCTCTTTCAAAATAACAATAAAAAATATCATGGATCTTCAAGTCTGCTATCATTCTTGGTTTCCATTCATCATAGTTGAGTGGATCAAGAGGAGTAATTCCTAATGAATACATTGAAGCTGTAGAGGACCTGCAAAAACAATATAGAATAACTGCAACTGCTACTGCTGCAAAAATGGAGAAACTGCTGCAACTGCTGCACTCGAAATCTTGGTAATAACCTGCAAAAAACTCTCAAGAATGGAGATAAACAATACTCTCAACATGCTCTGATACCATGTGAAAATCCTCACAGCAGATCTAAGAGATGATGTATACCTCACAAGAGTAATTATGATTAAGCAGGAAAATAGAAGAAGAGTGAACAATACAGTATAATGAGCAACAAAATAATATGGTACAGTAGAACTCATATAGAAGCAATAATACTTCACACACACTAGTTAATTAATCACAATATGGACAAATAAATAGTACAATGGTAGAGAGGATTCAAATGCCCAAGGTGGCAATCCGAATTAGACTCTCAGAGTGATCATAAGATCAATAGAGTGTCATCGGAGCACAACTAGGTGTCCTCATGATCATCAAAGCACAACTGGAAGTCTTCATGATTATCAGTGGAGTCATCAATGCTCATGTAACTGTCAACCATCAGTCAAACTAACTCTGGTAGGTGTAACTGAGTGACAACTGGACTGGTAGGTGAATAAGGGCAAGTTGCTCCCTAAAATCAAGGAAGAAGGGCGCATTAAGCAACTGGAGTGCTAAGACTGAATAGTGAGAAGATCATGGGGGCTGGCTAACTGAGGGCTAGGTGCTGGACTGATGACTGGGATGCATGCAAAATGGAAAACCCTAGAATGCATGCAAACCCTAAAGGTGCATGCATGACTGAAAATGTAAATGATCAAAATACTCATGGGACTAGGATGGAGTATAGGAATATCCTAACACTCCTCGATCATGGCATCCTTCCATTACTGCATCCTGGATCCTGGTAACTTCAATACCTTCAATAGTTATTTTTCTTGAACTTCGTTGCTGGAACAAATGTTATTGTCCTTCTTTTGTAGGTGATTGTACACGATCTTTCCTACAAGTCAAATTCAATTGGATGATTAGAAACATCTCATAGATTTCAGAACAAATTCTTACACATAAAGACATATGTAGCACAGAGGTTTCATTCTAGATAAGTAGCAATGGAATGTTGTATAGTACCATAGGCCACTTACCTATTTCTATATTAGTAGTATCTTCTTCATTAATGCAACTTTTCTAAAATGCGTAATATACATCCTAAATCTAGGAACATAAGTATGCACATGATTGAACAACATCATTTAAGTAATCATATATACAAGAAATGATAATTCAAATACTTATCCTTGTTTAGTTGTTGGGTGGACTCCCACTCAATCTTTGCATCCTTACAGGAATTACTGGAGTGTTCTCTCTCTTGATCTTTGCTTCCTTGCATGAACTACTGGAGTGTGCTCCCTCTTGATCTTTGCTTCCTTGCAGGAACTACTAGAGTGTGCTCTCCTTGATCTTTGCTTCCTGAACTATATGTCCTTGAACTTATATCCATCCTGGACCACTATGCATTCTTAAGTGTGCACTAGTGTCCTCATTGTGTCATCCTCAAGATATCATACATAATCATACATGCATTAGTATAATTTCAATACTATCAAAACATTATGATTCTAAATATGTATGGTCATGATCATTTCATACACAGGTAACTTATCACAAGCATTAGTATACAAGGTTTCAGGGAGTACTTCTTTTACTCATGCATATTCTTATTTGACCATAGGACTCTTTTAGTTTTTCATATCATTAATCAAACTAAGAAGCATAATATGCATAAACCCATGATTACTCAAACTTATAAATTCATTAATAATCATTATCAATCATACAAACGTATACTTATATGAGATCCTAACACAAGGTAGGAGTCTAACTTGATATAGGAAAAACATACCTGGATTATCATGTTTGTGAGTTATGTCTAACATACCCAAACAATGTCTTCTTTGTTCTCTTCAATGATTTAGAGACCTTGTGCTAGTAACCTGCATATCTCATAAGTTAAGCATTGTAGAACCAAATTATACATACCTCATAAGTAGAGCTTCTATGTGATCAATGGCTATGGATAAGCCTTTGTCTTCATGTCACCATGGTCATGATTTTTCTTTCTTGATGTACCTTTCATGTTAGTGGACAATATCATCCTCATACAACACCACAGTGCATTAGTACAATCATATGTGTCATAACCCTAATCAATGAATGTCTTATATCATTCACATGCATTCATACATTTACTAAGGTGATAAGTCAATTCCAAAATTAATCAAGATTGTACTAACCTCAATAATATGAAGACAAACTTAATCATCATCAGATTTCAAAGCATACCTATACCTCCTGAACTCATACCTGTAGAGTTTGCTTGTAGTCTTCCTATGTAAGGCCTTAGCCTCATCTCCCTCTAGAATTGGAACTTCTTCACTTATGTAGGTGTCCAATTCATTCTCTTCTAGTATTAATCCAATCCTATACACTTTGATTTGCTGAAACTGGTTGTGAAGTTGGCTAGGGTTTGGCTGAGAAACCCTAAAAATACAAACTTGGAATTTCATACTTCTGTCTAGACAAGGAGATGCATTTGACTGAGGTGAGCAATCTAGTGTGCTCATATTTTGAAAAACTTCAAAAATTGACCCTTAAAAAATGACCTAGGAATTTCAGATCTCCAACTTCTGTCAAAATCTGGTTTTCTGGTCCAAAACCTGAACTAGGGTTTGGTAGATCCCGGGGTTCTACCCAACCAAAAAATTTGATCTTGGTCTCTAAATTTTGATTATGCCGAGGAGAGCGATCCTGTGGTGAGAGAATTCCAAAATTCCACTTATTTCAAAAGCCCTAATTTCCCGCAGCAGTGAGAAGCCAAAAATGGAAATGCTCAGAATCCAATTATGTTTTGATAGAAATATATTCCCTATTGTTTCTAGTGCATCTCTAAAATTTCGGATCCTCGGGGTCTGAAACTTCGGCTTGTGGTATAATGACCGTTCAACTTTCCAACCCCATAGATCTGACCTCAAATGGATTCTCTATGAGAGAGATATTCTAAGTGTCGCAACATGACCTGTTTATGGGATGAAACAACATCACGAACTTGTACGACATGCCACGTGTCACTATTTCAATGTCGGCCTCTGAAACTCGGACTTGTGAAACTACAGTCCGTGCCCTAACTCTCATTTTTTACGGAATTCCATTTGGATCTTCCTATTCCGATATATGACCTATGTTCCTAGGTCACCTGTTTAGGGCTTCATTCTGGAAGAGGCAAAAACCCTAACTTGTACGAATCATATCTCACAAAGTACAAACAATCTGGGGCTGAGCTTCGGACACAAGATACATGAACATTTCATATTCGGCTTGTAAAAGTTTCCGATCTTGAACCTTTGCAAAAACAGATTTATAGTGAATGTGCTACGATGACTAGTTTTTACTATATCAAGCCCTAGCTTCCAAATTGTCGCAAGTGCAACAAGTGTTGTAAACGCCATACAATTCTTTCCTTTAGGCTAGCTCTGATACCATGTTAGTTTTTCATCATTTAATTCAATATGATATAGGATCTTAACTCAGAGAACAACATGTACAACATATCAAACACAAGAGACAAGAGACACAAAGCATTTCACCGGGGAAAACCAAGAAGGTGAAAAACCTCGCAACTTCCTCAGAGATAGAATGAGCACCAATACAAAGATGACAAAGATGAAACCCCAAAAGATAGATATAGTCTCCTAGCAGCTTCTCCTCCTCCACTTTTGCGCACTCCTCCTCTCTCTCACTAATGCGAAGTGAGTGAATGAGTGAATGAATAAATAGAGAGGTGCTCCTCTCTATTTATACTTTACCTTTACTTTCCTTTTACTCTAACTGGGTTGGCCTCCCTTAGGAGATTCTAATAATCCATTACAACTTGTCACAGGGCTGATCCCATTAGGGTGGTCTAATAACCCTTTAACTCATACATGGCCAACCCCACCAAGGTGGTCTAATAACCCATCAATTATAAGTTACGACACTTACAATATAATTTGCGACACTTGCAAATACAAATGACGACACTTCCAATCGGAGGAATAATAAATCTCCGTTGGGGATACAATAAAGTACAAATGTAATACATACAATATACAAGTGAATATCTTTCGAAGTTACAAATACATCAAAAAATGATAACTGATGATTTAATTCTTAATTGATCAAATTTTTAGTTCTTTTTGTTTCAGAGCATGATAGGAAAACAGATACCAAGTATGAACATGTAGCTTGCACAGATATTGCATGATAAATCGTAAGAGAAATTCAAAACCGAGGTTAATAATTTAATGGACAATATATTTAATTGTTTTTAAAAGAGTTATTAAATAGCTCAACAATGATGGTCATGTGTATTTATACTATATCATGAGTATTCCTATGGCATCTACCCTTTATTAATATAATATTTCTTTCAACTAATCAAGTGTGCATATTTAATACCACCAAATACCAAGTATTCCTATTCACATTACATTCATTATCCCCTTGGGTAGCTCCCTAGATAACCCATATTATCCTATGTAGGTACATTACATCTCATCCCCCTTCACATGTCTCATGCTCGGAACATGGGAGGAAGACATATAATATGATCTATCGATCAATATATCTAATTGGTACTAAGCACAAGCATCCATGAATGCTAGTGAAATGTGGACATGGGGTTCAACTACATCCTTTCCACACTAATCTTGATTTTAATTTCACCTTTAGTGCCATGTTGTCATTGTCCTATTATTATATCTCCATGAATTTCTTTTATTCTTCCATATATTGTTTTCATTTCTTGTTCCATGTTTGTTGATTCTCTGAATTATGTCGTGATGACTATTGTTTCTCATGGTGATGTTGGTTGCAATATATAGAAACCTTATCTATTGGCTATTTTTTCTTTGACTTTGCAACCTATGGTTCCTTTGATGCTTATAGCTTCTTAGCCCCTTAGTCTGATTCAAACTCAACCTCTTGATCATCTTTGTTTATAAGTACTTCAACTATTTTACTTGCAAGGACTTCTTCATGTGCCCCCTTGGGCCCTTCTAGCCTAGCAAGAGAAATATATTGTAATGTAATTTTGTTTTTCTTGTTCTAAAGATTCAAGAACTTCTTTTTCAATTGTTAATCCCTATATATTGTAACATTAACTATTTATTTTTATAGTTATATTATCTTTATTGGTAGACTAGGACCTTAATTGTAATTGTATGGTTGGTTAGAGTAATTGTACCATATCTTTATATCTATATCTATATCTATATCTATATATATATACACACACAAAGGAGACCTAGGTTTAGGATCATCTCATCTTGTCTTGTGTATTTGGCACATTATATAAGGAGTTTTCCCCCTCAAACAGGCTTATTATTCATATCTTTTATTAATTCAAGTCAGATGTTAGATAATAATCTCTTTCTTATTTTACGCTATTTTGAGAATTTGGTGCATAACATTTGATAACATAGTTTGGATACTTCCAAAATGAATGATCTTTAAAGCATGGTTGAATGTTCTTTGTGATATAATTGAGATACAAATTCAAGATGACTACTTGATTGCTTGACCATCATATAGGTATACATATGAATTCCGTGACCATCATATAGATACACAAAACAAACAGCCTCATATATAACTAGTCATGGAAATAACTAGTAAATAATAAATGTTGTACTGTAATTTTTAACACTTCGAAAATTTTGAAAAAAAAACTAGATTTAATAAAAAATACTATAAATATTACAATTAGATGAATTAATTTTTAACATTATAATATTTAACAATTTTGTACTGAATTTACCATTATCAATTAAAAAAATAGTACTTTTATACCTATTCAACATTAAAACAATTATATCTTATCTTCATTACATCCTCAATTATCAGTCTTACCTTTCATCATTAAAACACTTATATCTTTTGTTCATTACATCCTCCATTATCATCCTTCAATTTGTTCAGTCTCCAAACCATTATCACTCCGAAAACATAAAACATACATACAAATGTAAAATATACCCTCAATTATTAAAAGATAAGCAAACTTCAACATCTCCTCGGAGTTGTGTCAACATCATTGGTTCATAAAGACAGAATTAATTACCTGGTTGAGCAATAGAGGAAAATAAACGCGACGCGGGAGCATAGTACAGCCACCCAACCTGTTGATTTTCCATTTGTGCATTTCTCTCTTTGCAAGTTGTCATGGATGAGATACCCATAAAGAAATTTCATTTATTATAAGTGAATTTTGCTATTCCAATTAGATATGGATCATTTGATTAAAAATCATTTTAAAAGCTTTTCAACTCATTACTGGTTTTGGTTTATATAAGCTATTTTCAACTCATTACAACAACCAACAACCAAAGAACTTCACGGTTATATGTTTTATATGTATTATTCCCTAATTGTAGGTTTACCTATTGAATGGCATATCTCTGTGGTTATTTAAAAGTGTCTAAACATCTATGTAGCCTAAATAATATCTCAAAATATAGGAGAGATGTTCCATCAGGAAAATGGCTTTGATAGTACTTGTAGTGTTATTTATCTTTAAAAATTAAAAATCATAGGATACACAAATATTTAAGATGCAATAAACCTTAATTTACAGTGTAGAACTAGAATCATTAAATAGTAGAAAGATAAATATTGCTAGAAAAATGTCTTATATTCTTAGAATAAATTTTGGGAACATTGTTGAGAGGTCTCTCAAAGGTTGGTAACCATTCAATTGGGAAGATCTTTGATACAATAGTTTTCCACAAAACCCTTCAAATCCTTATAACTCTTTTCAATAGGTTTTTTAGATAGAAAACCATAACTATTTGACACAGTCAAATAATTAATAAATACCAATTTTCTTGTGGGTCTTAATTATTAATTGTTGAGTACTAACTAACTAGCCTTACTATAAAAAGAAGATCATATACCATACATGAATAATTCCTAAAATAAAGTAGGTTCGAGCTCTTTTGATCCTCTTGAATTTGACAATTGGGATTCCATTTATTTACGTGCTATGAGCTCTTTTGATCCTCATGAATTTGACAATTGGGATTCCATTTATTTTCCATATTTATTGTCTTCTCCTTTTTTTACCATAAAGATATATTTTCTTACATTCACACAAAATTCTATTAATTATTGTTTTTAAGATTTGAAAACTCAATTAGACGAAGTGAAAATTTCTAGCATGTAACTCCTTAATTCAATTTAGATATGAATATACACAAAATGAACTTTATTAACATAACAAAATATAACTTATTTGTTCTCTAAATTAATCATTCTCATTTTCTCAGTTCTATCCGTCTTTATAAATCAAACTCTTTTAGTTTAACTCATATTTGTATGGATATCATGTAGTTCCAAATCGTAGCATCTAGGCCTAAATAATCAACCATGAATGCACTTGAATGTTATATTTGCATATCTTGGAGGGTCATAAACGAAGTAGTCTCACTGGCATGTGCTTATAGGTTTTGATATACTTGTAACTATATGGTAAAAGCCTCAAGGTTGTCTACAATTTCTTATTTTCTAATGAGATCTATAGCTAGTGCATCAAATGTGTTAATTAACATTTTAAAGAGCACTAATTATATTTCATGGTTGAATGTTCTTTTCGACATGCTTCATTCACTAAACAAATTCTCTTTTATATGAATGTCTACTAAAATAACTATTAAGTCATAAATTTCATATTGTAAATTTTAACACTTTGAAATTATGAAAAAAAGTGTCTATATTTAACTAAGAATCTTTGATCGAGAGTATAAAGTAGGGAAAGATAGTAGTAATGCATCTTAGACCCCAAGATAATGTAACCACTTCTTTTTTACTAAGGTAAAAATAGACCCCAACTACCACCTCTAATAATGAACATTTTTTAACATTATAATATTCAACAATTTTATTTATACAATATTTACTTAGTATAGTATGAGCAATTATATCTTCATGTTCAAAACATTATATACATCCTTCATTATCAGCCTTCTATTTGTTCAGTCCCAAAACAATTATCACTTTGAAAACATAAAACATATCGCAAATACAATTAGACATGATAAAATATGATATTTATAAAGGTGTCAATCGTTAAAGAAGGACATACAAATGTAAACAAAACCCTAACTTATTAAAAATTAAGTAAAGCTCAACATTTCCTGGTAACAGTGTCCACATGACTCGGTCATAAAGATAGAAATATTTACCCAGTTGAGCAATGAGGGTAAATAAACGCGACACGGGACTCGGGAGCATTATTACAGCCACCCTACCAGCTGATTTTTCCATGAACCGATTTCTGCCGTAGTTGCACAAATTTTTAAAACTATCACCATCTTCTAACATCGAACAGGCGCAGTATATCTCAAGATTCGGAAAAGTGCAGACCCTTAATTGTTTCTGTTATATTTTTTTTTAATCTTGCCTGAAAAATAAGTATATCCCGAAAATAAGACACTTCCTATATCACCGAACAGATATGGGTTTCCGCATGAGTTTCGATGGTCAGCCTCGTTAGCTTTTCCGTTTTATATCTGACAGGCAATATTAAACCATAAATTTTGGAATGAATTGTTTTATGTTTTGGATTCATTCTGGTAATCATTTTTGTAGAATATAATTAACTTTCTTTTTCTCGTTATTTGATCTATTCCAGATCATGATTTGACAAGTTTCGAGCATATAATGTGTGATAGATAATATTCAACGGAACAAATATGGGTCTACATAAATTTCGATGGCCAGCCCGTTTAGCTTTTCTGTTTTATGATGGCAATATTCAACCATAAATTTTGGAATGGAATTGTCTAACTATTTTATGTTTTACATTCATTTTGGTAGCAGATTAACTTTATTTTATGTTTCGGATTGATTGGTAGTATATTAACTTTCTTTTTCAAATCATGATTTGACAAATTCTGATCATATAATCTGTGATATTGGAATAGAATTGCTTTTAAATATCTTATGTTTTGGTAGCATATTAACTTTCTGTTTATCGTGATTTGGATTCAAATCATTATCTAACAAATTCTGATCGTGTATATATATATATATATAAGTTGGAAAGTTGTAAGTTGACCGATCTTGTTTCGGCTCTTCGAATTTTTTAGTCCATCCAATATCGATCCAAATAAATATAGTCCGAAAATAAGACACATTATATTCAAGGGTTGGGTAATCGGTCCGTGAATCTATTTGGCTTTAACTTGGATTGTGACAGCCACGGCCATTTCCAAACAGAATTTTTGGAATACATCGGTTATGATGCACTGCGGGAAATTGACGCCTCTAGAGAAGGGAAGTGTTCAATTGACCATAAATATCTCCCGAAAATAAGACACTTCCTAATCAAGGGTTGGGTAATCGGTCCGTGAATCTACTATTTGGTTTTAACGGGGATTGTGAGTACCATGGCCCTTTTCAAACATAATTTTTGGAATACAGCAGTTATTGACGACTCCAAATAATGATATAAATAATTATGTGAATTTTAATATTTCAATTAGATATAAATAATTGGGTCTTCTCATTTTATTTTTTGGTTTATAAGAAAATTAATGACAATTCATTTTAATTTTCTTTCACTTCGTTTTTTTTTTAACCCTAAACTTTATAGTTATTCAATATTAATTTTATTACATAGTTCACGGTTATGTAATTCTACCATTTTAAATGGATATGTTTGTAATTCTAAAAGTTATTTAAAATTGTTGACATTTTATTTTTTGAATTTCATTTTTTATGTTCACCACAGATTTTTATTTGATTTACATAATTTTTAAATTTAGATATAAATTTACATAAAATGAATTTTATTATTCAAATTTTTAATTCTTTATTTTTTAAATTTATCATTCCCTTTTAACTCTATTCTATATATGTTTATCTTCACTCTTCAACTCTATTTTTTATGATTGTAAAACATTTCTTTCATGATACTTTTCCCTCTTAAACCTTTTAAGAATACTCCATATCTCTCTTTGCATATGCCCCATCCAAGGTATGATCCATAAGATGTATAATTAGAACAACCATTTTAATGTTTGAGTAGGATTATTCAGAAAGCTATTGAGAAGCTAACATAATTGTTGTTATTAAATCTTATTAAGAATAATAGGCTTGTATTCATCAATAATTTATTTTATCTTTTCTTTATATACACCTCACTCGATTCCATTCACATCTTAATTTAAATAAACAACCATAAATGCAATTAGGATAGATTCTTATATTTCTAAATAACTATATTTTCATATTTCTAAATAACTATAAAATAAATAAGCTATATTAACATTCCCAATGTGGCTGGCTGGCTGGCATGCCTGTAATCTACATATATCCAGGAATGGCTGGCACAACTTTTCATATTTGATATCAATCTCTGAGAATAGAGAAGCATTATCCTTCTCAAGTTTGGTAGCCCCTTTGAGCTCAGTCACAACCTCAATGACGCTCGGCCAAGAGGATGGTATGGCCTGATCAACACATCGAATCGCTAATTTGGCAACCACAAGCGATGGATTTGAATGTGAAGATTTCACAACTTTAATGCGATTTTTAATGATCACTCAAAATCTACGATCCTTATTCAAGAATAAAAGAATATTCTTAATCATCTCACAAATTCAATCGTTCGGATTTCACAAAGTAAATGTCGATTGCTTGTTAAACATGGGTTAATCATTAAACTATTCTATTATGGAGTTAGTCATTACAGCGTTGTATTAAGGAATTAATGGACTGGATACAAACCAGTTGTCATCCGGCTGCCACGTAGCAAAGACCGTTGTGCACCTTCCTTTCATCGGAGGTTTGACGAGTAGCAAAGAAGTTTGCCACGATCATGGAGGCGCTGCTGTTTTCATTTGCTCCTGTTGTTTGCGGGAATGTTTGTATTCATGGATATTCATGCAGAAGGTATTTAATGGATAGATGTGTTTGAGATTCGACATGAAATTAATTTAATGCCGCATAAAAACATCTTCAGTTAAATGAAAGTATCAATATATTAATGCAATTATTACACGTGTGTTTGAAATTTGGTATGAAATCATTTTCTAAGTTCATGGAACATGTGATTTATGAAATCATTTTACAGATATTCATGGATGGAATTTTCAATTAAATTAATTCCATTCAAACAGAATATTTTAAAAGTTTTAATATATCTATTTTTTATATTCATGCATTATTTTATATATAATTTAAACTTTATTGTTATTTAATTTTTCTGAACATTTTATATTCTTTCTTGACGAGGGATTGAATTAAAACTCTCTAAAGAGCCGATGTCCTAGGTTTGGATTTGCACTATTCCTACTCAAACATAAATTAAACCCTTGCCTATGAATCTCATTCACTAAAGAAGTCATTTCTTGCATTATGATTGGCAGCCTATGATAGTGGATTTGTATAAGACTTCGAGGGAACAACATGCTGATAACTTCAAAAACTTTGCAGTCAAAATATGTGTTCCTATAGTTGGAGAGGTTGCAATAGAACATGATCTTGGAATTGATATAGACGACACGAGAGAGCACATATGGCTAGGGACTATTGTAAATAATGCAGCAAACACAATGTTTTATGGCAGGTATATTGAGTACTTAGCTAGCTTTAACTTTGCTCATTATTGGAGTTAAATGTTTATTGAACGTAAAGCCTAAGTGCAATCAAACATCGTAGATATAATATTTTACTCAATGTCAATACAAAATAGATAAATCAGGATTGAATTCATCTCTCAATGTGATGTAATATTGACACTTAGCTTAAAATATTACTCTTCAAAATGTAAAAAGAAAACTTGCAAGTCAATGGCAATCATCTTTAAGCCAAATAAATATATAAATAAGGAAAAATATCTATAATATGAAGCTCATAATGTTGCAATGTGACATCATATTGATTTCATCCCATCAATGTTACAATGAGCCATAATATTGACATCCACCTTAAATACATCAACCTTAAGTAGAACCTTTTAAATTATTACTCTTCACATTGTTGAAAGGAAACTTGCAACTCAACACTAAGTCTCCTTTATGCATACACACACACACACGCACACACCCATTCATGGACTTTCTAATGAATGATAAGACTTTAAGAACCTAGGAATACAACATAACCCTTGACGAATGTCACAACGATCTGAAATGGAACTATATATAATTTGTCACACATTTGGAGCTTTCGGGGATGGAAGATTGGATGAGTTGGCTTTTAGGATCATTTCATGGGCAGTCTCATTTTCAACATTTGGGCTCCAAAACCTTCAAAATCTTGTTTGAGGGTCTAAACTACATTTTTTGGGGTAAAACAACCCATCGCTAGTGCCCTAAGGCATGACATGATTCTACACTCTGATACTTTTTCAACAGTCCAAATATTGCCTCAAATAGAGTCTGCATGCAAAATTTATGCCTCCCGCAAGTTGACTTATCCAGTTGACCACCCTCATATCGAGTGGATACCAAGTTAGCTCTCATTTCTCACACATGTGGTGCTAGTCATGTGTGGACTTTCAAGAACATTCTAGAAGGTCCAAAAAACAAACCCTAAAAAGGAGTTGAGGTATGCAGAAACTCTAAAATTAACCCTACATGGTTATTGAGCTATGTTAAATACTAGGATATAAGGAGAAGAAGTAGGGCCATTATTTTGATGTTAAGTATTGTTCCATAGTTGAGCAATAGTAAGGGAGTATATAGTAAAGTAGAATAGAGGAAGTAGGAGATCATGCAATATCCATTCACGTTGTAGAGTCTTAGGTAACTCCATGGAAATAACCACTTTCTTTGTATTTGTACCACATATTGGAGAAGAAAAGAGCAAGGCATGGTCATGATTTCTAGTTTGGATTTTCCCCATAGTGGGTTTTCCCAAGGTATATCTTGTGTTTATGTGTGTGGATTGTGTATTTCTTTGCTATAATTATTTTCCTTCCAATTCCAGTGATTTAATAAACTAATAAAAAGAACGAAGTTGTAAGATATGTTGTGATAAACTATTCTAGTGGAATTTCCATGATAGTTTACGAATCATATTGGTATCATAGCAATTTTATTTGGGATTTTGTGGGAAATTGCATGATCTAGTAGCTAAATAAAGAACAAGTCTTCAAACCCTTGCCATGGTGGACGAGTTTGTTCAAGGAGTGAGGGATTATTATGAGAAACGATTTACAAAACTAGAAATACAAGTCGTCGATATCTCACGCAACATGTCAGTCCTCATGGTGGGCCTAGAGAGAAAGTTTGAACCATTTGGGGCCTTTGGAGGCTCTACCTTAGATTTCATATCGGAGGGGAAATTAGAAGATAATAGAGACCCAAAAAAGGGACCGAAAAAAGAGCACAAGAAAGAGAAGTCGAGTTCTAGATCCAATACCCCCTCCTAGTCTCTATTCAAGATGGAAATGAAAGTTAACATCAAGCCATATCAAGGTGAGATTGATTCTCTAAAACTGAATTATTGGTTGCAGTAGTTAGAAGTTTGTTTTAGTGTCCATGAAATATCCTAGGAGAAAAATATCTCGTTTTCTCAACTAATGTTAGAGGGCCATGCATTAACCGGGTGGGAAAGCCACATAGAAGCACTTAGGATGGAGGGTGATCTGCCAGTAACTAAGTGAGAGGACTTTAAAACCATAAGAAATTATGAGTTCTACACTATCGGGTATGTAGAGGACCTATGGATCCATTGGCATTACTTCAAGAAAAGGAAGGGATAGATTCTACAAGAATACACCACCAAGTTGAGGAAGATGGCTATCATGTTGGGTATCTTTCCCAAGAGCCCAAATGCACTCCTTAAGTATCTAGGGGGTTTACATAGTGTATTATCCCGATTTTGACCCCATTGCATTAAAAATGTAAATATCATCTAAATATGCATTTTAATAAAACACCCACAACTAGCTATGCAATGCAATGTAACAAGATATGGGGGCATGATTTTTACAAGGAATTGGGAGGGAAATATTCAAACCCTTGAACCAATCAAGTCAAGCCAAGTGTCAATGAGAGAACCCATGAACCCTCAACTATCCATGTTGACTTTTGTACCCAATCATTTATTTCTTCCAAGAGTTGGTTGAGGTAGTTAATGCATTAGGAATGGGGAGGTATGACTATCCAAATTCGAGTATGGGCAAGACACCATTTTGGAAAAACTTGTTTTTTTGCTTCTTGGGAAAGAAAACACCCACAAATATGGTCATCATGCCATTATTCATGCAATGCCTTTGCTCCCTCACGCTGTCTGAGCTTCCACGGCATTTTCCTCCATGGTTTTGTTGTGGTTTCCTTCATTTTTCTAGTTGGGAAGAGAATTTTTGTGTGGTACAAAAGTGGGGAAGAAGGGAAGTCGATTTGGGGTTCCATAGGAGTCGTTTTTGGCCATCTAAATGCTCACATACTTGTGGGAGAAATCAGTTTCTTCCCTGTGGTCATTTTTCCCTCTCACGATCTGTTTTTGTGGTGCTACGATTTGGGGAAAACCCATGGACCCTGTTTTGTAAATCCCATTGTTGAAATTGTGTATCCATGCCACATATTTGATATTGTTGTGTGTGGGAGATAATGTTGTGATTGATATGGGTATCCATTGCTTTGGTTGTGTATGAGCTTGAGTGTTCCCATTCCTTATGGAAATCATTCCCATCTCGAGGGTGGTAACTATGCTGAGATATTGATGCGCATAGTTGGCCTATGGCTTGCAATTGCGTAGCTAGTTGCTTGGGACAACATTACATCAAGATGAGTATTATTTATGTGTTTTACAGCTGCACTATTTTATTTAATGATTGTTGTTGATATGCTGAATGCATGTGAGATGTGTGTGGATAGTTTACTTCCACTATGCATGTTTATTTGATTATGCATCTGCACACCTATGTTTTATTTTCTATGAAATTGATAAATGGGCCTGAGTTTTGTGTAAAATACCAAGGATTTGTAGTCATGTTCCCTTCCTTCCACTGGATCTATGGGAGGGGACATGAGACATAGTTACATATGGAGGCAAGTGATGCTATTCAAGAACAGGTCAGTTGATGATTTTTTTGTGCAATCACAATACTTGGAAAGAATAAGCCAAAAGAAAGGACAACCAAGCAGTTGAAAAAAAAAAGAGAACCAAGATGCTACCAAGGAGGGGAAGAAGAAGTGGCGGTGAAAGTAGAATATGACTACAACCATAGCACATTAGTGCAAGGATTTGAAAAACCACAATAACCACTACAACATTGATGGCCTCAATGAATACAAGTGTTGCAAGTTACATCTTGAGCTAAACCCTAACAACCACAACATGGATGCCAAGAAGAAGAACCTTCTAGACATAGAGTCAAGCAAGGAGTTAGAAAGAAACTTGGATGTGGATGAGAAGATTATCTATACCACAATGTAGAAGGAGGTGAATTTGAGTTTCATTAACCCTAAGGAAGAAAAAGAGATGATGAAACTCTTCCACGTCAAGATAGAGATCAAGAAGACTAAGATCAATGCTCTATCGATTCTAGTTTGTGGGAAAACCTCATAGCAAAGGATCTGGTACATAAGCATGGATTGGAAGTACATGATCATCCCAGTCCCTACCCATTGGGATGAGTAAATAAGGATGCAAAACTTAGAGTCACAAAATTGTGCAAGATCAAGTTTTTTATAAGTGCATATTATATTGATGAAGTGGAGGTATATGTAGTACCCATGGATGTTTGTGGTGTAGTGTTTGGAAGTATATGAGGGATGTAATATTCATGAGGATATCCAAAAAATATTGTTTGATCAATTATGGGAAATCCTTCATAATCAATGCACACAAAGGTAAATCGAAGATTTTTGGTAAGTGACAACAAAATGAAAAGGATGATTAGTTCAAGTAGGAAGTTTCTATTGCTTTTCTTAAGACAAACCTAGGAAGAATGTGAAACTGTGAAAGTGAAGGCATCCCTGGAGGGAAGTACCAAAGAGAAGAAACAATAGTTGGGGAACCTTTTGCAGGCATACAAAGAAGTGTTCCAGGAGCCTAATGGGACACCTCTTGAGAGGGATATGGGGCACGAGATACAACTATTTCCATATTCTCCATTGCCAAACATCAGACTATACAGATGGTCTATCATAGAAACAAATAAAGTGAAAAAGTAGTTACAACAGTTGTTGGAGCAAGACATGATATGACCAAGGACCTCACCTTGTGGGACACCTATCATCATAGTGCACAAGAAGGACAAAACCTAGAGGATGTACATTGACTATAGAGAATTGAACAAGATCACACTCAAGAATCGATACCCTCTTCATAGGATCAATGATCTATTGTACTAGTTACAACATGCCAATTACTTCACCAAGTTGGATCTCAAATCGAGATACCACTAGGTACGAGTGAATATATAAGACACTTGGAATGCCTCCTTCAATACTATGCAATGTATATATGAATGCTTAGTAATTCTATTTGGTTTATGAAAAGCACTAGCTACATATATGTGAGGAACCTCCAACAATTAATTAATGAAAATGCACAATATATTAGAAATAAAATAATACATAAGGGATTTATTGACCGCGGGCCACTTCGAGGGGGAAACCTCCTTTGAGAAAGCTCAATACAAATAACTCGTGGATGACTTCATTGGCCTCAACACGTACGTATATACTAAGTATATGCATCCAATAATATGGATCAATACCATGGAACATATAATACTACGGGACGACTTACAAAGCATATGCGTCCAATACTATGGATCAATACCATGGAACATATAATACTACAGGACGAATTACAAAGAATATGTGTCCAACAACAATATACTAACAAAGTAAAGAGAAGGGTTGACACGGGTTCCTAACATCCACTCCCCCTTAGAAAAAGCTTTGTCCTCAAAGCTTTAGATCTGGAAATTGGTGTTGAATATGAAGGAGTGGTTCCCATGTAGCATCCTCCAATTGCAGTCTATGCAATTGAATTAATACCTCTATGATGGATCGAGAGAGAAGTTGATGAGTGCACCTAGTGAGGTTGGCCTCTGTCTCCAAAATGATGTATCCTTCATTATCTAGTTTTGGTAAAACGGTTTGTGCACTGATGTTGGTGCCCAGAACTTTCTTTAGACAAGAGACATGAAATACTGGATGAATGCGAGAAGGAGGAAGTTCCAATTTATAAGCAACAGACCCAATATTTTGAGGAACCTTATATGGTCTATAGAAATTTGGATCCAGCTTATGATACCCTTTGAGTTTTAGGGAATATTTCTTGTAAGGTTGTAGACGAAGAAAAACCATATCATTTACTTGAAAAGTGTGCTCAAAACGGTGTTGATTGGCTTGTTGATTCATTCGATTTCTTTCCATGTGAAGATTGTCCTGCAAAATGATTAGAATCTGATCTCGGGTTTGAAGAACCGTGTCAACTTCCTGAACTAGTGAACTCATGGGGGTGTATGGAAGAAGCACTTGCGGTTCCTAACCATAGAATGCCTCATATGGATTCATTTTAGATGCAGTGTGGTAGGGGGTATTGTACCACCATTCAATGAGAGGGAGCCACTTTGCTGATGTTGTTGTTCGGAGGTGAAGCAACAAAGAGAAGTGTCCAAAACTTTATTGAAAACTTTAGCATGACCATATGTTTGTGGGTGATACCTTGAACTCATCTTCAGTTTGGTGCCAGTGTGGTGAAATAGTTCTGTCCAAAAATGACTGGTGAAATTTGCATCACGATCTGATACAATGGAAGAAGGGATTCCATGAAGATGGAAGATATGGTCCAGGAAAATCTGTGCGACTGAGAAGGTGGTATAGGGATGGTTGAGGGCACAAAAGTGACTATATTTGGAGAGGCGATAAACCAAAACCAAAATCACTATCTTCCCTCCATATTTAGGCATCCCTTCAATTAAATCCATAGAAATATCTGTCTAAATTTGTGTAGGGATGGGAAAGGGTTTGAGCAATCCCAGAAGGAGTGTCATTTCACCCTTATTTCACTAGAAGGTATCACATTCAACCACCATCTGTTGAATTTTCCTTTTCATTCCCTTCCAAAATAAGTTACACCATTCCCACTCATACTATTTGAAGAAACCAGAGTGCCATGCCGATGGAGAAGCATTGAGTTCATAGAAGACAACCTATTGAAAATATGTGCTATGTGAAAGCACCAGATGACCCTTGTATATCAGGGAAGCACCACCCCAAGAGTAACGCGGTACAACAGAAGGGTTGTTGGACAACCGTTGGATGATTTGATATAATGAGGATTCATTGACATAACCCTGTTGAACATATTTCAACCAATTTGCAACAGGCATAGAAATAACTGAAAGAAAAACTTGTTCATCAAATAAGCGAGAAAGAGCATTCGCCACAAGTTGTCCTTACCCTTCTTGTAAGTGATCTCATAGTCATAACTCATGAGTTCGATAACCCATTTATTTTGTGCTGTGAAGGACACCCATTGTGCCAGGAAATATTTCAGACTCTGGTGATCAATCCTGATGCATAAAAGATTCCCTAATAGGTATGTTGATGTATATGTAACTTCGGAATGTATTTCACATATATGTATATTATATTCCTATAGAGATGGTACTATTCCTCTATAAGGAAGTGTCGTCATTTATATTGTAAGTGTCATAACTTATACTTGATGGGTTATTAGACCACCTTATTTGGGGTCGGCCCTGTATAAGTCATGTGGGTCAAAGGGTTATTAGACCACCCTATTGGAGGTCGGCCATGTGGGTCAAAGGGTTATTAGACCACCCTATTGGGGGTCGGCCCACTCAGCATTATGTTATGTGGTTAAGTTCGAGCCTACATGAGTTAGGTAAAAAGGCAAGTCAAGTCAAGTATAAATAGAGTGCGGGAGGCACTCTATTTGCTCACTCACTTCTCACACATGCTCTCAAGGAGGAGAGGCGCACTTATGGAGGAGGAGGATCTGCTGTTAGGTTATGTCTATCTCTTGGTTGGTTGTATCATTGCTCCATCTATCTCTGAGGAAGTTATTGGGGTTTTTCACCTTTATGGTTTTCCCCAAGTAAATCTTTGTGTCTCTTGTGTGCTTGCATTATTGTCTCCATGATTGATATGCTGTAGATATGCTGTACATGTTGTTCTCTCAGTTAAGATCCTAGATCAGATTGAAGTAAATTATGAAAATCTAACATGGTATCAGAGCTAGCCTGAAAGAAGGCATGATATGGCATGTATGACACTTGTTGCACTTACGATGCTAGGGCTTGATATAGCAAAAACCAGTCATCGTAGCACTTTCTCTATAAATCCGTTTTGGCGAAGTTTTCGGATCTGAAATGGTTACAGGACGAAGCTAAGATCTCCAGGTATCTTGTGTCCAAAGGACAACCTCTAATTCGTTGTACTTTGTGATTTATGATCTGTACAATATAGGGTTTCTGCCTCTTCCAGATCTGAGTCAAAATCAGGTGACCTTGGGAAAAAGGTCATATCTTGGGTTAGGAAGCTCCAAATGACATTTCGTAAAAAGTGACAGGTAGTACACAGTCTGTACTATCTCAGAAAACGTTTTCAGAGGCCGAAGTTAAAACAGTGACACGTGGCACTCCGTACAAGTTCGCTCTCCTGTTTTATCCCAAAACAGGTCATGTTGCGACATTTGGCATAACTCTCTCTCAGAGAATCCAATTGAGGTCAGACCTGTCAGGATGGAAAGATAACAGGTCAGGCTATCTCAGAAAACGTTTTCAGACCCTCTGGATCAAAAATTTCAGAGTTACACCAGAAACAATCAGGTACATATTTCTGTCAAAACAGAATTATTTTTTGGTACCTTCATTCATGGCTTCCGGAATTTAGGGCTTTGGAGAAAGTTGGAATTTTTGTAATCGGAGACCACGGATGGATGCTACTCATCAAAATAGAAATTTAGAGACCAAGATCAAAATTTTCGGTTGGGCAGAAGGCCGGGCTTGATTAGACCCTAGTTCGGGACTTTGATCAGAAAAGTGGAAAATTAGGGCTTCTGTAAAAATGGGAATTTTTGAAATCTGTGACCACGGCTGGAAGCTCCTCAGCAAAATAGAAGCTTAGAGCTTTGGATCAAACATTTTGATGGGGAAAAAGAGTGGGCTTCATCAAACCCCAGTTCAGGGTCACATCCAGTGAATCCGAAAGTTTCAAAGGCAAAATTGAGAAGTGAAACTTTGCAGTTTTCAAATTCTGAATATACCAGTTTGATCAGCTCATCAAGCTCCAGGTCCAGTTCTTGCAAAGCAAGTGGATTGGGTTAATCCTAGAAGAAGATGGATTGATCATCTGCATGAGTAAAGAAGTTCCTGTTTCAGAGGGAGATGAGGCTAAGGCCTTACATAAGAAGATTTCAAGCGATCTCGACAGGTATGAATCATCAAGGTATGTTTTGAGATTTGTTCATGATTAAGTTTATGGTATGTTTGTCTTCATGTTATTACGGTTAGTACAATCTTGATTTTAGATTTGTCGTATCACCTTAACAAAATTATGAATGCATGATAGAAGATATTCATTGGTTAGGGTGTTGACACTTATGATTGTACTAATGCATTATGGTGTTGTATGAGGTTTATGTTGTCTACTAACATGAAAGGTACACCAATAAAGACAAATCATGTTCTGGTCCAAGAACATATGATCATGATGACATGAGGATAAAGACTCATCCATTGTCATGGATCTCACAGAATATCCATTTACAAGGTATGTATGACTTGGTTTTATAATGGCTAACCTATGAGATATATAGGTTACTAGCACAAGTCATTGAAGAAGATCAAGAAGACATCATGTGAGTATGTTAGACATAACTAACTAGCATACTAATCCAGGTATGTTTTTCCTATATCAAGATAGAATCCTACCTTATGTTAGGATCTTATACTGTTGTGTTGTTTGATAATGATTATTCATGAAGTCATAGGTTTGAATAAGTCATGGCTGTATGCATATTATATTTCTTACCATAATTGATGATATGACTAACCAGAAGAATCATGAAGGTATAGGTTTGAATAATCACAGGTTTTATGCATATTATATCTCTTATCTTGATTAATGATTCAACTAACCTGAAGAGTTATAGGTTTGAGTAATTACAGGTTTAGACATGTTATGTTTCTTATGATTTGACTAACCATAAGAATCCTACATAAACCTTGAATGCTAATTCTTATTATTTCTGTTTGAAATGATCATGACTATACATGCTTGAGATTATTGTGTTTTAATAGTATACTAATGAATGTATGATTTTATATGAGATCACAAGGATAACACATTCATGATACTAATAAGCATGCATAGGGACCAAGGATGAATATGAGTTCAAGAACAGGTAATCCAGGAAGCAAAGATCAAGAGGGAGTACACTCCAGTGGTTTATGCAAGGATGCAGATATTCAGAGGGAGTTGACCATCTCTCTACATCCCACAACAGAAAGGTGTAGAAGAAGCTACTTCAGATTAGGACTCTAGCAGCTCCTGCAAGGAAGCGAAGACTCAGAGGGAGTCCACCCAACGAACAAACAAAGATAAGTATTTGAATTGTCATTTCTTAAATAATATTGTTCAATCATGCATACACTGATGTTCCTAGAATTAGGTTGTGTATTATGCATATTAGAATAATTGCATTGATGAACAATATACTCCTAATATGCATGGGTAAGTGGCCTATGGCACTGTACAACATTCCATTGCTACTTATCTGGAATGAAACCTCTTTGCTGACATGTTGGGAGTTGTGCACACTCTTAACAATGTTCTGGTAGAGATTGGAAGGCATCTAGAAAGTTACGGAATATGGATAAATGTTGTATTGAAGCATTGGCTAAGATAATTGCATGACTGTATGACATATTTCTTTATGTGTAAGAATTTGTTTTGAAAATTATGAGATGTTTCTAATCATGCAATTTAACCTGTTTTGTAGGAAAGACCGTATATCTTTACCTACAAAAGGACTACAACATTTGTTCCAACAACAAAGATATCTATTGAAGATATTGAAGTTCCCAGGATCTGGGATGAAGAAATGGAATGCCATGATTCGTCGATCATGAAGAATGATGTTTGGGATGCAATCCCAAGAGCTAAAGGGAAGTCTGTTGTAACCTCCAAATAGAACTATCAGATCAAGCATGTTGCAGATGGCAGCATTGAGAAATACAAAAGTGATGAAATAGAAGATGCACCAAATGGATTTCAAGACAGCATGGTGTAGTCATATATGTGTGCAGAACTTGATATGGTAGGATAGACAACTTTCTATCCATCTTGGGCTTTACCAAGAATAAAGCGGATTCCAACCTTTACTACAAGGTTGAGGAAGGCAATCCAGTGCTACTACTTTTGTATGCGGATAACCTATTTGTTACAGGTGAAGATAGATTGATTGCCGACACGCAGCGGAAGCTTACTACCGAGTTCGAGATGAAGAACTTGGGGATGATGCACTATTTGTTTTTGGCATGGAGGTGTGGCAGAGTGCAGATGGAATCTTCCTTGGACAAGGGAAGTACACAGTAGATATCCTGAAGAGATTTGGGATGATGGACTGCAAGGCCATGGCCACACCTATGGCATAGAATCTGAAGCTTCTATGTGATGCTTCATCTGAGCCAGTTGATGTTTCTATGTATCGTCAGATTATTGGGTCCTTGATGTACCCGACGAACACGAGACCAGATATCTGCTTTGCTGTGAACATATTGAGCCAGTTCCTGACGGATCCGAGGAGTGTTCACCTGGTTGCTGTAAAGCATGTTCTGAGGTACCTGAAGGGTACAGTGGATTATGGGCTCAGATATGAGGCAAATCAAAAGTTTAACCTGCAGGGTTATGTTGATTCAGATTGGGCTGGCAGTGCTATAGATAGGAAGAGCACATCTGGGTGTTGCTTCAGTATGGGATCAGGTGTGATCTCTTGGTTTAGTAGGAAGCAGTCCTGCGTAGCACTGAGTACAGCTGAGGCAGAGTATGTTGCAGCCTGTTCATCTAGTTGTGAGGCAGTATGGCTACGGAAGCTACTGTCTGAGTTATTTGATCTCCCGTTGGAGGCTACTGGTATCTTCTGTGATAACCAGAGTTGTGTGAAGCTGTCCGAGAACCCAGTGTTTCATGACAGGTCGAAACACATAGAGATCAAATATCACTATATCAGGGATATGGTGCAGAGAGGAGCTGTGAAGCTTCTGTATGTTGCGACGGACGAGCAGATTGCAGATGTGCTGACGAAGCCACTAGCCAGAGTGAAGTTCGAGTACTTCAGAGAGAGGCTTGGCATTCTTCAGATCGAGGACACTTCTAGGAAGAAGTGATGGACACATTTGCTGAAGCCATTCCAAGCATGTTGGAAGGAGGATCCTTCACATGGCTGTGGATGTAAGCGCTGGATGATGAGCATCAGGATAATGTTCTAGTTTCTGCTTGATATGATCAGTTGGATCATTTTTATGTATGTATGTACGCATCATGTTGGATGCTGGATATGATCAGTTGGATCATTTTTATATGTATGTACGCATCATGTTGGATGCTGGATATGATCAGTTGGATCATTTTTATGTATGTATATATGCATCATGTTGGATGCTTGGACCATGTATCTGTATATGTATCAGGTGGATACATTGTATGATCAGGTAGATCATGTATGGTGATATGTATCATGTATTTGTATTTGTATCAGGTGGATACATTGTATGATCAGGAGGATCATGTATGATGATATGTATCAGGTAGATACTTGGTGTGCATCAGGTAGATGCATTGATGATCAGGTGGATCATGTATGATGACATGCAACAGGATGTTGCATTATATGATCAGGAGGATCATGTATGATGATATGTATCAGGTAGATACTTGGTGTGCATCAGGTAGATGCATTGATGATCAGGTGGATCATGTATGATGACATGCAGCAGGATGTTGCATTGTATGATCAGGAGGATCATGTATGATGATATGTATCAGTTAGATACTTGATGTGCATCAGGTAGATGCATTGATGATCAGGTGGATCATGTATGATGACATGCAGCAGGATGTTACATTGATGATCAGGATGATCATGGATGACGAGCTTCAGGATGTTGCTCCAGATGACATGTAGCAGGATGTTGCATTGATGATCAGGATGATCATGGATGACGAGCTTCAGGATGTTGCTCCAGATGACATGCAGCAGGATGTTGCATTGATGATCAGGACGATCATGGATGACGAGCTTCAGGATGTTGCTCCAGATGACATGCAGCAGGATGTTGCATTGATGATCAGGACGATCATGGATGACGAGCTTCAGGATGTTGCTCCAGATGACATGCAGCAGGACGTTGCAGTGATTATGATCAGGACGATCATGAGTACATCAGGATGATGTATGGTGAGTATCAGGTTGATACTCTATGGCCGTGGATCAGGTTGTGCAGATGAGCATGTCTGGGAGATCCTATAGGTCGGAGTTGTGTACCCGTAACAGCCTGGGATGCTCTTTCGAGACATTGCTCTGGGAGGACATGTAATTTGTGCCCTGGGAGATCTCAGGTCGGAGTTGTGTACCCGTAACATCCTGAGATGCTCTTGCGAGGTTTTGTCCTATGGCATGTAATTTGGGCCCTGGGAGATTTCAGGTCGGAGTTGTGTACCTGTAACATCCTGAGATGCTCTTGCGAGGTTTTGCCATGACCACATGTAATTTGTGCCCTGGGAGATTTCAGGTCGGAGTTGTGTACCCGTAACATCCTGAGATGCTCTTGCTAGGTTTTGTGGTGGACCACATGTAATTTGTGCCCTGGGAGATCTTAGGTCGGAGTTGTGTACCCGTAACATCCTAAGATGCTCTTTCGAGGTTTTGTGGTGGGGTCACATGTAATAGCGCCCTGGGAGATCCTACAGGTTGGAGTTGTGTACCCGTAATATCCTGGGATGCTCTTTCGAGGTTTTGTGACGCACGTAATAAGTCCTGAGGATTCCACAGTATGGCCAGTGATGACGAAGACCTACAGGTGGTGGGCCTACATCCAGTAAGAAAAAGGACTGGCTCTGTAGAACTTCCTATGACGAGTAGATTCAGATATTGATTGAGATAGCAGCAGCAGCGACGATGATGATGATGACTCGATGACGATTATCCAGTGACGATGATCCAGAGAAGATGACTTGTGCTAGAAGAACTGTGCTGAGAAATACCTTCCTAGTTAAGAGGGAGTGTTGATGTATATGTAACTTCGGAATGTATTTCACATATATGTATATTGTATTCCTATAGAGATGGTACTATTCCTCTATAAGGAAGTGTCGTCATTTATATTGTAAGTGTCATAACTTATACTTGATGGGTTATTAGACCACCTTATTTGGGGTCGGCCCTGTATAAGTCATGTGGGTCAAAGGGTTATTAGACCACCCTATTGGAGGTCGGCCATGTGGGTCAAAGGGTTATTAGACCACCCTATTGGGGGTCGGCCCACTCAGCATTATGTTATGTGGTTAAGTTCGAGCCTACATGAGTTAGGTAAAAAGGCAAGTCAAGTCAAGTATAAATAGAGTGCGGGAGGCACTCTATTTGCTCACTCACTTCTCACACATGCTCTCAAGGAGGAGAGGCGCACTTATGGAGGAGGAGGATCTGCTGCTAGGTTATGTCTATCTCTTGGTTGGTTGTATCATTGCTCTATCTATCTCTGAGGAAGTTATTGGGGTTTTTCACCTTTATGGTTTTCCCCAAGTAAATCTTTGTGTCTCTTGTGTGCTTGCATTATTGTCTCCATGATTGATATGCTGTAGATATGCTGTACATGTTGTTCTCTCAGTTAAGATCCTAGATCAGATTGAAGTAAATTCTGAAAATCTAACAGTCGCCACTTCTGTACTTCATGCAAAATAGCCATTATTTCCTTCTCATATGTAGAGGCAACTAAATTCTTACCAGAAAGGGCCTTGCTGGTGAGTGCAAGGGAATTATCATCTTGAAGGAGAACAACACCAAGTCCATTGTCGCAAGAATCACTCTCAATAGTGAAGGGCTTGGATAAATCGGGCATAGCTAGAACAAGGGTAGTACACATAGCTTGTTTCAGTTTGTCAAATGCACAATCAGTAGCACGTGTCCATGTAAGAGCATACTTTTTCAAGAAAGCAGTTAATGGAACTGCAATGTTCCCATAATCCTTGAGAAACTTGTAGTAGTAGCTAGTCAACCCCACTGGTTCAACAAATACACATGCATATCCATCCAAAAAAATTTGTAGATCCAAAGGAGTAGTGGAGACCGTTAAAGGTTGTATCTGAATGGAATGGAGCTGAGAGATGACACCATGTGAATTATTCTTAAGGATATTTTCTAGGCGATGTGAACTGAAGATGCTAAGAGACCCTTGTTGTAATCCCTTCAATGTGTGTTTTTTCCCATTGAATAAAAACTACATCCAAAGTTTAGCAAAATCCCATAAGATGGGTCCAAGTGCACATAACCATTGGGCACCAAAAACAACATCACATCCACCTAAGGGAAAGGAAAACATGTCAGAGCGCAGGTTATAATCTATAATAGAGATACACACATTACGACACTTCCCCTTGCAAGATAAGGTGCCCCCATTTGCAGTCATGACTTCAAAAATGGAGAAAGGATGGACAAAAAAATCAGCCTGTTTGGCGCTCCGAGGGTCAATGAAGTTATGAGTGCTACCAAAATCAATGAGTATTGTAAGAGAGAGATTCTTCAAGTAACCCTTGAATCGCATTGTTTGTGGGGTGGTGACTGTAGCTAAGGAATGGAGAGATATCTCTGGATGGTCATCCTGAGAAGGAGGGTCAACATGTGGCTATTGAATGTCAACCTGATCATCTACTGTATCCTAAGCTTCTTCACAAATTTCAGTTGCAGACAGAGAATTCACATCCAAGAGATAGAGATTTTTCTCAACACATCGATGTCCCTGAGTGAATTTCTCATCACAATTATAAGAAATCCATTTTCCTCGACATGCCCACATCTTTGCTTGAGACAAATGCTTGATAGGAGTTTCTCTAGGAGCTGGCGTGATGGGAGGCCTGTGGGAAACCATATTTATGAATGGAACAAAAGCTGATTTGGAGTGTTGTTGGGATATTATCTTGTCCTCCTCCAACTTAGAAAACCCTAGGACTTCCATCATTGTGCTGGGACAGGACATTTTAACCTCAAATCGGATTTCATCTTTCAAACCACTGACAAAACAATTTCTGTAGAATTCATCAGACAATCTTTCTGTGTGATTGGCTAGTTTCTCAAATTTTGTTCAATATTCTCTCACAGTGCCAATTTAGTGAATTTTAGTGAGTGCTCCTATGAAGTCCTCAAAATCACTAGGACCAAATCGTTACAAAAGGAGTTGGAAATTTTTTTTCCATTTTGGCTCTGCATGAGCCTTGATGTACATACGGAACCATTGAAGGGATTCATGTTCCAAATGAAAGGATGCAAGTGGAACTTTGTTTACATCAAAAGTATAATGTAGACTGAAATATTATTATGCCTAGTATATCCATCCAATCATATAATCACCATTGAAGCGAGGAAAATCAAGCTTCGGCCTATGAAAATTGTTGGAAAAAGAGAACCCAGTGTCTGCAGAAGACTCTCATTGTCGTCTATTGTTCATGGATGAAGGATGGATATGGAGGCTGAGAATTTTTTCATCCAGATCTTGGAGTTTGGACTTGAGGGCTGCAAGTTATTCCTCCATGTTTTTTTCTCCTGCGCAGGTGACAACCATTACCAGGACTTTTTTTGGGGGGGAGGGGGGATGGGTAGAAAAAAAAATAGAAACTTATTTAGTAAAGGAAAAATTGGATTTGGGAAAAACATTGATGGTTAATTAGGGTTTGACTAGGTTTTGGACACTTTTTGATGGAAAAGGAAGCAGAAAATGGGAATTTCAGAAGCGGGGTGAAAGAATGGGAAAAATTGTCAAAGAGGAACAAAGAAGAAAAAATAAGAAATGAACATTCTGGAAAAATTTGAATGCGATTGGGTGAAAATCAAAGAAGTTATGGAAGACCCTAAAAATAGACAGATGTGAGATTTTTGGCTTCAGGAAGTGGAATTTGGGATGCGGTCCTCAGGAAGGAAATATGTAGAATGGGATTGCAGTGGTGTCATTAAAGTTTCAAGGGAAATGAAGTTAAAGCAAAGAATATATGGCGAAAAAACAGAATTTTATACTCGTTTTTTCTAAGAATGGATGTGCAACAACTCAGAATTGATCTGCAATGGCTTTGGACAGATGTAATCTGCTATTTATCAGTTGGCAATAGATATGGACCCCAATTATGCTCACCTTCCTAACGGTTCAGGGGATTCACTCGACCACTAGTGTTGTCTAATGGCTTGCATATTGGGGAAGTGCCCATCAATCCACGACTCAAGTAAAACTGATAACCACTTTGCCACAAATGACACCTCTTGGTTTACCTCATGGGTAGGAATTGGTCAATTAGGTAGTGGTCGTTTCCCTTTTCGTTGGCAGGTCCTCTCAATTGTCCAACTGCTTCAGAATTCCCATGGTACTCCTCACAATGAGTTTTATGGCTATTCCCAAGTACTTCCCACAATTAAGCGGATAGGGATTATTCCTGGATTTGAACCTGCAATTGAAAGGAACAATACATATGCGGAAAAAATAATTTGGAAGAAATTCCACCCAACAAGCCCAAGAAAGTGCTCTGATACTAGATGTGAGGAACCTCTAGCAATTAATTAATGAAAATGCACGATATATCATAAATAACAGAATACAGAAGAAATTTATTGATCGCGGACCACTTCAAGGGGGAAACCTCCTTTGATAAATATGAACACAAATAACTCATGGATGCCTTCATTGGCCTCAACATGTACTTATATACTAAGTCTATCCATCCAATACTATGGATCAGTACCATGGAACATATAATACTATGGGACGACTTACAAAGCATATGCATCCAATACTATGGATCATTACCATGGGACATATAATACTATAGGATAATACAAACTATGGATCAATACCATGGAGCATATAATACTACGGGATGACTTACAAAGCATATGCCTCCAACAACAATATACTAACAATATAAAGTGAAGGGTTGACATGGGTTCGTAAATATATATGCATTTGATAAACGATGTATTATGCCCTTTCTTAGATATGTTTGGTATAGTATATCTAGATGACATGTTGGTTTATAGTGCTACGTAGGAAGAGCATATCTCACATCTCAAATAGGTGTTAGATACTTTGAAAAAGCACCAGCTACTGGCTAATTTGAGGAAATTTGAGTTTTCCCAACAACCATTAGTGTATTTGGGGTATGTGATTATTGGTCGTTCGGTTCATTCAGACCCATGGTTCGACATATGTGACCAACAAAACCCTACATGCGTCGTCATTTTCAATACTTTCCAAGTAGAGTAAGGTCTCACGCGAGACGTGCATAATAAATTACACATGCGCCTAAATCCGGGATGTGCAGAGTAAGATCGATTCTCTTTCTTTAGCATTATATCCATTACCTTACTTAATGATGGCATTCAACCATTAATCAGCTAATATGCATATGTTAAACTACTAATCATTCAACTTGCATTCAAGTATAAAGATATTGTGCAAGATACATGGAGGATAACAATATATATTATATTCATCTTCAATACTGAATATATTCCATAGCTACAGATATTGCTCAACAAATTAATGATTTCTCTTCATAGCTCAATACCATCATCAAATTCTGAAGGGTACAAAAAGAAAATACAAAATACATCATAAATTGACTGATTATCAAACAAAACAATCAATCAAAATAGAACCAAAATCTTAGATCCACTCCCTTTACAAAATAGGCCTTTATATAGGTTGAGGTTTCAAAACTACAAACTATTGATGGCGCACTATTCTAACTGAACTCGGCACACAAATATTAGTTGAAATTATCCCATAATGTAACTATCTTCACGGGCATGAAACTACTTTCAACTAATCCAAAAATTACGACCAACAACCCCCCAACACTTGTGGCTTATCCTGAGCCACTCTCCAATCCTTGAAGATCGCTAGGGGAACTGAAGGAAACACTTTTGTAATTTGTGTAGTGAATTCAAATACTTGCATCTCCATCTCTCCTATTTCCTTTATTAGCCCTTATAAATGAATTTTGAACTCCACAGTCTTCTCTAAGTTCAATGGAATTCTTGTAATTTTCATGCACTTCCATGACCTTTTGGTACTACACATTGGCCTTTTCCTGAAGTACCATGATCTGTGTAGTGACTTTTTGTTTCTTGGTGTGGTTGGTAGATATCTATTTGATTAGGGTCGAGATCTGCCTCATTGCCTCCATGCAATCACGCATAGGTAAATCAATCAATGTCTACCTTTTCGTCTTCACTTGGTCTTCTAGCATTCTGATGTGGACCTCCTTCTGAGTGACCTCTAGCGGATTCTACAAGTAGGTGCATAACTTGAGGCTATTGTTAGCCAACTTCACCATCCCTTCGACTTAGTCCTTGGCTTTATGAAATTTTTCTTCAGCCCGTGTAATATACTCTTTCTACTTAGACTCCTTTGGATTCTCCTTAGAAACTATTTGTTCTATCAAGATGACAATATTGGAACACGGTACTATTATAAACATCTTAATTTCCTCAACTTGTTGTTTAGTGGGCTCAGGTGCATGACTAGCGCCTAGGCTTCCTCTCACATAGTCAGATACTGGTTCTCTACTGCGATATCCAGATATACATGCACCTCCACCTCTGTTGCATGGTATTATATGCTTTGTTTAGTTTCAATTCATGTGCACCCATCTCCTCAGTCAGTACAAGCATATAATACTGAAGCTGCTAGAATGTTACCTGTAATAGATTCACATGAAATCTGGTACATGTGGGTTCCATTGATGTAGAAGATTATAATTTCTTGATTGTCATCACACAAGGGTCTATGCACAACATTATATGTTCTACTAGATCCATGCTTTGTTGTTGAATGTCTAGTGTAGCTTCGCATGTAGTGTCTTCAAATTCCATACTGGAGCCTCCCTTGTTCAGATTGGCGAACTACAATCTACTTTTAAGCTTGGTGAGTTGCTTGGACAAATCAAGGTGAAGTACCTAATGTGAATCCAAGTTAACTTAAATGGTACTTATTATATTTCATAGATCCAATGTTTGGATTCCCCTTTCTTCTCAATGAAATGTGGTGTTCGTTCTCTTTTCCCCATTGGAAATGGTGTGAGATCTGGTTACTTGCCTTCAGCTAGTTCCTACTGTTATTTATGGACTCATTATTCTTGCTCCTATTAATCCTCTTCTTGAATAATGTCCATGGTCATTATGATATTGCACCTCTAGTTATTTGAGGGATGGGACATTCCTTGCTTTTCCTCCTGCTCGTTATTTTCCTCTTCTTGGCCAGCCTGGGTGAACCATGCATTGTAGTTCCTTTTTGGTTGGTTTTCTTTTTCTTTTTCCCCCCTTAGGGGTGTCTAGCACATCGACATTCAAGTCTTGTAGAATATGGTACTATGGATCCCATTCCTCCATCTGATCCTTTATATCCATTGTAGTCTAGTTGGTTAGGATACTTGACTCTCATTATAGAGACCCAAGTTCAAGTCTCGGCAATAGAAACATTGTTCCCCAACTAGTTTAGTCTGACCCATGCTTCAACATATGTGAACAAAAAAATTCTACATGCCCTGACATTTTCATTACTCTTCAAGCATATAGTAAGGTCTCACCTGAGACACACACAATAGAGAGACTTGGATCACAGATGTGCAAAGCAGGATGGATTCTCTTTATTCAGCACTATATTCATTACTTTAGTTAACCATGTCATTCAACCATTACTCTAATAATATGCATCTATTAAACTATTAATCATTCAACATACATTCAAGTATAAATATATTGCGCAAGATACATCAGTGATAACACGGTATATTATATTCATCTTCACTACTAAATATATTCCATAACTAGAGTTTTTCTCAACATGTTAATGATTCCTCTTTATATCTCTATACAATCATCAAATTCTCAAGTGTACAAAAAGACAACACAAAATACATCATAACTTGAATGATTATCAGACATAACAATCAATCAAAATTGAACCAAAATATTAGAACCCCACCCTTTACAAAATAGGCCTTTATATAGACTAAGGTTTCTAAATGAACTTGGCATGCAACCCTTAACTAAAATTGGTGCTCAATGTAACTATCTTCATGGGAACATAACTACTTTAAATTGATCCAAAACTTGGGCACCAATAGTGATCAGTACAGGGGAACTCAAGATTGATCTTGCAAAGATGAAGTCCATCACTAAATGGCCAAATGCAACAAATGTCACTGAAGTTAGGATATTTTTCGAAGAAGCACAATACCTTTAGAATTTCATAGCTTCTTTTTCGACTATGGTTTCACCTCTTCACCTTAATAGTAAGATACAACACTCAGTCGCGGTCAAGATAGAGGATTGAATCACCACAACTACCTCCATTCATGGGTATTTTACTTGAACTCTTTTTCTAAATATTGTGGGGGAAGAATCATTAGAAATCGTTTGAAGAGTTCAAGTGAAAGATCAGTCAATTACCAATTCTTGCATTGCCTAACTTGCAGACGTCTTTCAAATTGGTGACATACACAAGTGGGTATGCTATGGGATAGGTTTCGATGCAAGGAGGGAGGATAGTATGGTATAGTGTTGTGTTGTTGTAGAGTTTCAAGATTAGCTACCCTACCCATACATACGATCCCGACCTATGATTGTTCCCTTAGATGTCATATGTAGATTGGTAGGCTTAGAATCTTATCTGTAGGGTTATACACAGGTGCTAGCAGAGCATTTTCTACGACCACCTTTGACGGACCTAGTGACTCGAGCATTAGTACCCTTGGAGGGTGCTTGCAAGATCCATTCGGTAAAACACTTACACCAATAAGGGAAACATGCCCAACCTTGGTAAATTCTCTCTGATCTTCACTAATTAGACTTGGGCCCTAATCATCCTAGGATGACCTTTCAAAGACCATATCTAGCTCTTCATTGGATTTTTCTTGCAACCAACTACTCTTTCAGTGTGAGAGTTGTTTTCTTGTTGGAGATCTTTCAAGGAATTTTTAGTGTGTGTTGTTTGATTTTTATTTTTTTGTAGATTTTCTTCTTAGAGTATTTTGCAAGCCACCGTGGCCGATCAACCTCTATGTAGGTCCCAAATAATTAAAGGACACTCTTCTGAATAGAGATAAGTCCCTATAACAAGGTGAAGACTGGATTATGCTAATCCACCCCTTCATGGGGTAGAATAGGAAGACCAGGAACATCAAATAGGACAAAATAAAAGAAAACAATTCTAGGTCAAGTGAGTCTAGTCCAACTCCAACAAATTTCACTAAAGTTGGGATCTTTTTGGGGGAAACACAATACCTTCATAATTTCATAGCTTCTTTTTTTACTATGGATTCACCTCTTCACCTCAATAGTAAGATACAATATTCCTATGCATCCAAGATAGAGGATTGAATCACCACAACTACCTCCATTCACATGTATTTTACTTGAACTCTTTTTCTGAATCTAGTGGGGAAAGAATCAATAGAAATCCTATGAAGAGCTCAAGTGAAAGATCAGTCAAGTACCATTTCTTGCATTGCCTAACTTGCATAATCCTTTCTAATTGGAGACATATACAAGTGGTTATGCTATGGGAGAGGTTTTGATGCAAGGAGGGAGGCTAGTATGCTATATTGTTGTGCGGTTGTAAAGTTGCAGGCTTAGCTACCCTTCCCATACGTACAATCCTGACCTATGATTGTTCCCACAGATTCCATTTGCGGATTGTTATCCTTAGAATATTGTATTTATGGTTATACACATGCTAGCAGAGCGTTTTCTACAACCACCTTGGGAAAACCTAGTTATTGGACCATTAGTACCCTTGGAGGGTGTTTTCAAGGTCCATTTGGTAAAACACTTACACTAAGAAGGGAAACACGCTTGTCCTTGGTAACTGCTCTCTGATCTTCATTATTTAGACTTGGGCCCTAATCATGCCAGGTTAATATTTGGGAGACCATATTTAGATATTCATTGGATTTGCAGCCAAGTACTTTCTCAGTGTGATAGTTGTTTTCTTTTTGGAGATCTTTCAGCGACTTGTTAGTTTGTGCTGTATGATTTTTATTTTTTTGTATATTTTCTTCTTATTATATTTTGTGAGCCATTGTGGCCGAATAACCTCTGTATAGGTCCCAAGGAATTCAAGGACACTCTCCTAAACAAAGATAAGTCCCTGTTCCGATTCAAATACTAAATTATACTAATCCACCCCCTCATGGGGTAGAAGAGGAAAACTAAGAATATCAAACATAACAACCAATAGAAGAAACCAGTTCTAGATCGTGTGAGTTTGAGAGTTCTTATAGCGAAGGACTATCTATAAATAATGAGGAGTAGTTGTGTAACTCTCTTATATTCCATTCCCCTCATACTGAAGAGAATTTAGGTCCCATTTCAATTGAGGAACTCTCAGATCCGTCTAGACTTTTGAACTTGCCACAACGTCCTAGTTTTTCCCAAATAGCTGGTGTCAACATTCCTAATCCCATTGTTTAGGTGGTTTAACATGGAAAACATAGAACAAGTGTTTACTTCAGGGGAGTTAACTACTCCAGTTAATACTAACCATGTAGGAGGAATTAATTTTAATATGGAATCTACAACAAGATTAGGATGGTCCACGCCATCCTTGATAATACTTACTCGTACTAGTTCGTCAACTAACTGAGTTCGGACCATTTATTTTTAAGATTTCATTTTCCAAGGTTTCAACCTATACCTGTTACTATTCCTACTAGTTCAACTTTGACCACTACTTTAGGTAGTGGACCATCTATCCCTTTCCATAATTCCCCAACCTACAGTGGAAAAATGTCCATGCCTAACCCACCCTTCACTGGAGTTTTTTCTAACTCCACCCTACCCCAGTTAAGCTTTCCTTTCCAATATGTTGGAGGTATAAGTTAAGGTAAACACTTTGGATTAAATGTACCTAAAGGTAATTAATTTACACTAGGGGGCACGAGCACTAGATTTCCATGGAGGGGAAATACCACTCAAGGAAATACCCCCTTTTCTGGGATGGGAGATCCCAATATGGCTAACCCTATTGTGACAAGTCTTTTACAACAAAACCAACCATTAGGAGGGATGGGAGGGACTTTTGGAACAAATTTTCCTTCTTTTCAAAACCACTATGATCAGAACTTTGGACAAACCGATCCACTTTTCAATTGGAAATCTATATATTCTAGCAAAACCATATGCCAACAACAACCAATGGGTAGCTAATGCTCTTGGAACCTGGAACACAATGGCTCAGACAAACTTTCCATTTTTGGCTACTTTGAATTTTCCCGATCTTTCAAAGTTAATTAATGATCTAGTTTTTATAGCATGATTTTCCACACCTTATGCAACAGGCCTTGATGACCTTTCCATGTCCCTCTATAGACTCATATCATCCCTCTTACTTAGAGAAACCCCTAAAAAGCACATTTTTGTTGGTGTACGCACCCTATCAGCACTACAGCATGCATATACACATTTTGCTCCACTACTTCCCACGTACATTGGGTTTCACGCTCAAAATTAAAAATATTTCAGGTTTTCCATCCCAAATAACATCCATGTTGATCGTTGGCCTTACATATGCTGGAAAATGCTCCAATTGAACCCTCCACCTCCTTTGCAGGTTATAAATTGAACTAATAGAAGTGAAGAGCATGATGAGGGCACTTACTTGGTCCATATGACTCATGATTTAATCTCCCCTATCTCCCAAAATCACCGTTTGAAGAAAGAGAGCAAAATGGATCCAAATGCATTGTTGTGGTAAAAGACTCAAATGGTATGGTAAAAACTCTATTTTTTACTATTTGTAGAAAAATTTTACCCATTTTCTATAGTTTTGACTCTTTTTTTATTATTTTATGAGTCTAATGGACTAATTCCATGGTTTAAGGTACTTTTTGGAACAATTTATTCCGACCGTTATGGATTTCATCCTTTTTAAACATTATTTGTGCCTTCAACACGTATATTTTGTCCCCGTCATATAGGTTAGGACTTCACTCTGCATGCACTATTTCATTGACCTCTTACTACGATTCATAAACCTTAGGTGTGATCCCACGTGTTATCTACATAGAACCTTCCAACTTCTTCTGGAAGTGTCATTATTTAAGTGGTAGGGCCTTCACGATCATGGAGGCCCTAGTTAGAACCTTTTTTGTTGTTTGGTGCCCATGATGAAATTTATCCTTAGGTCTGGGAGTCTCTTGCAGTCCCTCCATGACTTTTCGTTGAAGCCTCATGATTCTTCTCATCTTATATTCTGAATATCACCCATAGAGAATCCTGATTATGTCATGTTTCAAATGAATATTGTCGACTAGCTTGCCTTTATGAGCTTAGTGCCAACTCCCGCTTCATCATTATAATCCAAATTTCCCAAGAACTTCTCATTCCTAGACAAGCAAAGCTTTTTATTTATCCTTTGTAGCTCGATTACCCTTGACCCGAGGGAGCATCCCCTCGAGTGTCCTTATGTTGCACACATTTCCTTGCACTGAGCATAGGTATGTTGCACTGCATGGAACTAGTTTTCTTTCCCATGACATTCATTCCCTCGAACTTGTATCATGATCACTCTTTTATTATTTTTCAGGATTTTATAATATGAAAAAGACCAAAAAAAATTAAAAAACACAAAAATCCGGACGGGAAAATGTCATCACCTACTATTGGCTGCAGTCGGGTCACCTTTGAACAGAGCACAAATTTTGAGTTCATTCGTCAATGGTTTGGGTATAGTATGGCCTTAAGAGTCTGAACTCATTACTCAAAGATTACTCCTCTGACTGGTTAATCTTCCAGTCCTTATGGATATTTTATCGATGCCTCCTCCATCATAGAATCGTGTCAATATTGAGTCTTAAGTCTATGCTTCCTGATTTTCCATTTGTATCATGCTCTTGTTCAAAGGAAGTTTATAAACTTGAGTCAACCATTCCTCATATTTCTTGAATTTACATGTCGACCATCCCTATATGGGTACATTCCGATCACATGACACTTTTGTCCTACCTATCACCCTGGGCCTACCTATCACCCTGGGCCTACTTTCATCATTGGTAGGTGACCTTGAAATCAACATTGGTCATTGATTGAGTGGTTTCTCTTGTGTTCGACGAGAAGACCTTTATTCATACATTGATATTCGTGTTATGTCTTGGATTCCATTAGACCTCATTGTTGGTTTGCTCACTTCTGTCAGTAGTCTTCATCATTGGCTACTATTCATAGGGTCTCTTCTGTGCACTACTTGCATCCAACACACGCAAGAGACACACTTGGTTCTTAGTTCATGTTCATCCTATTTGTCCGATTTATTCCAAATCTTTCAGCCTAGTTGTGTACCTTGTGTTGGTTGATGGGGGATTCACTAATTCCTCCTTCCAACGGATCTCATTCCCTTGAATTCAAGTCATCTATTCTCGACGGGATCTAGAGTCAAATGAGTACCTTGAGACTTGAAGTCATCAGTGGCAGGTCCTTTCGTCATTGACAGTTGGAAATTCATTAATGTCCCCTGATCGATGGATTCTAGAATTGTTCGACCTCAACACCCTTATTCACACATGTTGAATGTACTTGGTGCCTTGACACCCATTCTCATCATCGATGGGTAGTATCGCGTTTGTTAATGGTACACCTTAATGACTGATAATCAGATGATGTTTCATCATGTTCGATTGCAGTACCTTTATTCATGTGATGGGACATGCACCATCGACAGTTTTTGTAGAAGACCTCAGGCTTGTTGAAGAATGTAACTTCAGAAGATATTCTTATTTTTATTATTTGTTCCATTTGTATCATTTGTATTGTACACCCTATGGGGATTATTATTGATGTAATCGATCATGTAAAATTTATGGAAAGAGTCAATGTAAACCCTAACTCTTAGGTAAACTCAGATAATATAGAAAATAATTTTTTATTGTGAAATTGACAAGTCATCCAGTTAGCAGAGTCAAGTCGCCCTTGTTTAGTAAAAAGGTCAAGTCAGTGGCTTAGTATAAATGAGGAGTTCGACCTCATCATTTGGTCACCTCACTCACTCATTGATTTCGCATCACTATGACAGATAGAGTCAAGTGAATAGCTTCTTTTGGATTCTTCTTGTTTAGGGTCTTTTCATAAGGGATACTATTGTACATTTTGATGAATCTATATAGAAGAAGTTTGCTAGGTTTTTTTCCCTGAGAGGGTTTTCCCAAGATAAATTTGTTGTGTACTATTGTCTATGTGCTGCTTGTTTATATTTCAGTGTTCCTTATTGTTATTGCACTTAAAATTTAACATGGTTTCATAGCAGGCCTGAAAGAAAACATTGTGCAACTGCTACAACTATAGAAACTAGGGTTTCTATTTATGGAAGAGTTCTCCAAAGATCAGCTGAAAAAGAGGGTGCATTGAACTCACCTCACTAGGGCACATATTTATGTCAAAGCATAATCGCATTCCTAGAATTTTCATTTTTGGGCCCACTACTACAGTCTGGAGAACTAGGGCATCAATGTTTTGGAGGATCTGTCCACAGAACTAGGAAAAGGAGTACATTTCTTAGCTCACCTTGGGGAGGCACATATTTTCCTCCTCTTATATTTCGAAGATCCAATAGTTGAGAAATTAGGGTTTCTCTAACAAATCCTAGGACCTCCTGAAGCTAGATATATGAAATCAGCTTCTGATTGGAGCATCTCATCTTGTAAGTTATTCTATCTCTATTCCCATTTGAGGTTCTCATTTATCAAGATTATCAAGATGACAAATCATAACAAGATTTAGAATAAGCTTGAAGGGGATATGAACTTTTGAGCATGTAAGTATAGGGTGATGCTCATCCTAGAAGAGCATCAATTGGACAAATATGTCATAGAAGTAGTTGCGGAGCCATAGGGAGATGAGACCAATGCAAAGAACATGGAGAATCTTATCAGATCTAAGAGGATCATAGCTAACTCCATCAAGCATCACTTGATCCCACACGTCTCTTCTCTGAAAAATACAAAAGATATGGTTGATGTTATGAAGGGACTATTTGAAAGAACGAACATCAATATGAGGATGACCTTGACGACTCAACTCAAGGCTGTGAAGATGCAAAACAATTAAAGTATACAATCATACTTCAGAAGGGTATCCAGCATCAGAGATCAATTGAATGCAATGGGAGATGAAGTTGAAAATCTAGAACTAGTCATGACTACCCTAAATGGTCTTCCAAGGTCATGGGAGTCATATATTCAAGGAAGAAACTCATCATGTTCAATGCACTTTTGGAATCATGCACTTAGGAGGAAACTAGGATTGCATCTAGAGAAGAAAAAATAGGTGATGAAGACAATCAAGCTCTGGAAGCTCATGCCAAGAGAGGCAAGAAAGAAGATTATCATCACAAGAGATCGCACAAGGGTAAAAGACCTCCCAAAGACTATTCAAGCTTTAGGTGCTATCATTGTGATGAAATGGGACACATTTCTAGGAATTGTCCCAAGAAGAAAGGGAACAAGAAGGAAAACAAGAAAATGCATCATGTTCATATTGTAGAGGATGATGAACAATATAAGAATAAAGCAAGAGAGGATTCCTCAATTGAGGAAGAATGTGTTATGATATCAACACTCATAAGTATGGTCTCACTTAGTAATAATGGTTGGCTTGTTGATAGCGGTGCTTCTAAGCACATGACAAGTTTCAAATAGGCTTCAACAACCTCATAGAAAAGGACTCACCTCACAAGGTGAAACTAGGAGATGACTATATATATCCCATTAAAGGGGTGGGAGAAGATTCCTACAAGCTTGAATATGGGAAGCCTATCAGGATGAAGGATGTTCTATATGTACCTGGTCTAAAGAATAACTTACTTTCCATCTCAGCATTAGATGAGAAAGGATTCATAGTAGCATTTGTGGATGGAAAAGTACTTATGTGGCCCAAAGGTAAAACATTTGATGATGTAGTAATAATTGGAGTGCAAGAGGGAGGCTTGTACACACTTAAGGGACATCCAAAACAAGCCCTAGTTCATGAAACTATGGAACCAAGAGAATTGTGGCACATAATATTTGCTCACATCAACTACAAGGAATTACCAATTGTGAACAAGATGGTGAATGGGATACCCGAGATCTAAAATAAAAACATTAGATCAGATAATGGAGGTGAATTTACCTCAGGAGATTTCAGTTCATTGTGTAAAAAATCATGTATTAAGAGGGAGGCATGAGCACTCGCTAGAATCCATAGCGGAATGGGATTGCATAACGAAATAATAGAACAATAATGGAAGTAGTGAAGGCATTGGTCCATGATCAGAACCTTCCAATGCACTTGTGGGAAGAAGATGCAAGAACAACAATATATTTTAAAAATAAGACTCCCCACAGAGTTCTTGAGAACAAGACACCAAAGTGGATGTATACAGGAGAGAAGCCGGAATTTAGACATCTCAGAATATTTGGCTGCCATGTATGCATACATGTTCCGAAAGAAAATATGACCATGTTGGATCCTTCAGGAAGGAATGGAATCTTCATCGGTTATAATGATTCATTAAAGTCATACAAAATATATATCCGAGGATTCAAGAAGATCGAGACTAGCAGAGATGTAACTTTTGATGACAATACAACATTCAATAAATCAAGGTGGATTCACTTCGATGAAGTACATGAAGAAGAACCTGAGAATCCCATAGTTCAAGATATAGTTATGGAAGAGAAGGTTTCAGAAGAACCTGAGGATCATGATATTCCTGAGCCACAGAGACCGAAAGATCCACTGAAAGAAGTGAACATACACAAGAGAAAAACAGCTTGGGAACGAGAGATTATTCAGGATGCAAATATGTATGGTGCCCCAAAAGGAATCAAGAGACCTCGACCATACTCCAACTTTGTGGAATTATTGTGTGACATCATTGATGCTAAATCTTCCAGTTATGAAGAGGCAGCTAAAAAGAAAGTCTAGAAGGATGCTATGATAAAAAAGTATCATTCGAACATGAATAATGTTGTCTGGGAGGTGGTTGTGAGACCAGAAGGGAAGTGAGTAATGTCTTCCAAATGGATCTACAATATAAAGCATGCGATAGATAAAAATGTCAAGAAATACAAGGAAAGGTTTGTGGCTTGAAGTTTCTCCTAGAAAGAAGTCATAGATTCTAAGGAGAAATTTTCTCCTGTGGCGAGATACACTTCGATCAGATCTATACTTGCTATAGCCAAAGTGATGAAGTGGAAGGTGCATCAGATGGATGTGAATATTGCCTTCATGAATGGCATAGTAGAGTAGGAATTCTATGTGGAGCAGCCACTAGGTTTTGAGCCACGTGACATGCAGATTCATGTGTGCAAGTTAAAGAAGGCATTGTACAGTTTGAAACAAGCACCTAGGACATGGTACGTTAGGATTGACCAGTTTATGACGAGCTTGGGAGTCTCACCCTCCTCATTTGGTCACTTGAATCACTCATCTCATTCGCATGAGTAGAGATATAGAGTTATACAGAGTAGTTGGGGGAAACACGAAGTTGGGTAACACTTTTGGCTTGTTTTTGACAAACAAAACTGCTAAATTTTATATTTTTCAACTTCAACCTCATCAAACCCATATCTCCCTTAGGAGTTTCAACTTGAAGTAAACACAAATGTTTTATAGAATTGAATTATATTTCTACTCGTATGTTTTCTTATTTTTTTTATGGACATATCGTGGGACAAATTTGGTAAACACCAACGACATATACTTGAAACTTTTAGGTATGGATAATGAGTGACCTGTGTGGATGCGGGTTTTTTGATAGATGGTTCTTCATTTTAGGGAAAAAAATTGTATGCTCATAATCTACACAAACTACACTTGTGCATGGACTATATTTTGAGTTTTTTAAGACTTGGGAACTATTTTTTATTATTTATAGAAACAACATATGTTCAGAAAATGTTGCATTATCGACACAGGTTGGTGAGCTTCAATTTTCCTTTTAGTGTGACTCTTATTGGAAAAACTAAAAGCACCCTTTTGAAGAGGATGAGCCAGTTATGATCTCTGTGAAGATTTCAATTTTTTTTGTGTTGTCTTTGTTATGATATTGAATTTTCATTTCGGGTGATTTTCAGAGTAATAAAATTCTTAAGGGATAAGGTTTAGAAAAAAAATATTAATAAATAAAAATTCAAATCGAAATGAAACAATTATTATATCATTGGAAACTAGATTCAAAGATGAATCCATTGATAACAAGTCTGAAAAATAATATTTAAAATTTGCAGGGGTTTGGGCTTGTTGAAGTTGCAAGTTCCAAAAAGATGCCATATATTTTCGCAGGTTTTGTTGACCATAAACTCTCGGCCGAAAAAATATCTTCCAAACTCTCGGCCGAGATTTTAGTTCAAACTCTCATCCGAGAGTTTTTTTAAAAATACAGCGTGATGTTTGGTTCAAACTCTTGGCCTAGAGTTTTTTTAAACTCTCGGCCGAGAGTTTGAACTCTCAAAAATCTCGGCCTAGAGTTTGAGGTTGAATTTTTTTCCCCTTTTCATCCACGTGCCCTTTTTTTCACTCCATTGTCACATAATTGTTTCCCAGCTTCGTGTTTTCACCCAATTGCTTTTAAATTCTTCTTTTTTTTGGGTCTTTACATGAAGGATACTATTGTAAATTCTGAAATATCTATATAGAAGAATTTTGTTGGTTTTTTCTGCCCTGAGAGGGTTTTCCCAGGATAAATTTGTTGTGTATTATTGTCTATGCTATGCTTGTTTATCTTTTAGTGATCCGTATTGTTATTGCACTTAAAATTTAGCAAGGCTACAGTGGAATCATTCTATATGCTACTATCTGTGATTGTGACAGTATCCATGGGACCCCAATCCTCATGGTAGAGAAGTTTGTACCCCGGGTTGTACCAGATGTCTTCAGTTTAGTTGGAGACTGGACCTCACTGTATATGGGTCACGGATATGAAATATCATCAAATATATCTATGATGTACTGCCTACTCATGGCCATTGTATCAAACTACTATATAATTCAATTTAACGATATGTATACAAAGTCATCATTGTAATATTCTGATGAGTGGCTAGTTCTTTCGGTTGGGGATCGGCCACTACTCCACTTCTGAGAGTTGTAATGAATTTCGGCCATCATGATATTCCCTCTAACATCATACATTGGGAGACATCTGTTATAGAATTAGTTTACACACCTTATGGAACATGCCTTAATGGCCTTTCTATGTCCCTCTATAGACTCATACCATCCCTCTTGCTTAGAGAAACCCATAAAAAGCACATTTTTGGTGATGTACGCACCCTATCAACACTACAGCCTACGTATACGTATTTTGCTCCACTACTTCCCAGGTACATCGGGTTTCATGCTCAAAATTAAAAATATTTCAAGTTTTGCATCCCAAATAACGTCCATGTTGATCCTTGGCCTTCCATATGCTGGAAAATGCTCCAATTCGACCCTCTACCTCCTTTGAGGGTTATATATTGAGCCATTATGGAGCATGAGCGGAGGATAAGTTAGAGAGAAAGGTAACTCTGGAGAAATTTTTCACCATTGTCATTTCCTTGAGTCTACATCACTTTGTCCTTGTTATTTTAACTTCGTTATGTTAATCTCCCAAGCTCTTTCATATATTGTGAAGGAGGAACCCAATTACTCCTTGAACGTGTGAGCATGCCTTTACATGGAGGATTGAAGTGGTGAAGGCCTAGGTGGAGGAAATTAGTCCCTCGGTTCCAACAAGTTTCCTACAAAAGGTTGTCAGTATGTATTTATGTGCATTTCATTAATAGAAATACTCTTTTCTATTCCAATACATGTTACAAATGTTTATGTTATCTTCCTTGGGTATATTTCTTAAATATGTTAATGGCTTATGCGATTTTTTATGCCAACAATTTATATTTATATTCCATATGCTTGTATATATTTGTTGTTGAGGAAAAGTTGTAGGTGAGGAGCATTGTATTTCAATATTAATGGTGGTCTTCTTTGAACATATGGTTGAGGTAAGAGTTTTCTCTTTTGTTGTTGGTGTTAACACCCAAAAAGTGCTCACTAGCTCATTTCCCTATTCACATGACCCATTTGTCCACTTTTTCACCATCTGAGCCTCCGAAACCAACAAAAGGTCACCAAAAGACCTTAGTACACCCCTTTTTCCATTAAAAAAGATTATTTTTCCAAGAAAATCATAAAAAACCCTCAAAAAGGGTCCAAATTCCCAAAAATATTAAAAAGGGAATTAAAATATTATTTTTATTCAAAAAAGGAAAAAGGAGGGAAAAGTACCTAAACCATGTTGGTCAATACCATTTGGTTTCCACAAAACCACAAATGGTATTCCTCACCACCAAAACCTATAAAAAGGTGGTAGGGGCTCCTCATTTCACATCCTTCCATTATCTCATCCTTATGCTGCTGAAATCTCCCCTGAGCACTTTTAGCCATTGAAGCAACCTTGGAGAAGGAGACCTCTTGGAGTTTGGAGCTACTCATCTTGGAAGTTGCTCAACATCAACCTTCACCATTGAAGGTAATATCGCAAGCACTTGCTTGCCCCCCCCCATTTTTCAATACAAAAAATTATTTCTTATGTTTCTTGTTCTTGATTTTGAAATGATTACATTATTTGCTTAGATTCTTGCTTAGATCCATAAATAGTATTGTTTATTTAGTTTATTGTTTTTATTTCTATTGAAACTGCTGCTACTAGTTAGCAGGTGCCCATAGCACTAAGCCTGGTTGCAAAACCGGGCCAACAGTTTGAGGGAAAGGCTGGAGAAGACCCCCAAAATCACATCATGTCCTTCCATTTATGGGGTTCCTCCAACTCCATAGTGGATGACTCAATCCGCCTACGGCTTTTACAACGCACCTTCACTGGCTCCGCAGCCAAATGGTACATTGAGCAACCCCATGGGACGCATTCCACATTTACCTCCCTTGCCTCGACCTTCCTACAATTCTTCCAGCTACCTGTCCGCTACGATGCGGGCGTCGAGATCCTACTGTCTTGCAGACAGAACACGGCCACGCATATCACTGACCATATTCATGATTGGCGTCGGCGCCGAAGCCTATGCAAGATCAAATTAGACGACCGAATCTTTTTAGACTGGTTCCTTAAATCCCTCCTTCCTCTCATTGCGAAGGATGTAGCATCTGAAAGACCCCAGTCTGAGGAGGAGGCCATCCTTAAGGCCCGACAGTTTGATCTTATCTATGCCCAGTCAGGTTACCTATACACGATCATACCTGACGCCCCACGAGGTGACTCTGCACGCGGTGACACACCGGGGGCATCACATGCCGCTGATGGCATTATTGGCCAAATTACACCGCAAGCAAAACCTTTCAGTATGGTGAGCACCATGCCCGCCCCAGACCTTTCTAGGGCTACATCTAGTTCCGGGGCGACAACTTCTTATGCTCCAACAAACCAGACCCATCACGTTCATGGACCCTCTTGTCCACAACATTGTTATGGCCAAGCGCCATCAGCATATGTACCCCCTACATACTATGCTCAACCTACGGTACAAAACCCCATGCAGTTCCAACAACAGCCCATGCATTACCCACAACCGGTTGCACCGGCTAACCTCACACCTCCACCAGCTCAGGGGTACCAACAACCCCAGCAGGCAACTGGACCACCTCCATCTCCACCTGCATACTATCCACCGCAACCTGCTCCCGCACCTGCGCCTCCTCAGAATCCCCCCAATGCTCAAGGGCATGTGTACGCACAACAACATCATCCCCAATACCAAAATAACCAACGCAACCAGGGTGGGCAACCAAACCGCGGAAGAGGACGCAACCGTGGAAACAATCAAAACCGTAACCAAGCTCCACAACCTACCCATCCTCCGCAAGAAAATAACGCGGTGCCCGCTCATCAGAATCCTGATCGGCCACCTAAGCAACCCAAAAATGCTAATTTACGAACAAACCATCCTTGTTCCATTTGCGGTGTCTATGGCCACTATACCCACGCTTGCCCACATCTCGAGCGAGCTCGACAACTATGGATAAATGACGCCCATCGTCAAGGGCAGGCGGCTCCTCAGCCACCACCCAACCCCCCACCATCATCCTCGTCAGAAGAAGTCAATACGATATATATGATTTCAACAACCTTCAAACCAGAACCCCTTGATTTATGGTCTGACTACTTCAATACCGACGAGCAAATTTTGGAGACACTCACTGCACCCGACTACCCTTGGGATGATATGCATCATCGCTCGTACTTCCTCCCGGAAGCATCTGCCTCCACCGCATCCAACCAGCTATCGATCGAGTCGAAAGACTTCATACCCACCAAAGTCGATTGGTTAAAGGACCCCATCCCAGCACCGGATTCCTTTGAAGAAGGGAACATGTCAAACATTTCCCCCACTATACAGATAGACATTTCCACAACACCAGGGAAACCTGAGCTCATCTCGCTGGGCGCATCTTGCACTCAAGCAGAAACTCAGGCGTACAAAAAGCTCTTTCAAGAGTTCCGTGATGTCTTTGCCTAGTCCTATACCGAGATGCCTGGTCTCGACCCCGCCATTATTGAACACCACATCGATACATGGCCGGAAGTACCCCCTGTTCGTCAGAAACAGCGACCTATTCACCCTGCCAAACTCCCCGCTGTTAAGGCTGAAGTCGAGAAACTTAGAAAAGCAGGGTTCATCTACCCTATTCCGTACACCACCTGGGTGTCGAACCCCGTTCCTGTCAACAAAAAGCAAGGCACCCTTAGAGTATGCACTGACTTCCGCGATCTAAACCACGCTTGTCCAAAAGACAATTTCCCCACGCCATTCATTGACCAACTCATTGATGAGTGTGCGGGCCATGAGGTCCTATCCTTCATGGACGGGTTTTCCGGATATAACCAGATTCACATCCGCAAGGAAGATCAATACAAGACTGCCTTTACCACCCCATGGGGCACCTTTTCCTATCGCGTCATGCCATTTGGCCTTAAAAATGCTGGTGCCACTTTCCAGCGAGCCATGACCTATTGATTTCACGACTTGGTCCATATCTTGCGAGTCTATCTCGATGACCTCACAGCTCGTTCCCGAAAACGATCAGACCACCTTAACGACCTCCGGCAAGTTTTCCTGCGGTGTCGCAAGTATAAAATCCGCTTGAACCCACACAAGTGTGTCTTTTGCGTCCCGGCGGGCCGGTTGTTGGGTTTCATTGTTTCCCAAGACGGAATCACTGTCGATCCCCTGAAAGTCAAAGCCATCTTAGAACTTCCCCCTCCTCGCACGCTTCGCCAGCTTCAGAGCTTGCAAGGGCGGTCCAATTTTCTTAGGCGCTTTGTTCCTGATTACGCCACCAAAGTCCATGGATTCTTACGCTTACTCCGTACCCACATACCCTTTGTTTGGGATGAGCAAGCAGACACGGCATTCGAAGCCCTCAAGAAAGCTCTCACACAAGCCCCCTTGATATCCCCACCGGATTTCTCCCAAGACTTCACCCTTTATGTCTCGGCATCTGAACATGCTGTGTCCGGAGTTTTGGTCCAAGAAGATGCCTCCCACAAAGAGCATGTGATTTATTACGTCAGCTAGACCCTGTCTGGCCCACCTCTACGCTACCCATACGAGGAAAGATTAGCCCTAGCTGTAGTCTTTTCCGTACAAAAACTGCGACACTATATTTTGCTTAGTCATACCACGGTTGTCGCCGACTCCAACCCCATGGTCTACCTACTCACCCGGCGGCTCCTACAAGGTCGTGTTGCTAAATGGGTCATTATCCTCCAGGAATATGACCTCACTTTCAAAACTCCCAAAAGCACCAAAGCCCTCGCGCTAGCTCACCTCATCACGGACCTCCCATCCTCCTCAACATCACCCGTTATCCAAACGGACCTGATTGACGAACAGATCTTCATCATTTCGTCTGACGACCCTTGGTATGGAGACATATTGACTTACCTTCGTACGCAAAAATTCCGACCACACATCGATCGTGATGGCCGCCGTCGCATACGACACCACGCCCCCCGATACCTACTGATTGGGGATATACTTTACCGACGCGGCATTGATACTATCTTACGCCGCTGCCTATCCCATAGTGAGGCAGAACAAGTCCTCAATGATTGTCATAGCGGTGCCTGTGGAAGCCATTTCTCCGGCATGGCCACTGCCCAGAAAATCATTCGGGCCGGTTACTTTTGGCCATCATTGTTCACTGATTGCATCACAGCAGTCAAGCATTGCCAGAACTGCCAGCTATTTGCCCCCAAAGCAAGAACCCCCCCTGCCCCCCTTCATCCAGTCATCACTGTTGGACCATTCTGCAAATGGGCCATCAACTTCCTCGACTGGCACACCAATCACATCAGGTCATATCCATAAACGAAAAATGCATCCATGTGCAAAACATGTGCCTCCACGGGCATATACAAAAAACCAATATTGCATCCACGTGCATAACATGTGCCTCCACGGGCATAAAACAAACAAACCAAAGAATGCATCCATGTGCATAACAAGTGCCTCCACGGGCATACATAAATCAATAAACACACTGCATCCATGTGCCTAACATGTGCCTCCACGGGCATATACAAAAGACAAATGTGCATCCATGTGCATACACGACAATATATCTAAAATATATATCCATATATATATACAAATCAAATAGTCAACATGTCTAAGTGCCCTCAGCACCCGATATACAAAAAATACTACTGGCATACAAAAATGCTTCCCCATATGCTCATGAGCATTTGGGGGCAAGTACAATGTCATCTACTCATCTGGATCCTGAGGATCCTCGGGATCCTCCTCCGGCTCCTCCTCCGACTCCACCTCCACCGGCCCAGCCGGGTCAGGACGACCCCGGACTCGCCGCTCTGCTGGCCCCGCTGGATCGTCCCTCAGACGTATCCTCCCCTGAGCCGGCCCTGCCGGAGCATCTCCTCTACCACCCCCGTGTCTCGCAACGAACACCGCTGCCCTCAATAGAAGTGACTGCCACTCAGGCGGCGCACCTAGACATCCCTGCAAAATGTCCTGATCAAGGTCCCTCCAGCCATCCTCGGGGAGCCCATCTACGATCCGGGCTAAAGTCCGTCGGACACCATCTATAGCGTCGTCGTGAAGGCCAACCCCTCGCCCACGGGCTGCATATCCTCCACCGCGAGGAGGACGTACAGGTACAGGGGGACGAGCGACCACCATCGCCCGCCCCTGCCGAGCCACATAGTCAGGTGGTGGTACTGGACCCATATCTGCACAAAGCAAGTAAAACCATCAGATACTATACAATAGATATCATCATGATAAATCAAACTACATATGATATAATATCACATAATACACAAAAACATACCGTCTAAGCTCCAGGCCTGTCCTGGGGCACGTGGCATCTCTGGATCACCCCGGTAGTCCATGCCGGCGTAGGGATAGTCCTCGATCACCAGAGGCATCTGCTCCCACTGCTGATAAAAGTCCTCTGTGAAGTAGCCACGGATACCACCGCCAGCACGGGGCATCATCTGCCCCCACCTCATCATACGAGGCTCGCTCGGAAGACCAGCACGAACGGGTACATGTGGCCGCAAGGTCGGCACCCGCTCGAAGAAAAAACAGCATAAAAAAGAGGCGTAACAAAACTCGCCTCCCTCTCTCACGGCCTTGTCCAGATCTCTCCGGACACCGGCCAAGAACATCTGCGCCCAGGCGTAATAAGTACCCCGTAGAACGGAATCCACCATCATCGTCTGCCCCCCAGACATACGATGTGGTGCAGCAGCACCCAAAACCCTCAGAACACAGGCACCAACAGCCCGCATATCCCACTCACGTAGGAACTTCAGACTAATAGAGCTGTTTACCAAAACAGCGTCATCCACACAGAAGGTCTGTAATACGTCCTCCATATCCACACCCGGAGGCAACCTAGGAGAAATATCACCCACCTCACCCAAGCGAGGCAAACTGGTCAAAAAATATACATCAGTGAGAGTAATCTCTAACCTCTCACCACCAATAATGAAGGCACCCTCTGCCGGCACCCACCACTGCACGAGCTTGTTCAGGAGTCGCCTCACTGAACGGATAGGAGGAATCTGAGCGAACTTCAAGAGTCCGCTCATGGCTAGGGTCTGTCTCACACCTCCATCAGTCTCAATCCTCAACATGATCTCGACATCAATCTCTCTCTCCCGCCACACTCACTGAGCTCTCCGCAACATCCTGCCAGGAAAACACAGGAAATTTTTAGCCCCAGCACAAAAAATTTACAAAAATCCCATCGCGGCTTTTACACAAAAAGCCGCGATGCCCATCGCGGCTTTTCCACAAAAAGCCGCGATGACCATCGCGGGATCCATGCAAAAACCCGCGATGAACATCGCGAGTTTTTTCCAGACAGTCGCGATGAACATCGCGACTATCACCCATGAACACGCGATGAACATCGCGGGTTCCGACTTCACAGTCGCGATGAACATCGCGACTGTAAGCCTAAAACCCGCGCGGTTCATCGCGGGTTCAGCCCCGAAACCCGCGCGGTTCCACGTTGGAGAGTCAACGTGGAGTTTCGCGGCCTTCGGGGGCCCACCGCCAAACAAAAAAGACATAATTGACTAGGCTAAGGCGAATAGAGTTACCTGCAACTCGCTAAATCGAAAACCAACGGTGAAATCTCCCGGAAATCGAGAAATAGCTCTGACAGCTCTATCAAACTCGCACGTAACAATGACAAGTCATATTGGGCCCCACGTCCTATTTATAGAAATTCCACAAATTTCAAACAACCATTGCGGTAGCATACGAAGTCCATTTCTCAAACCGTTGGTACCGTTGGGATCAGCACAGCGAGAACTTCATAGAGGTTCCGTCCGTTTCCCGTTTTCACGGGGTCCATTTTTTGACCATTTTTTAGCCTCCCTTGTGGCCTCGGTTTGCATGCCACATCGGCCGTTCTCCGTTTTAGACGTGCCTTATATAGCCGGATTCAGTTTTCCGCGCTCGTGATGATGCTTGAGATCATTTCTCGCTCTCACCTTTAGATTTTCCGGGCGTTTTTTCCACGCCCCCTCGTCACCTCGGTTTGCGTGCCACATCGGCCGTTCTCCGTTTTCGATGTGTCTTATATCGCTGGATTCAGTTTTCCGCGCTCGTGATGATGCTTGAGATCATTTCTCGCTCTCACCTTTAGATTTTCCGGGTGTTTGTTCCACGCCCCCTCGTCACCTCGGTTTGCGTGCCACATCGGCCGTTCTCCATTTTCGATGTGTCTTATATCGCCAGATTCAGTTTTCCGCACTCGTGATGATGCTTGAGATCATTTCTCGCTCTCACCTTTAGATTTTTTGGGCATTTTTTACACGCCCCCTCGTCGCCTCGGTTTGCGTGCCACATCGGCCGTTCTCCGTTTTAGACGTGCCTTATATAGCCGGATTCAGTTTTCCGCGCTCGTGATGATGCTTGAGACCATTTCTCGCTCTCACCTTTATATTTTTTGCGCATTTTTTCCACGCCCCCTCATCACCTCGGTTTGCGTGCCACATCGGCCGTTCTCCGTTTTCGACAATCCTTATGTCACCGGATCCAGTTTTCCGCGCTGATGACGATGCTTGAAACCTTTCGTCGCCCTCATCAATACATTTTTGTTCGGTATAATTTTATCCCTTTTTCGGGCCGAGCAACCCCTCTTTACGAAAAAGACACTTAGGGAGTTTCTGTTAAGCTCTTTTCTGACTCCTAAAACAATGAAAAGATCGCCGAGCAATCTTGCTTCCTTTCATGCTCGCTAAATGTATCTGAAAGGGCGTCTACCTGGTATAAGTTTACCCCTTTTCCGGACCTTGTAGACTAATTACGAAAAAGGTATACTCTAGTCACACCGGCTAGAAGAGTTCTCCATTCGCATCATTTTATGCTTTTTCGGGCCTTGGAGACTAAACTTACGAAAAAGAAACACCAATAGAGTCCACTTACCGCTTTCAGACTCTCTAAACACGAAAGCAACCATGAGCATGAGCCGCCCTGGGCTCATAAAATCCACAGGACCGTACCATTTTAGAGCACACTTTTATCCCTTCTTGGAGCTCATTAAAACTACAAAGAAGGAATCAATGGTGCCTCTTGGCGCTACAACACATCATGCCTACTCACATAGCAGCTTCCCCATTTTGGTCGCCTTTGTTCAGAGTATTCTGCAGTATGTAACCCTGAAACTCCCTCGACAGCTACCATCAGCTTCACCCACCTAGAGTCAGTGCATACCCTTCAGGACCTAAAAGATGATCCCCACACCTACAAGTCAGGTCCCTACGCTGCCAGGTCAACCATGTCATCATGCTCTGAACATAGGAAGTTTGAGTCTACCCATTTTTTGACCCAGTTATTTCCCATTTCCACAAGTATGTCAGTCCTACCATCAGTACTACAACACTTCAGTTTTACACCTCGTGCTCCTATCAAGGAAACATCATTGCCTTGTTAGTTGCTGGTCTCCCTCTGTTGACGACAACCACATTGATTCCAGAGGATAGACCTAGAGGTCCCTGTGTCTTGGACTCATTACCATCTATGATGAGTGCCTACGAATCATTTCGAGAGGAATCCTCAGTGCCTCTCCGAATGGTTGTTTCTCACATGCTCGACTTCAACACCTTGATCGCATCGTTGAGACTCGCACAGGATATTGGTCCGTTCAGTTATTTAGTCGAAGACCCCGGATACCACCTGACTCCTCCACATTTGAGGGTCTACCTATGGATACAACCAGTTACATTTTTTCTATAGATATCCGGGTTGCGTATGGCGACAGTATTCAGGTTTACCCCAGTTTCATACTCCCTTGAGTATACAGTTACATTATTTCTCAGAGATGACTCATAGTCATTGAGTCCATACAGATGTTGGACACCTTCAGTTTCAGCAGTTCAACAATTATTCCAGTGTATCAGTTATTGAGATCAGTCATGATCATGAGTATATCCCACAATAATGTCCCCTCTGGACCATTATGATGTACCAGTATATTTCTTTAAGTATTAGATCCCCCGTCTTGGGACTAATTGTTTTGTATATGTCTTGATACGAGCATGGGAATGCCCGCCTCGTCCTTTATCAGAGATTATACCTCATTCATATTGAGGCCATGTAATATTTTTTGTTTTTGCAGCTTCCAAGGGCCGTGGCTCCAGTCTCCAACCGGTCTCTTCTCTCCCCTACTCCCAGAAAAAAGTACAAAAGAACTATGATGTCTATCGGCCATACGATGAGCTCCTGCCCTCACACATCAGGGGGCAATCTGTTAACACCCAAAAAGTGCTCACTAGCTCATTTCCCTATTCACATGACCCATTTGTCCACTTTTTCACCATCTGAGCCTCCGAAACCAACAAAAGGTCACCAAAAGACCTTAGTACACCCCTTTTTCCATTAAAAAAGATTATTTTTCCAAGAAAATCATAAAAAACCCTCAAAAAGGGTCCAAATTCCCAAAAATATTAAAAAGGGAATTAAAATATTATTTTTATTCAAAAAAGGAAAAAGGAGGGAAAAGTACCTAAACCATGTTGGTCAATACCATTTGGTTTCCACAAAACCACAAATGGTATTCCTCACCACCAAAACCTATAAAAAGGTGGTAGGGGCTCCTCATTTCACATCCTTCCATTATCTCATCCTTATGCTGCTGAAATCTCCCCTGAGCACTTTTAGCCATTGAAGCAACCTTGGAGAAGGAGACCTCTTGGAGTTTGGAGCTACTCATCTTGGAAGTTGCTCAACATCAACCTTCACCATTGAAGGTAATATCGCAAGCACTTGCTTGCCCCCCCCATTTTTCAATACAAAAAATTATTTCTTATGTTTCTTGTTCTTGATTTTGAAATGATTACATTATTTGCTTAGATTCTTGCTTAGATCCATAAATAGTATTGTTTATTTAGTTTATTGTTTTTATTTCTATTGAAACTGCTGCTACTAGTTAGCAGGTGCCCATAGCACTAAGCCTGGTTGCAAAACCGGGCCAACAGTTGGGATTTTACATTTATCTAGCATAATTGAGAATTAAGTCAATTTCTTGGGTCAATATGTCTGTTGTGGTCCACCCCAATCCATAGGAAGTTTTTCTTTGTAACACTAGTGTTACATGACCCAATATGGCCACCCCTACACATTAATATTCCTTCGAGCATTCCTAATTTTGAAGGTAAACCGGAATTTCTCCACTGAAGCTTTGAAAACTTTGAAGGAATGAAGCACTTCAGATTTCTACTTGAGAAAGAACACCCAACAGAACCTTGAAAAATCATCAATGAATGCTAGGAAATATTTTGAGTTTCCATAGGAGGGTGTAGGAATAGGTCCTTTCACATCTGAATGGACCAAATCAAGAGTTTTAGCAGCTCTTCTTTCCTTCCCTTTCTCAAACTTGTGCTCTGCATGCTTCCCAACAACGCATCCCTTGCAAGTGCCTTTGGAAAATTTAATGTTTGCAAGTCCTTCAACCATATTTTCTTTGCTCAAATATTGAAGATATTTGTAGTTGAGGTGTCCAAACCTCTCATGCCAAAGTATACTAACCTCATTATCATGTGATAGAAGAGAATTAGGAGAGGAGTAAGGAAGAAAGTGTGAAAATGTGTACATCCTTGACTCGTGATTTGCAATACCAACTACTACCACTTTTCCTGTAAAAACTTCAGAAATTTCCACATATCTTGAGTGAAAATCACTCACTTGGATGAAATAGTATGGTTCATTTGGTAAACATGGAGGAGATTTGCTGCAAGATCTATTGATTTTTGTACCTAGGAAGTGTTTTCCCTAGTGACTTTTTCCTAAGTCACCTAAAGGGGGAAATAAAGTAACCCTTGCATTAAATGACTTGTGAAAAGCATTTAATGTGACTTTATAACTTAAAGTCACTTTTGGGTAAAACTTTAAGTGAGGTGAGTGAAATAATATTAAATGGGATTTAATGAGCAATTAATCTCATCCATAGATCTCATCCAATCTCAACCATTGGATTGAGTGTCCATTCACTCACCCTAGGGTTTCACCCAAAAAGGAAAGGGAGGAAAATGAGGATGCACTTTTGCTGAAGAAAGTGAAGAGAAGAGAGACAAGAGAGAGCACAAAAATATAGGAGGTTTAGGGAGCTGATTTTCTGGGAAACACACATTTTGAGCAAGAGTTTTCAGTTGGCCACATTTCTCGAGGCACCGTACAACAACATTCTGGGCACATATTTCAAGGACTATCCTGGGCACACATCTTGAGAACAACAACACACAAATCGAGGAATTCTGGGCACATATCCCAAGATTTGCAGCATGTTTTTCGAGGGAGTTCAAGGGCACATTTCCCAAGACCGAGGCATAGATTTTGAGGTAAGAAATCTAGGCACATTTGTCGAGGAAGCAATTAATGTTGTTGTGTTGTGGCACAAAACCAGAGGCAACAATCTGTACAACACAGAAAGTGGTGCATATTTGGCACAAATTTCGAGGCAATGTATAACACAGTTTTCTAGGTTGATTTGGCATGGATTTCGAGGCAAAGTACAAAACTGAAATCAAAGCTGATTTGGCATAGAAATCGAGGCAGCTTTCTGGGTGACTCTGGTTGGTTGAGATAAGTACATTTTGACTATAAAATTTTCTGTAATGACGATTACTAAAGAAATAATAAAAAGCTCTCTCTCTTTGAATGGTTTTCCCTATGGGGGTTTTTCCAGGGCCATTGGTTAAATTTCTGAGTCTGATATATTTTATGGCGTGCATGTGTATTTAACTTTTCTGCCTGTTAAAGTGATTTTTAGTGTGTTTTAAATGTCTTAAATTTTATAAATTATTTCCATCTTTATGAGAAATACAGTTGGGCATAAAAACTATGAAAACTTGACATGAAACCAGCAAGCTGATAAACACAGAAAAAATTACAAGATCAGGCACATACAACACATTGTTGAAGTGCCCATTGTCTAGATTGATCCTTCCCATGCCTCTCGTTGGGATTTCTGAGTCATCACCCATGAGAATAGGAGGACCATTGTATGGTGAAAGAGTAGAGAAATTTTCTCTTGCAGAAGCCATGTTCCTTGAGGCACTTGAATCAATAATGAAAGAAGACGATTCAGAGGTAATAGCCATCAATGCATGGCATATCTCCTTGTTTTCACAACCACCCTCCTTCTTCTTTGCTCCTTCTAGAATAGGGATATTTTTTTTCTCAAGGAGATGAGCCATCATGTCAATGGTATTCTTCATACATGCACTTTCAGGGTGCCAACGCTTGTGACAGTAAGTGCATTTGGTTTTCTCCTTCGTCATCCCTTTCTCCTTTCCGGGATTTGAAACCCCTTCAGAATATTTTGGCCTCCCTTTGTATTTATTCTTCTTTTGTTTCTTCAAAACTTTGGCCTTATGCTTCCCATTTTCTTGTTTCGAATCACCGACTGCAATAACTTGGTCCTTTGATGGCTTCATGGCTCCCATTTGGACCAAATTGTCTTGTTCTTGAGTAAGAGACTCCATGAAGTCTACCAAAGATGGCATCCTCTAGTTTTGAACAATGATCTTGGTGGAATGGAATGTTGAAACAAACACAGAGTACTCAGGCTCCAACTTCGAAAGTATGGACAGTACCAGTTGCTCGTCCTTCTTCTGAAAGCCACATTGCTTGAGCTACAAGACCAAGGATTTGAACTTGGTGAATAAGTATTGGATGGTATCAAAACTTCTTGGGCTCAGAGAGATCAAATCATTATCAAGTTGATGGCCCCTCAATTCATCAGTCTTCCCGAATAGTGACTCAATATTGAGCCACACTTCATTTGGAGTAATGAGACTGTCTACATGAAACAAGACGTCTATTGAGATGATGAGATAAAGCATGCCAAAAGCTTCATCCATTCTATTGAATAAATTTGAATTCTCTACTACAGAATTTGTCTCATTCTCAGTCCCCATGCTAACTATGAAGACACCCTTATATCTCATCTTTATTATCATTTCGGCCTTCTACTCAAAGTTGTTGAATGGAGTGAGCAAGATGACATGAGACTGCTTCATTCCGTAGCTTGTGCACTTGGTGACAAAGAACATTGTAAACCTGCAATGCAAACACTCAATCACTCAGGAGGGAATCCTAACTAGATAATTAGAACCATGCATTGATAGAGGGAATATTCGGGAGTGTGTCACACCCTGGGTAGACTCCAAAGGATTGCTCCAATGGCTTCAAGGAAATGGCCCCGAGGACTTTTTTTGTTGCTCCACTGCTTTTGGTGCGCCTCTAAAGCAGTATGGTTCGAATAGAAGCTCTAGGAGATATGATACCATGTGAAATTCAAATCACAGTAGGATCTACTTGCTAAATAATTCCTCACAAATCAAGAATTTGGCTAAGTATGCAAGAAAACAGTGTAAAAGAGGCACAATACATACACAAATGATGAAAATAGTTGTTATTCAATTACCGTCCAACCCATAAATGAGTTGTGAACATTATTATATAACATTTGGGAAAAATCATGAGCCTTTTGAGGCATAAGAATGAGCTACAAGTGGCTAGCTTACATTGGACCTCAACCCCCCCTAGGTTGACCAATAGTCTCCCAAATGTTAGAATATGTAATGATGACTTATGTGACATATTGGTAAAATATCAATTAAAGGCATAAAATAAATCTAATTTTATAAAATAGAGTTATCCCACATGCATCATTGTAATTATATCCTTTGTAACCATTCTTTATATAAAGAGGTGGAAATTCATTTATCCCATATGCATTATGGGATGTATTGTTATCCAAACCTCTTGGTATATAAGAGAGGTGAAGGAGACCCTTTTGGGTATGTATTGATTGTAATTCAGCACACATCACATGTTGTGTATGTCATTTGTACACACATTGTGTGATGGAGCTTGATGTGATGTCACATCCCCTCCCATGTACCCAATTCGAGGAAGGGAACATGATAACAAATTTTGGGGCTTTTACATAAAATCAGCCCATTTCATTAGATTCATACGAATAAAACAAATGTGTGCAGATGGAAATCAAAGCAAACATGCACATCGGAATAAAACATGATCCACACATATTCCATGCGCATTCAGCATATCAATAACAATCATCAATTAAAACATTGCAGAAGTAAAAACACATAAAGAATGCTTATATTGATGGTAAAGTTGTCCCAAGCAACTAGCTATGTCATTGCAACCTTCCACCCAACCATAGGTCTCTGCCCAGCCTGTATTCTTTCAGCACTCAGAGACCACCCCCGAGCTAGGCATGATTTCTACAAGGAAAAGGGGACACTCAAGCTTGTACATGGCCAAATACTCATTGCATTTAATCCAAGCCATTCCACAACTGGGTTTATCGGGCTAAATCTGAACCCTCTTCATTTTTGGATGCTTGCACTCAAGCTCCAAGACAAAACAATGGATACCCATAACCCATACCCCAACCTACTCTATCTACACATAGAAAGCATAATCATTGGCCATGGATACACATTTTTAACAATGGGATTTACAAACAAGATGGCCATGGGATTCCCCTAAATCGTGGGCACACCAAAAACGGACTGTGGGAAGAGGAATTCGACTCCAGGGAGCAAACCCAATTTCTCCGACAGGTTATGAGCGTTTCAAATGGCCAAGATGGCCTCATTGAAACATCAAATCGAGCTCCCTTTCTCCCAGTAGCTCTGCAACAACCAAAACGCTTTCTTCCCAGCCAGAAAACAAGGGAAAACCATAAAAGCATGGAGGGAAAATGCCCAAGTAGCTCCAAAAATGTGAGAGAGGCAAAACTAGTTGATGGGTAATGGATTGTCAAGCAATTTCGTGGCTCCTTTCTTTCCCAAGAAGCCAAATAGGATTTTCTATGAAGGGTGGCTTTCCCATACCCGAATTTGGATAGCCATACCTCTTCCTTCCCCAAGGTATTAACTACTTCACCCAACTCTTGGGAGAAATGAATGATTGGGTACAAAATTCAACATGGATAGTTGAGGGTTTTATGGGTTCTCTCATTGACACTTGGCTTGACTTGATTGGCTGAAGGGTTTGAATGTTTCCCTCCCAATTCGTTGTAAAATCATGCCCCCATCTCTTGTTGCTTTGCATAGCTAGTTGTGGGTATTTGATTAAAATGCATATTTACATGATATTTGAAATTACAATGTTCCTGGCTAGCACATAAACCATATGCATCACTAAATCGATGGCGGGGCCTTGGCCTTGAGCTCCTCGCCACGATTTTATAACAATATTACATCATTTACATTTTAATGCAATGGGGTCAAAATCGAGATATTACATGTGATGCATATGTGAGGATGCCATGTAATCTTTGAGATCTTTTTCATATTAATGGAAGATGCAACCCTTCCCGTGGATGTATCCCAATTGGGTAAACCACATATATCTGGTGTATTCTTTTCCTTGTTCTTATTTACCTTGATATGTTATTGATTGCTAAGATAGGTAAGCTTGTTATAATCTGGAAATTGTTTATTCTTGTAGATTTGATTTCTATCTGGTAGCCAGTAGGCTTCTCTTCATATTTGGGCATATTTATGCATTTTTTTACTACTAACCCTAACCTTTTTGTGTAGATTTTTGTAGAATTTTTTCAAGGGTGTCTTGATGTTTTTTTGTAGATATATATGATTTATGGATTCTCCTCAAGGATATATATCTTCTGGTTGTCAGATCGATAGTTTTCATCCAATTTTGGTAGAGTTTTTGCAGGTTTCCATCTTTGGCATAATTGGCACTGTTTTCGGCATAAAACTGGACATCCGTGACTTTCTCTTTGCAGATAGCGCGAGTAACCGTGACTTGCCCTACTACGAACCCGTGAGTATATTGAAGACCCGTGACTTCCAATGTGCAGACCCACATGTGCTATGACATACTTGCATCTGGTCTAACTGTAAACTCGTGCTAACTTCATGATACTTGCAACCCTCCTGTGCGGAGATCCGTGAGTGCTTCGACATAACCGCGACTTTACTGTACAAAGACCCGTGAATAGTAGATAATAACCGCGACTTTCACCTTTACAGACCCATGCACCAGCAACTTCTCTATGCATAACCCGTGAGTACACACGAGTTTACTTTGACAAACCCATGAGTGACTTTATTTGGCACCTTTTCTAAGGGATCTAGGTAAAGTTTCTATTTTTTACTATGTTTTTTCAGATCATGGAAAATTTTCATCTCTTATCTTGAAATTCTTGTCATAATGTTCTTGATATCTTTGCATTAGTTTTTTTTGTTCTGAATCATCATATTTACAGAGTTTGTCTTCTTCTTATGTCTCTAACCTTGTTTGTGTGGAAGATGTTTTGACATTTTTAGGGGAATGTATCTCTAGTATGGTAATGGTGACATCAATAAATGAACCTATGCTTAGGATTTAGTTGTTTCATGACTATATTTTCATATCTATAAGTGATATTCTAAAATGGTCTCACTCTTCTCATGCTAATGAAGCTTCTATATGTGTTATCTTGTGATCATTATTTGCTTTATTTATATGTTATTGTTGACCTTTACGTAAAATCAATTTCAGTGTTTTTATAATCAATATCTTTATGATCATTATATGCTCTTGCTAATTAATTTCCTGAGTAAAGTCAATTTTTTGAATCTATGTGATATCATATTTTTTTGGCTTGTCATAATTTCTTTAATTGGGATATAGTTTCTTTTTCATGTATTTCAGAGATTGTATCTAGTTCCTGTGTTGTTTGTCTCTAGCATTCCTATATGGAAGCATTGACATTTCCAAGGCATTTCATCTCTTTCATATTTACATAGTGTTAACAAGAAATGAACCCATGATTAAGACCATTGGTGACTTGCCATTTCATAATTTTTTATAATTGATATCATGAGTTGATCATAATTTGCTATATGTGGATCATATTAAACATTTTGATTTATTTTCATAAGTATTATGTCATGTTTATTTCAATCATCTTTTACTCAATATTTATATGGCTTTGAGCAATCTTATAACTTGGAATATTTGTCATGAGCACCTTGTTCTTGTTGCAATGGGATTTATATTCTTATGATTGCATAGGTTATCTTGTTCCTACTTGTCTCTAATGTTCCTATATGGAAGCATTGACACATGTTTCTTGTCTCTAACGTTCATATATGGAAGCATTGACATTTTCATGGCATTCATCTCTTGCATATTAACATAATGCTAATAAGAGATGCACCTATGCTTAAGATTAGTTGCTTGATGACTAAATTTTTTCATATATTTAAGTGAAATATTGGCTCATTATTCTATCTTGGTATCTATTATGCTCACTCATGTTTATGCTCCTCTATCTTTTATATCATGTCATATCCTTTTTTTATAATCTTCTGCTCAAATTTATATGGTCTTGCATAGAAGCGACATCATTTATTTATATGTTCTTGAGCACTATCATTTTATCGTATCTTATGTCTTTTGGGCTTATCATGTTTTTATATGATTTATTATTGGAATTTCATTTGTGCAGATTCGTTATCCATGTTGTGGGATAGCTTGCTTCTGTTATTCCTTCCTTGTTTAAGCATATGATGGTCATGAATCTTTGGTTTTTCAGCATTGTTCCTCTTAAGAAGGAATGTAATGTTGAATTTTATCATGTTCTATCATATTTAAGTAATGTTGTATGATGGAAATCCATCTTCTACTGTTAAATTCATGATGTTCATCTGTATGATATCATTTTTGATATATAGACCATTGGGGTCTTGTTTCTTCGACGTTTGAGGTCTTCTACAAATATTTATATTGCACCTTGATTGGAAGAATGTCTGCTATCCGCATGTGTATTGGCCATCTGGGTATTTTTGTACACTATTGTGGTGTTCTTAGCCACATGTTCTATTATATCAGCCATCAGAAGGTATCTGTACACTGGTGTGGATGTTATATAAGAGTTCTCCAGCTATCAGTTATGGTTGTGATGATTCTTGTGGTGATCTAGGAATCTTGTGGATCTAGTATCCATGACGGATTCTCTTTAGATATGGGCACCTTGATATTGGATTGCGTCACATGTTCTCAACATTTTATTGTTGTAGCTAGTAGCTATAAAGGCTTCTCTTTAGATCTGGGCATTTTTTGTTGATATTTCATCGTACAACCTGATTTGTGTGCAATTTCATGATTCAGTGAGAAGCAGTTGTTCTTCATCAAATCCATGAGGTGAAGTGTTTTTTATTCGCATATCATGGAGCATTCTCAAATTCATCATCAAGGGGGATGTTGGTTTTTTTCCACCTTCCTTCCATTTGTATTCTTTCTCCTAGTAATCATTAAGGGGGAGTGTTAGAATATGTAATGATGACTTATGTGATATATTGGTAAAATATCAATTAAAGGCATAAAATAACTCTAATGTTATAAAATAGAGTTATCCCACATGCATCATTGTAATTATATCCTTTGTAACCATTCTCTATATAAAGAGGTGGAAATTAATTTATCCCATATGTGTTATGGGATGTATTGTAATCCAAACCTCTTGCTATATAAGAGAGGTGAAGGAGACCCTTTTGGGTATGTGTCGATTGTAATTCATCATACATCACATGTTGTCTATGTCATTTTTACACACATTGTATGATGGAGCTTGATGTGATGCATATGTGAGGATGCCATGTAATCTTTGAGATATTTTTCCTATTAATGGAAGATGCAACCCTTCCCATGTACGTATCCCAATTGGGTGAACCACATATATCTAGTGTATTATTTTCCTTGTTCTTATTTACCTTGATATGTTATTGATTGCTAAGATAGGTAAGCTAGTTTAGCTAGATCTATATTTCTGACACCAAATCACCTCTAACTGTCACGAATTCTTAATCTGAACATCGGGATGGCATAGGAGGACATTAATGATATTGGAAAATGAGTGGTGGAGGATTTGGTGGAGTGTAGGTGGCTTAGTAAAGGCCAAAACTGCCAAGGAGGAGAAAACCTATCCACATTCAATGCATGGGCACCTCAATTCAAACTCAGATCCATGAATCAGGGGATAAGGGTGCACCTTAGGTGAGTAGTGGTAATAAAAGAGGGTGGTGTCCATAAATGAGGGTGCTCTAACCATTGTTTGACCAAAATTAGGAGCCTAGGTAGTGGAATTGGTCATTAATTTCCTAACAACCTTGGATAACCATCATTAACCTTTGCTTGAACAAGAATTCATTAAATTAACATCATGAGACTATGGTCCTAGGTGTAATAATGTTCTAACACATTGTCAATTTAACTAGTTTTGCACTATGAGTTTGTGGTACAAGTAATTGACTGTAAAGGAAATTATTAATCTTCTGAAGTCTGTGGTGGAACTCTAGGGTATGATATGAATGTTTTAGAGTATAATTACTTCCACTATAGCAACATAAGTCATTGGTTTTCCACAGAAGTCTTGGGCCCATTGCCTCGAAGCCTTTGGTTTAGACAAAGGAGTCTACCCAAGCGTGATGTACCCAAAAATGTGCAAACTGTCGAAGCAAGACACTAAGTAAATCCTTTTACTGATTTGTGTATCCTTTTATTAGTGTGTATAGTTTGAAACCAAGCATTCCTATAATTTTTGAGAAGGTTTTGCAGTGTTTGGATTGCTAAGTAGTTCAAGAGTGTTTGGGGTTTTATGACAATTTCCTTGCAATTACCCTGTCAAAGTATGCATCTGTAAAAAGGGTCCTTGGTGAATACTAATGTTGGATTTTGGTTTATAGAGTGTTTTTAATACCCTACAGGCCTTTCTTGGTAAATTTGAAAGGGTTTGGTAGCATTTGGAAAAAGTTGGAAGGAAACTAGTCCAAGATTGCTAGTTTCGAGCTAGTCAAATGTGTTGTTTGCAAAATATTTGTAAGAAGGATTGAACCAGATTTTCATAACATGTTATTAAGTATTCATAATGTATATGAATTATCATATAACATAGGTATGAAATCATTCTCTTTCATATGCACCATCTTTGATGTACTCCATTTAATTTTTACAAACCATTGTTTAAAGAACTTTTGGTAATCAATATATCCTTGGTTGAAAGCTTTGATTGCATGTATGAATAATTGGAGCCAATATCTCTAATATCAGATTGGGTAAATTATAGTGGTATTATAGCATGGTACTCTACACCTGTGGACCATAATCATTGAATAATCCCAAAGTTACTTCTTCCAAGATCATAAATCTAGCAGTTGAAGAAGGATGGCAGATATGTGTGTACCAAATGATGAATGGGAAGGATTCTTGAAGAGCCAATAAAAGCATACTCAATATATAGAGAATCATTTGCAGGAGATGATGGATGAAATATCTACACCATATGTACTACAAAGGTTCAAACGATTCTTCTTTGGTTCATCCAGAAAGAAAGACTCCAAAATTCTTTGTGAAGAAATTGGTTCCGAAGAAGGTGCATCCACCATCATTGTTCAACTTTCAAATTAACATGAGAAGAGCCATGAAGCGTATAGTTCTACATCAAAGGAAGAGACAAATAGGGAGGAACACAAGCCACTATAGGATGGCTACAAAATAGAGGAAGATTGTGTAGAATCGAAGCTTGAAGAACATGAAACCAAACGTACATCCAGCTTTGGAGAATAAAAGGTGATGGATTTGGAGGAGCTTAGTATGGAGTTGGGAGGGACACGTTATTCCTCCAACACCATTAAAAATTAGGTGCATGTGTATGATTACACACTTGATTAGATGGAGGAGCCTCATGTGATTTCTATACTTGAAAGACATCCAAATTTGCAAGTGTTTGAAGAGAAAATAGACATGGCGAATGTGGGCCAAGCACTTGATTTGCGCCAAGAATATTTTGAGTTTCCTCTATGTGAGAAAGACTCAACCATTGAGGAGGAAGTTGATTACATTACATATGAAGAAGAAAGTAGAAGTGTTTATTCATCCATGGATTTGGTGGATGGATACATATCAAACATGGAGATTCATGGGGGTAAAAGTTCTTTTTGATTCTGTAATGAATTAATTGGTTAAATAACTTACATTGTATTCCCATGTGGGAAGCAACAAAAGTATGTATGGAAGCCATTGGCTACTTTCAATACTCGTGAATCCATGGATTGGGGGTGAAATTATATGACTGATTTGGAACTATCATGTAAGATAATATCAACTTGCATTCATAGAATATTGGATGCAATAGTGCATGCAGGAAGTCAACTGCCACAAGAACAGATCCAAACACTCTTGGGTCTAATGGAAAAGGTCTTAAGAAGAATTGGAAGTGATGGAATCCCAATATGGATATGGGATCCTAGTATCCTTTGGAATGAAACATTATTCCAGGTGACCAAAACGTTGAGAATATTGCAGCATAATCAATGGGATCCTGGAGGGAGAGCTAGTTTTGATTTTGAAAAGTCTATCCAAGTTAAGCAGTGGTTTAGTTTCCTACTTGGGAAATATTATGGTGGATGGACACACTATGTTACTACTTGGTGGTTTGTGAGTCTTAAAAATATTCCTTGTGTTGACACTAAGAAAGGTGGAAGGAGGTGGCATGAGAAGGTTCTTGGGAACCTTCCTCTTGGTAGACCACCAGACAAAACAATTGAGCATTTTTTTGAATGGGTAAGGGAGGAATATGCCCATAATTCTGAGTTTGCATACAAGGAAGGGGAAAAAATGTAGTAGCGTATGCATTTATCCCTATGATAGAATATTCAATTGCTTAGAAAGTTCAGTTAGTAGTAGAGTCTTCCAAACACAATTTTTCATGTGAGCCACTAAATGATTTGGTCCAAGGAGAACAATATGAGATCATGAGTGGAGATATCTATTTAGTGCCAAGATCTATTGTTAATGAGGTGATTATGAGGGCCACCCATGATTCACTCCTAGTTGTTCACTTCCTTGAAAGCATAGTAGAGTCCCAACAAAAATTCATGCACACATATAGACATCTTAGGAGATTCAAGGTGAAGGTGGAAGGCACACTGTAGGAATTGTTTTGAACCATATTTCACAAGGCCACATCTAAGTCCAATTGCATCCAAAGTCATGGCCCAAAAAAAAAGAGGTTAGCAATTACAAGGGTTAAACTATGAATTGATGGCAAAGGGTGACCAATACAATCTTAAGAAAGGGGTCATTTACTATGGAGGAGAGATTCATATGATTCTCGAGATAGTCTTGAAACAACATCTATGAGGCAAAGCGCATGTTCTCCATCATCCATGTTTTCATTTGCTTGAGGACAAGCAATATTGGGATGGGAGGACTATAATGTCCCCAATTTTATAGCAGCAGGGAGAAACCACTAACCCATTCAATTCCCATGTGTCTTAGTGGAGAATTTAAATTAATTAATAAGGAAGTTAAATTTTGTACAAAGTCACTTTATGTAATTAATTAAATTATGGTGGATTACAATATTTTTATTATTAATATTTCTAATAAATGTTTATGAGTTGTCAATTGCCTAGGTGGCTCAAGACAGTGCATAGCATAAGGATAAAGCATGGAATTTGTCCTCCTCAAAAAAATATGGAAAGAAAGAATCCAAAAGTAGAAACAACAGCCAAAAGAAGGAAAAGCAAGAAAAGCAGCAAAAAAGCAAAGAGGGAAAACGTTTCTTGATCTTGGAAGATAAGGATCAAGAAATATTAGTAAAAGAAGGAAAGTAAGCAAAAGTATTCAGGAAAGATATAGAGGCTAATTTTATCCAGTGTGGGAGAATTCATGGAGAAAAGTGGATCCTATGCTATTCAATCTACCAAAGAAGCATCCACGCCACCTATTGTTTGAATTTCCAAGAAGGAAAGCTCTAGAAGGAAGGAGAAAAAGATAGTAGAGGTTAATAAAAGAAGGATGATCAAATCTATTCACATATTTTGGTTATATTTGATATTGATGTTGTATGTGCTTAGAATTATCTCTGCTTGAGAGATGTGCCCCTTGCAGCAGTTGTAACACCCCGATTTTGACCTTGTTTCACTTAACATGTAAATGGTGTAATATCATTATAAAATTCAAGTGAGGAGCTCAAGGCCAAGGCCCTGCCATCGATTTAGCGTTTTATGTATCGAAAAGCAAAAAAATTGATGCATGTCAATCGTGTGCTAGCTAGGCATGATAGAAATCGTAAATATGATATAAATATGTATTTTAATCAAAATACCCACAAGTAGCTATGGAATTCCACAAGAGTATGCGAGCATGATTTTTACAAGGAATAGGGAGGGAAATATTTAAACACTTGAAGCCAATAGTGTTAATCCAAGTGTCAATGAGAGAACCCATAAAACATTAACTACCCATTTTGACTTATACGACCAATCATTTAATTCTTCCAAGAGGTAGTTGAGGTAGTTATTATTTGGGAAATGGAGAGGGATGGACACCAAAATTTGATGTATGGGCAAGAAACCATTTTGGAAAATCATTTTTGGCTTCTTGGGAAAGAAAACACTGACGAAATTGCTTCCCACATTAGAGTACATTTGAGGTCTAAAATGGGCCTCCTAAGGAAAATAATAAAAGAATAGTTAAAAGAATGAAATAATATTTATTAATTTTGGAGGAAGAAAGAAAAAAACTACTTTTTTGTTCGTATTTTCAACATATCTCCTTGCGTTTTTACTCAAATTTCGAATGGGGGAAATCATTGGATACAGAATTAAATTACGCATCCAACGAGTACCCACACTGCATACGTTTGACGGACTCCGTTGCCCCAAAAACAAGAAATACCTGAAAAACGTGATGATGATGTCACCATCACATTTTTTCAAGTATTTCTTGCTTTTGGGGCGATGGGGTCCGTCAAAAGTATGCAAATTCCGCATCCAACGAGTGCTCTCACTCGAAATTTGAGTAAAAACGCAGGGAGATATGTTGAAAATACGAACAAAAGAGTAGTTTTTTTATGACAAATATCTCAAGTCAACCATTATGGTTGATTCATTTTATTGAAATTCTATTGGTTCTTGAATTTCAACTCATCAAGAAATTATGGTTGGCTCATTTTCTTATATGGTGGCTAGTTTTCTTATAAGGTCCATTTTAGACCCCAAATCTCCTCTAATGACTTGTTATTCATTCATGAGTTTTGCTCTCTCACGCATTATGGGCATGCAGGGCATTTTCCTCCATGCTTTTGCTGAGGATTCCTTCATTTTTCTAGCTGGTAAGGGCGTTTTTGGGTGGTATAATGACTAGGAGGAAAGGGAATTCGAACTGGGGTTTCATATAGCCCTTTTTGGATATTTGAATGCTTAAACACCTATGGAAAAATTGTTTTTTCTCCCTATGGTCGATTTCCCCTCTCACTACTCGTTTTGATGTGCCCACAATTTTGGAACACTCATGATTTTCATGCATCCCACTATTAAAAAAAATTCTCCATGCCCAACATTTGTGTCTTGCTGTTATGTGCATCCTTTTTTTGGATTGAACTTATGAGTAAGAAACTAGGAGTGGAAGAGGATTAGAATTGGGTTGATATACCTAGTGAAGAGTGTAACCTCACAAAAAGATCCAAGGGATTTGGCTACTTTTCTATGCACACCCTGAAGTGCACTAAAAGGGAAGATATGTCCTTAGGGAATGTGTAGCAGTGAAGGGAATACTTCCTTGTGTTAGGTGTGTAGGTATTGTGGGTTCCAAGTTAGTTAGATCTTCTAGAGCTACCAATAGATCTATGGTTGAGCTCACTAGCTTAAAAATTCTTCCTTCCTACTGCCTTAATAGCATGATAAAACTAGTTGTAGATTGGCTTGGATAAGATGGGTATAGACTTTTCTATGTGTCAATTGTTGCTCCTCTTTTTCCTTGTGGAAATCATGCTCAGCTCGAGGGTGGAAACTGTGCTGAGAGATTGAGGAGAATAGTTGGCCTATGACTGGGTCGAACGATGCAGTTGCATAGCTAGTTTCTCAAGACTACTTCATTTTAACATAAGTACTATCTTGTATTTTGTTTTGCAATGTTTTTAATGGATGCATGTTTTAGTTCTGTTGGCAATTGCATGCTAGATGTGTAGTAGAATGTTTCTTTCACTGTGATTGTTTGAATTATACATTTGCACATGTATTTTTACTTGTTATGTATTTGAAAAATGATCATGGGTCTAGAAGCCCAGACATAGTGTAATGTTCCCTTCCCTGAGTGGGATTGATGCAAGGGGACGTGACAGTGTGGTATTAGAGAGAAGGTTGCAATAGTGGGCCTGTATGGGACAAATTTGACCACTTGCAGAGGTAAGGTCACTTCCTGATCACTACTCATCATCAGAAAAAGAAAGGAAAATTTTCTAAGTTTTCGAATTTTTTGCCTTATTGTGTGTCGATGGACTTGAGCAAGTTGCGCCGACACATATCGGTGAATTTTGGAAAAAAAATTCGAAGGTGTTTCGAAGAAAAATGCCGAAGTACACTGAACCTGTAGGTGACAAATCAAAAGGGGCACTAAAACTGTCGGAGACAAATTGAAAAAGTCGCCGACACGTTTCGGTAACAAAATGAAAAATACGTCGATGAAGGCGATTGACGACCAAATAAAAAATCTCGCCGATACATTTCGGCGACAAATGGAAAATTCCATCGAAAAGGCTTTCGACGACAAATGGAAAAGTCCACCGAAAGGCTTTTGGAGCAAAATGGAAAAGTCTGTTGAAAAGGATTTTGGAGCAAAATGGAAAAGTCAATCGAAAAGGCATTTTGGTGCGAAATGGAAAAGTCCACTAAAACAGGTCAGTGACAAATTGAAAAGTCCGTCAAAAGAGATAATTTGAGCAGTTTTCTGGAGCAAGCCCCCTTGACCCCCATCGTCCCGCCGATACATCGTTAATTGTGAGAAAAATATGTGATTTGATAGGATTTGTCAATATGATCTTTTCCCAAATGCATGAAAATAATTAACAAATTTCTGGAATATAATGCAGCTAACAATTGTGTTTATGAACACATTTTGCAGACTTGTATCATATCAATAACTCTTAGGGGTCAGCATTGAGCATAGTTCAGTTGGAAATTTTTTTGTCTTGGGATGAGTAAGTATTTCCAAGTCCAAGACTACTATGGAAGTATGAAGGAAAGGGTGGCCATATTCAATCTAAATGGAAGAGAATCTATATAGTGGGATCACCTTAGATAAGTAAAGAAGAACATTGAAAGGAATATTGTGTGGAATTAGTTCAATAAGTACTTCAAGCATAAGTACCTATTTGATAGGTACTATGATGATAAGATCAAAGAATTCCATGAGCTAAAATTAGGGAAAATCACCATGGAAGAAAATGCAAACAAATACTTGTAGTTGTTGAGGTATGTCAAGTATATAAGAGATGATAAGGCAAAAATCCAATGTTTTTTAAGTGGACTACCTCAATCATATAAAGATAGAATCTATTTTGATGAACGTTGAACTCTAGAAGAAGCCATTAGAAAGGCCAAGTATTTATAGGATCAAAACAAAAGAAACCTCGATTTCCATAAGGCATGGAAGGACAAGCAAAATGAGAAGTTTGACCAAAGGAGGAAAGGGTTCAAACCTCCTCATTTCATAAATCAGAAAAGGAGGCCACCACCGGGTGTGACTAAGCCAACTAGAACGATGGGAGACAAGCCAAGAGAGCTACTTCAATGTTGGAGATGTGGAGAGGACCATATGCTTAGGAATTGTCCACATAGGAATGGGAGTGTAAAGCAAGTTCGCAGCATCCAAAGAGTTGAAACTGTGGGTCAAGTGCGAGGACCATCACTAGAATCTATGCAACACTAGAGTACCAACAGGCATATCATCAATCAACTGTGGTTGAAGTTTAAGGTAAGATTGCTAAGTAATATGTTTCTATTTTGATTGACCCTAGATCTACTCATAGTTATATCACTCCAAAAATTGTTGAGATTTGTTCTTTCAAGAAATCAAAGCATAGTATGTCATGGTTAGTTCGACTATCCACTGGAACTAAGAGAAAAGCTAGTGAAATGGTAGAGAAATGTCCATTAGAGATGGATGGGATATTCACTTATGCAAAATTGAATATTCTGCCACTTGGTTCCTTCGATATTCTCATTGGAATGGATCATTGGTTGGAAGCACATAGAGTTAAAATTGACTGTTGTAACAAGACTTTTGAATCCATGGATGAAGAAGGAAACCCAAGGGTTGTAAAAGAAATTCCAAAGGTGATTTCTGTCAGGCATATTTCAGCCATAGAGCTGAATAAGTTATGTAGGAAGGGTTGTCAATTGTATGCATCCCATGTTTTGGAGGAAATAGAAAATGAAATTTCCAAGTAGGAGGACTATCATGTATTGCAAGAGTTCAAAGATTTTTTTCTTGCTGAAATTCTAGGACTTCCTCCAAAGAGGGACATTGATTTTATAATTGACCTTATGCCGGGAGCTGCATAAGTGTCCAAGTCACCCTACAGGATGACTACACCGGAATTTCTAGAATTGAAAATGCAATTGCAAGGGCTATTAGAAAAGAAATATATCAGTCCAAGTGTGTCCCCGTGAGAAGCACCTATGTTATTTGTGAAAAAGAAACATGGAACACTCAGGTTATCTATTGACTATATAAAATTGAACAAAGTCACTATGAAGAACAAATACCCATTACCACGAATTGATGGCCTCTTTGATCAAATGAGAGGCACAAAGGCATTTTCAAATATTGACTTGAGGTCTAGTTACCATTAGATAAGAATCAAAGAGGCATATATTCATAAGACAACCTTTCGAACAACATATGGGAACTATGAGTTTGTGGTGGTATTATTTGGTCTCACAAATGCGGCAGCTATATTCATATGTCTCATGAATAGTATTTTTAGCAAGTATTTGCACAAGTTTCTTCTTGGTTTTCTAGATGACATTCTTATCTATTCCAAGAGAGAAGAAGAGCATGAAGAACATTTAAGAATGGCCTTTCAATTACTAAGGGGTCATAAGATGTATGCAAAGCCGAGGAAATCTGACTTTTATAAAGATAGAATTCATTATTTGGGTCACATTATCTCAAAGGAAGGAATATATGTGGACCCTCAAAATATTGAAACCATTATGAATTTGCCATCTCCAAGGAATGTGTCAGATGTGAGATCCTTCATGGGACTTGTTGGTTACTACAGGATATTCATTGAAGGATTTTCCAAGGTTTCTAATCCAATCACTTCTCTGCAAAAGAAGGGAATAAAGTTTGAGTGGACGCCAAGATGTGAGGAAATATTCCAGCGGTTGAAGAATCTTCTTATGAGTGCACCAATTTTGAAAATTGCAGACCCGAAAAAATACTTTGTGGTGTGTATTGATGCATGTAATCAACGACTTGGAGGAGCTCTTATGCAATACAACCATGTGGTATGCTATGATTCGAGAAATTTGAAGGAGCATGAGAAGAAATATGCTACTCATGATTTAGAGCTTGCATCCATAGTGAATGCTTTAAAGATGCAAAGGCACTACTTGATGGGAAGAAAATAAGAGCTAAGGATAGACCATTGTGGTCTCCAATATTTGTTTGAGCGGCCAAGATTAAATGCTAGGAAAGCTAAATGGTTGGAATTTTTGTGTGAATTTGATTTTGAGATCAAACACATAAAGGGGGAGGAAAATAAGGTGGCTACTACACTCAGCAGAAAAGTACATGAAAATCATGTGGCAACCCTTAGTACCTTCCAACCATATTTGAGGCAACAGATTATTAACCATATTGTTGAAAATGAAATGTATCTGCATATAAAGGAAAAATTGCAGCAACAGTACCTTGAAAAGAAGTATGAAGGGTATCATTTGGAAGGTGACTAACTTCTTACTTATAATAATAGAATTTATATTACAAATGTGGTAGACTTGAGGAGTATTGTTATGGATGAAATCCATAAAAATCCATATTTCGGTCACCCCGGATATCAGAAAACAATTGCTACATCCGGGAAACAGTATTTTTGGCCAAGGATGAGGAAGAACATATCACTTAATACATTTCTAAGTGTATGAAATGTCAGCAGATGAAGGTTGAACACTAACACCAGCAATTTTATTGCATCCATTACCAATTCCGATATGGAAATGGGAAGTAATTTCCATGGATTTTATTACAAGTTTTCCTATGACAATAAAGAAGAATGATTCCAAAATGGTGGTGGTGGACAAGTTAACAAAGGAAGCACATTTTATATCAGTTAAGTCCACATATAAAGCTGATGCCATTGCAAAAATTTTCATGAAGGAAATTTTCAGATTGCATGGATTGCCTAAGGCAATAATTTCTGATAGGGATACCAAGTTCAATTAAAATTTTTGGAAAGTTCTTTTTGAAAATTTGGGTACGCGGTTGAACTTTAGCACAACATACCATCCTCAAACAAATGGGAAAACAAAAAGAGAAAATCAGGTGCTTGAAGATACGCTTCGCATGTATGTAATGGAAAAACAGTTCCCGCACACACCTACAGACTCTTCTCTCTACAATCGATTTCTGCGCACATAGTTGCAGAGCCTTTTCCTCTATTCACACCAATGTAAGATATTCTATATTATCAATAAGAGCTCCCAAAGTAGACCAACCCTTCCCTTATAAAATTTTCCCTCTTATAGATCTTGCCCAAAGGTCACGTCTTTTCAATCATTGTAGGCCAAAATCCCTATGTACCCAAAAATGGCATGGTGCCCTACTAACCAGGCCTGTCGTAGTCGAAAACTACATCACTTGACTTTGGCCACCATTCTGTATGGCTTCTGGCTCTGAAAGCCTCTTCTGACATCCGTAGTTCTGACTGAGTGGTTCTGACTGCATACTGACATGTCCCTTTCAGCCGCTTCGCTTCTTTTGTCATTGTCAATCCATAATCTGGTTCTAACAGTCTCCTCTACCCTAGATGTCTTAGTACTCTATATATACTAAGGCAATAGGTCGCTTTCCTCCAATTCCATGCTGCTCCTCACCCTGCTCCCGGGATTTATGGAGCGAATTACAGAAAATAGTTGGATGCTGGACCTCGCTTCGCTTGTGCCTGTTACCAAAAATAAATGTTGTGCTGGAGCTATCTTTCATCAAAACTGCGCCATGCTTGGAATTCACTTTGCCAATTGCGCTTACTTGGACTTCACTTTTCTAACTGCACTTACTTGGACTTCGCTTTGCCAAAAAATGTGTCAACTTGGGCCATGCCCAACAGGCCCCTAAGACTTACTCCTGGATCATCTCTGATCGAGTTGGATTTGGCTGTGTGTCCCTTGGGTGACTCAATCTTCCAGTGAAGTCCTAAAGAGTTGCTCTTAGCTTCACAACTGTTTCCTTTGTTTCTTGCTCAAAGTCCTTTGACAGTTTCCAACATCTCCTATGAGACGTCTTTCTGAGCATGCTCCTTTACGGTCTTCTTTGTGGTGAGGGGTTCTTGTCATTTTTCTTCGATTTCCTATGATAGGGTGGGTGCCTCTTCCTACATCTGTTGTAACCTCACTGAGGTATCAGCTTCATTATCCCTCGAAACTTCCAGTTCTTTCAGCAAAGCCTTGGCTTCTGTAAAATTTTGGATTTTCTCTCCGGGTCTCAAGGTTTTCATGGCCGTGTGCATAGAATCCAGCTCTATCTATCGTTGATGCAATTCATATTGGATTTTTTTCAGCTCAGGATCCTCCTGTGGAATAGTCCATACCTTAGTAGCTTCCTCCAATAAGTCTTGTCAGTTTTCTATTTCGATGGATATGTTATCTGTTGAAGCCCTGAGTGCTGCAGCTCTTGCTTCTACCATACCTGGCGGGGTACCGGGGGGCTTTTGAGTTTGTAGGATAGCAACCTCTTCCTTGTGGGCGATATCCATATCTCCCATCTCTGCTTTAAGAGCGCTTACCATATTGCCTATGTTAACTATGCTCTCTTCTATCTACGGTTGTGCTTCACATTCTGGTATTTGCACACATACCATAGCAACAGTCTCTTCCTGCCTTCTCTGCTTCTCGTTCGCATGAGCAAGTTCTCTTGTTTTTTGCGCTCATATGTTTGTGATATCTTTGTAGCTCTCTTCTAGATGTTGGTTTTGATTGTAAGAGACTATGTATCTATCTCTGATCTCTTCGACAACCTACAAATGCAGATTATGCAACTGCTCAATGGGTAGCATACCAACATTGATATCCAGGTTCTCTAACCTCTTCGCACCTTCGGCTAGCTCATCGTTTGGGAAGATGATACTAAGTGGCTCCATTCAGACCAAGCGAGCTTTCATTGTCAAGGCAGGTGGCCTTCTCTTCTTTTGACTTGATTCACCTGACTTTCCTTTTGAATCAGACTCTCGAACCAAGTCCTTATGGACTCTTTCTATCTTCTCAACCATGCACTTAAGTTCTGCAAGGTTCTCGTTTATTTGTGCTTGAGTTTCTTCACTCTTGTTGTCTTTTAGACAGAGTGCTCTTCCAAATTTTTTCTCACACACAGTGTATTGCGATTGTAGTCGTCTTCATGTAGCTGTGCATCTGGCAGAGTCTTGGTTGCCTTGTGTTTCTTCTGGGACCTTTCTTTGTTTCCAAACTTCCAGGGTCCTTTCTGTATTCCCCTGTTTGTGTCTCAACTTTTCCTGTCTCCTCTTCATCTTGTGAATCTTTAGCTTTGCTTTCCTCCGATGTGGTATGGATTTCCATAGGTGCATCAACCTTCCACTCTGGTGGCCAATCCTCCATAATGAACTCGATATTCTGCACATCAAGTTGATAGTTCCCTGGGAACCACTCTAGATTCGACCCTAGGCTGAATATAGATATAGTGCAAGTCAGCCGTGAATATCATTCTTTGGAGATACTTTGTTGTCAGGTCCTTTGATATGCGCGGAGTGCGCTTTATCACATCGCACAACTTCCCTAAGTAAGTATACATGTTTTCATTATTTACGCATTGTCTTTCAGGTCTCGCATTTTCCCACATGTTGGCATATTTTTTCGCTCGACAATCTCCTGTCATTGCTGGAAGGTTGTTCTGGTACAACGGCTCCCTCTAGCCTCTAAAATAAATTAGCACAAGCAGCCAAGTATAGTGAAATGCACTTCCAGTCTACTGAGTTTCGCGGACATCGTCCAAGAACGCATTCAGTAAATAACTTGCCCAAATATATGGTTTTCCATCCTTGGTCTCTGTAGCTAGGAGAACTGTTGCGGCTGGCACCTTCGTCAGTCTCCACTTCCTCAAGACTTTACCTGCGAGTAGCCAGACAGTGAACCGGGTAGTTGGGTATTCAATTCCATCTATGATAAAACCCCATCTCCCCTCTACTAATTTATTCTCTTCCTTCATTCACTTGGAAATTTCTTTGTCCTTCGTCTTTCCCACAAACTCCGCTGAGGATCATCACCTCGCTTGCTGAGATGAGTGATTCTATGGATGAAATCGATATTGATATTGGTCCTGCGGTCGAGTCGCACATAACCTTGGTTTGTGCACAACAACAAAGTGCGAACCACCGCAGTACACTCAGGACTTCGGTCAAAATGTGGTATTCGAAGGAGATTCAACAACCTAGATGGCACCAACACTGTGAGCCAGCACTGTGCAACGATGATATATTGTCTTGATTTCTCATCATTCCTCCGGCACATATATTGGGCAGGATGAAACTACGAATATTTTTGATATTTAGGGTCCTTCCCCTCTAATGGATCGTGATCCGAGACTTACATCCCGGTATCTTGCCAAGTAAGTTCTCATGGATACGCACATGGATGGAAATCAGTGGTAAAGGAATTTCATATTGTGCATTCTTGAACATTTGAACTGCTGGCGCGTCAAGCCTTCTAGGTGGAATATACTTATGTGTGAGGTAGATGGGCCTGTCCCCAGGTGGAAGCGGTGTTATTGGAGAAAAATTCCTATGGCTTGGGGTAGACCACAACAGACAGCTGACTACTAGAAAATCACTCAATTCCCAATGCAATGTTATATAATTGACAATGCTAAGATAATGGAGAATATAACCAACCTCGATCCAACGTTTGGTGTAGATCCCCATTGAAGCTTTCAATCCATGTACACTTTCAATCAATGCACTTGAACCTGCAAATTAGTCTTGAGCCAATATACAACAAGTACATATAATATATGAAAGACATTAACATCATCAATAGCAATGGTCCATGATATTATAAGTAAATGCAACCCAATGTAATATAAACAACATTCACAACATTAATGGAAGAGAATATGAGTATTTCTATTAATAAATAACAAGAAATACAATGTGATACGACCTCTTGCCGGCAACCAATCTCAACGACGATCTAGGTCAATCCACTTGTGCCTCCACCACTTCAATCCTCCATGAATGGCAAACTCAAACTGTGAAAGGAGTTTGGAAGGTGAACATAAAAGGTTCACAACTACAAGGATCAATGAGTGTAGACTCAAGATGTGGAAAAAATCCACTAGAGTTATCATATTCTCTCTTTCTCCTCCCTTCCATATGCCATAAGTGCTCAATACATAGCCTTCCAAAGGTAAGTGAAAGGAAACATCGAGGCGTTATGGGGAAAATGGAGGACCAAAGGTCACCCTAAGACCGCTTTTTGGGAGTAAAAAGTAATTAACTAGTGATTTTTACCATTTTACATGCTACCCACGGGCTATAGTAATGCAACTCGCGGGTACGCCCACTGAAATGATGCAGCAAGCGTACAGGAAGAAAAAATAGGAAAAAGGTGTGTCTGAAGGACATAAAGTACCTCTGAGTTAGTGAAATGGATCATAAAGGCCAAAGAGTGTTGATACTCACAAGGTGAAAGATTACGTTGTAACAGATGCCCCCTAATGTGTTAGGTTAGAGAATGGTGGTACTATGGCCGAAATACATTATAAATCTTAGAAGTGAAGTGATGGAGACACAAGTGGAAAGTGCAGCTCACTCATCATAATACAATAATATCTCTGGATACACATCAGTATGATACAACAATCTGATACAATGGCCATGAATAGGCAGTACATAGTGAATACATGTCATAAGTGATCATAGCCATGATCCCTCTATAGTAAGACATGGTTCCTCCTGAAAAGGAACAACCAATGCAAACTGGAGGTACAAACTGTTGATGTCTGAGAGGTGATATCTGAAATGTAAAGTCACGATCATAAGTAGCATACTGAATGCCACTATCTCCTGGGGTCTTCTACACAAATAATCTACATTGCAAGTCCCATCAAGTGAATAAAGGTGTTGAGGTCGAACCTGATGTGACATCGTCTGATTAACAGTCAATGATGTATACCGTTAATAGACACGAGATAACCCACCAATAATGAAAATGGGAATCAAGGCATAGAGTACAATCATCAAAGTGTGAATAGATGGGATAAAGTCGAACACTAAGATGAATCCATCGATCAGGAGACATTGATGTATTCCCAAAACTGTTGATGGCGAGAAAACCTACCACTAATGACTGCAAGCCTCAAGGTACTCAACCGAGCTCTAAGTCTCAAATTCTGGAATAAATGAGTTGAGTTCAACTGAACGAAACTCGCTGGAAGGAGGGCATTAAGGCATCCCCAATCAACCAGCATGAGGTACCAGCTATGCTGAAAATATTTCGAAGAACACAGGTAGAACGGACTGACTCAATAAGGATGGCCGACATGCAATAGTCAAGATATCTGAGGAGTGGCCGACACTTGTTTCAGGAGTTCCTTTGAACAAGAGCATGAGCAGATGGATAGACTCAGGTAGCATAGACTCGACATAAGACTGTACGATGCAGGAGGCATCGACAAAGGGCTCCATAGTGACTGGAAGCTTAACCAATCGGTGGAGTAAAACTGAAAAAATGAGTACAGCTCCTAAGGCCCAACTATAGTCCCAACTCATAATGTATGGAGTGGAATGAATGCTCTATACAAAGGCGACACAATAGCTTCCAACAAGAGGTAGTAACCATAATCCCGTCCGACTTTTTGGAATATTTGATTTTTTTTGTCTTTTTCATATTTGGAAAGCTTGAAAAAGAATAAAATTGCTTATGGTACAACAATCGAGGGAACGAGTGTCAAAGCGAGTAGACTAGTCCCAAGCAATGGAACATACCTATGATCAATGCAAGGAAGCGTGTGCAGGATGTGGACACTCGGGGGGTGTTCCCTCGGGATCAAAAGGTCATCAAATTGTGAAGGACAAATGTAAGATCTGCAGGGCTCGATAGGGAAAGTGCTCAGGCACCAGGATAACAACTGAGTAAACGGGAGTCGGCACAAGGCTCAAGTGGCAAGCAAGATGATGCAATGCAATCACAACTTCGAATACTTGGGGATAGTCCTTATGGGAGGTGACCAGCATAAGACAAAGTAGAGTATGAGTCTTTATCACAATGTCATGGCGTAACTACAAAGGACTCCCAATCCTAGAGAGAAACAACAACATGGGTGCCAAAAGGAAAAAATGGGGTTCTAACTAGGGCACCCGTGTTTAGAAAGGCCCTACCACTAAATAATGACACTTCTATAACAGTGTGAAGGCTCCGTGTCGGTTAAGAAGCGGGGTCGCACCTAGGGTTAATGAAAATGGTCAAAAGGTCAAATGCATGATGCATGTGAAAATGACATCTAACCTAAATGCTAGGTGTGAAATATACCTGTTGTAGGCGCGAAACAGTCGAAAACAACTCTCGCCGAAGAAATCTGTTCAAAAAATGCTACTACATGACATTATATTACTCCAGATCAGCTTAAAATGGCAAAACTATAGACAAGTGGGTTTCAAAAATTTATAAATAGTAATACAAATTTACAATTTACAATTCATTTTTACGATTCACCCATTTGGAGTTTTGTGGTTAGTTTTCACCTCGAGGTTCAACTGTTGATTCCAGGAGCTGCGAGCATATATTCATCGAGCCGTCAGGAGCAAGTTGGTAGTCTCATCCATACCTTTCATTTCAATGCTTTTAATTTGATTTTCAGTGCTTGGATTTTTAATATGGCCAAGCCCTAAATGGTCATGGCGGTACCCGTAGGATATAACTTCGCGGGTTGCAGGTAGGGCTGGGTAGACGCGGTCAACGCATGCGTTGACCGCGGGTACCCGCCTCTGTGAGCAAACTTTCCCACGGGTTTGACCATGAAGTTGGTTTTTTAAGTGAAATTGACCAAAATCTTTTCTTCTCTTCCTCCAGGATGGTCCTAGAATGGATAGAAAGGGAACATGACCTCATGGATGAGGCCGTCCACAACGATTTTCCTGCACAACAAGCGTTGCAAGTGTGTGGCCGACTTTACAAATTTTGGAACATTGGGGGTTTAAGGGCCCAAAACCAATTCCTCCAGCATTTGATACAATACTAGGATATAGAAGCACAGAACTTCAACCTAGACGGGAAGGTACTATCACTGGAAGTGGATGATATATAATTCATTACTGGTTTGTCCCGTTGAGGTGAGGTGGCAAGCCTTCGTTCTTCATCGGTGGGTGCGGGGATCACCACCAAGACTATATAGAGAGGTACTGTACTCCCGGCACACCAAATAAAAAATCTCGCTGATACATTTCGGCGACAAATGGAAAATTCCATTGAAAAGGCTTTCGACGACAAATGGAAAAGTCCACCGAAAGGATTTCGGAGCAAAATGGAAAATTCTGCTGAAAAGGATTTTGGAGCAAAATGGAAAAGTCCGTCGAAAGAGAGAATTTCAGCAATTTTCTAGAGCAAGCCCCCTTGACCCCCATCATCCCACTGATACATCGTTAGTTGTGAGAAAAATCTATGATTTGATAGGAATTGTCAATATGATCTTTTCCCAAATGCATGAAAATAATTTATAAAGTTCTGAGAATATAATGCAGCTAACAATTGTGTTTATGAACACATTTTGCAGATTTGTATCATATCAGTAACTCTTAGGGATCAGCATTGAGCATAGTGCAGTTGGAATTTTTTTTTTTCTTGGGATGAGTAAGTATTTCCAAGTCCAATACTACTATGGAAGTATGAAGGAAAGGGTGACCATATTCAATCTAAATGGAAGAGAATTTATATAGTGGGATCACCTTAGATAAGTAAATAAGATCATTGAAAGGAAGATTGTGTGGAATCAGTTCAATAAGTACTTCAAGCATAAGTACCTATTTGATAGGTACTATGATGATAAGATCAAAGAATTCCATGAGCTAAAATTAGTGAAAATTACCATGGAAGAAAATGCAAACAAATTCTTGTAGTTGTTGAGTTATGTCAAGTATATCATAGATGATAAGGTGAAAATCCAATGTTTTTTAAGTGGACTACCTCAATCATATAAAGATAGAATCGAGTTTGATGAACCTCTAACTCTAGAAGACGCCATGAGAAAGGCCAAGTATTTATAGGATCAAAACAAAAGAAAACTCGATTTCCATAAGGCATGGAAGGACAAGAAATATGAGAAGTTTGACCAAAGGAGGAAAGGGTTCAAACCTCCTCATTTCATAAATCAGCAAAGGAGGCCATGACCAGGTGTGACTAAGCCAACTAGAACGATGGGAGACAAGCCAAGAGAGAAACTTCAATGTTCGATATGTAGAGAGGACCATATGCTTAGGAATTGTCCACATAGGAACGGGAGTGTAAAGCAAGTTCGTAGCATCCAAAGAGTTGAAACTGTAGGTCAAGTGCGAGGACCATCACTAGAATCTATACAGCACTAGAGTACCGATAGGCATATCATCAATCAACTGTGGTTGAATTTTAAGGTAATATTGCTAAGTAATATGTTTCTATTTTGATTGACCCTAGATCTACTCACAGTTATATCACTCCTAAAATTGTTGAGATTTGTTCTTTTAAGAAATCAAAGCATAGTATGTCATGGTTAGTTCAACTATCCACTGGAACCAAGGGAAAAGCTAGTGAAATGGTAGTGAAATGTCCATTAGAGATGGATGGGATATTCACTTATGCAAAATTGAATATTCTGCCACTTGGTTCCTTCGATATTCTCATTGGAATGGATCATTGGTTGGAAGCACATAGAGTTAAAATTGACTGCTGTAACAAGACTTTTGAATCCATGGATGAAGAAGGAAACCCGAGGGTTGTAAAAGGAATTCCAAAGGTGATTTCTGTCAGGCATATTTCAGCCACAGAGTTGAAGAAGTTATGTAGGAAGGGTTGTCAATTGTATGCATCCCATGTTTTGGAGGAAATAGAAAATGAAATTTCCAAGTTGGAGGACTATCGTGTATTGTAAGAGTTCAAAGATTTTTTTCCTGCTGAAATTCCAGGACTTCCTCCAACGAGGGACATTGATTTTATAATTGACCTTATGCCAGGAGCTTCATAAGTGTCCAAGTCACCCTATAGGATGACTACACCAGAATTTCTAGAATTGAAAATGCAATTGCAAGGGCTATTAGAAAAGAAATATATCAGTCCAAGTGTGTCCCCGTGGGAAGCACCTATGTTATTTGTGAAAAAGAAAGATGGAACACTCAAGTTATGTATTGACTATATAAAATTGAACAAAGTCACTATGAAGAACAAATACCCATTACCACGAACTGATGGCCTCTTTGATCAAATGAGAGGCACAAAGGTATTTTCAAATATTGACTTGAGGTCTAGTTACCATTAGATAAGAATCAAAGAGGAATATATTCATAAGACAACCTTTCGAACAACGTATGGGAACTATGAGGTTGTGGTGGTACCATTTGGTCTCACAAATGCGGTAGCTATATTCATGTGTCTCATGAATAGTGTTTTTAGCAAGTATTTGGACAAGTTTCTTCTTGGTTTTCTAGATGACATTCTTATCTATTCCAAGAGGGAAGAAGAGCATGAAGAACATTTAAGAATGGCCTTGCAATTGCTAAGGGGTCATAAGATGTATGCAAAGCTGAGAAAATATGACTTTTATAAAGATAGAATTCATTATTTGGGTCACATTATCTCAAAGGAAGGAATATATGTGGACCCTAAAAATATTGAATCCAATATGAATTGGCCAACTCCAAGGAATGTGATACATGTGAGATCCTTCATGGGACTTGTTGGTTACTACAGGATATTCATTGAAGGATTTTCCAATATTTCTAATCCAATCACTTCTCTGCAAAAGAAGGGAATAAAGTTTGAGTGGACACCAAGATATGAGGAAAGATTCTATCGGTTGAAGAATCTTCTTATGAGTGCACCAATTTTGAAAATTGCAGACCCGGAAAAATACTTTGTGGTGTGTATTGATGCATGTAATCAAGGACTTGGAGGAGTTCTTATGCAAGACAACCATGTGGTATGCTATGATTCGAGAAAGTTGAAGGAGCATGAGAAGAAATATACTACTCATTATTTAGAGCTTGCATCCATAGTGAATGCTTTAAAGATGTGGAGGCACTATTTGATGGGAAGAAAATAAGAGCTAAGGATAGACCATTGTGGTCTCAAATATTTGTTTGAGCAGCCAAGATTAAATGCTAGAAAAGCTAAATGGCTGGAATTTTTTGTGTGAATTTGATTTTGAGATCAAACACATAAATGGGGAGGAAAATAAGGTGGCTACTACACTCAGCAGAAAAGTACATGAAATGCATGTGGCAACCCTTAGTACCTTCCAACCATATTTGAGGCAATAGATTATTAACCATATTGTTGAAAATGAAATGTACATGCATATAAAGGAAAAATTGCAGCAAGAGTACCTTGAAAAGAAGTATGAAGGGTATCATTTGGAAGGTGACTAACTTCTTACTTATAAGAATAGAATTTATTTTACAAATGTGGTAGACTTGAGGAGGATTGTTATGGATGAAATCCATAAAAATCCATATTTTGGTCACCCGGGATATCAGAAAACAATTGCTACATCCAGGAAACAATATTTTTGGCCAAGGATGAAGAAGAACATATCGCTTAATACATTTCTAAGTGTATTAAATGTCAGCAGGTGAAGGTTGAACACTAACACCAGCAATTTTATTGCATCCATTACCAATTCTGGTATGGAAATGGGAAGTAATTTTCATGGATTTTATTACAAGTTTTTCGATGACAATAACGAAGCATGATTCCAACATGGTTGTGGTGGACATGTTAACAAAGGAAGCACATTTTATATCGGTTAAGTCCACATATAAAGCTGATTCCATTGCAAAAAATTTCATGAAGGAAATTTTCAGATTGCATGGATTGCCTAAGGCAATAATTTCTGATAGGGATACCAAGTTCACTTAAAATTTTTGGAAAGTTCTTTTTGCAAATTTGGTTACGCGGTTGAAATTTAGCACGACATACCATCCTCAAACAGATGGGAAAACAAAAAGAGAAAATTAGGTGCTTGAAGATATGCTTCGCATGTATGTAATGGAAAACCAGGTCCCACACACAGCTGCAGACTCTTCTCTCTACAATCGATCTCTGCGCACACAGTTGCAGATCCTTTTCCTCTCTTCACACCAATGTAAGATATTCTATATTATCAATAAGAGCTCCCAAATTAGACCAACCTTTCCCATATAAAATTTTCCCTCTTATAGATCGTGCTCGAGGGTCACGTCTTTTCAATCATTGTAGGCCAAAATCCTTATACTACCCAAAAATGGCATGGTTTCCTACTAACCAGGACTGTCGTAGTCGAAAACTACATCACTTGACTTCGGCTGCCATTCTGTACGACTTTTAGCTCTGAAGCCTCTTCTGACATCCGTAGTTCTGACTGAGCGGCTCTGACTGCATACTGACATGTCCCTTTCAGCCGCTTTGCTTCTTATGTCGTTGTCAATCCGTCGTCTGGTTCTAATGGTCTCCTTCGCCCTGGTTGTATTAGTACTCTATCTGTACTAAGGAAACAGGTTGCTTTCCTCCAATTCCGTGCTGCTCCTCACCATGCTCCCGGGATTTACAGAGCGACTTACACAAAATAATTCGATGTTGGACCTTACTTAGTTTGTACCTGTTACCAAAAATAACTGTTGTGCTGGAGCTATGTTTCATCAAAACTGTGCCATGCTTGGACTTGGTTTTTCCAATTGCGCTTACTTGGACTTCGCTTTTCTAGCTTCGCTTACTTGGACTTCGCTTTGCCAAAAAATGTGTCAACTTGGGCCATGCCCAACAGGCCCCTAAGACTTACTCTTGGATTGTCTCTGATCGAGTTGTATCTGGCTGTGTGTCCCTTGGGGACTCAATCTTCCATTGAATTCCTGAAGAGTTTCTTTTAGCTTCACAACTGTTTCCTTTGTTTCCTGCTCGAAGTCCTTTGACATTTTCCAACATCTCCTATGAGACATATTCCTGAGCATGCTCCTTTACGGTCTTCTCCGTGGTGTGGGGTTCTTGTCATTTTTCTTCGATTTCCTATGATAGGGTGGGTGCCTCTTCCTACATTGTTTGTAACCTCACTGAGGTATCAACTTCATTATCCCTCAAAATTTTCATTTCTTTCTGCAAGGCCTTGACTTCTGCAAAATTTTGGATTTTCTCTCTAGGTCTCAAGGTTTTCATGGACGTGTGCACAGAATCCAGCTCTATCTATCGTTGATGCAATTCATCTTGGATTTTCTGTAGTTCAGGATCCTCCTGTGGCATAGTCCATACCTTAGTAGCTTCCTCCAATAAGGATTGTCATTTTTCTATTTCGATGGAGATGTTATCTGTTGAAGCCCTGAGTGTTGCAGCTCCTTCTTCTACCATACCTGGAGGGGTACCAGGGGGCTTCTGAGTTTGTAGGATAGAAACCTCTTATTTATGGGCGATATCCATATCTTCCATCTCTACTTTAAGAGCGCTTACCATATCGATGATGTTAACTATGGTGTCTTCTATCTCCGGCTGTGCTTCACATTCTGGTATTTGCGGACATACCGTAGCAACAGTCTCTTCCATCCTTCTCCGCTTCTCGTGCGCATGAGCAAGTTCTCTTGTTTTTTGCGCACATACGTTTGTGATCTCTTTGTAGCTCTCTTCTAGATGTTGGTTTTGATTATAAGAGACTATTTCTCTATCTCTGATCTCTTCGACAACCTGCAAATGCAGATTATGCAACCGCTCAATGGGTAGCATACCAAGATTGATATCCAGGTTCTCTAACGTCTTCCCACATTCGGCTAGCTCATCATTTGGGAAGATGATACTAAGCGGCTCCATTCGGACAAATCGGGGTTTCATTATCAAGGAAGGTGGCCTTATCTTCTTTTGACTTGATTCACCTGACTTTCCTTCTAAATCAAACTCTCAAACCAAGTCCTTATGGACTCGTTCTATCTTCGCAACCATGCATTGAAGTTCTGCAAGGTTCTCGTTTATTTGCTCTTGAGTTTCTTCACTCTTGTTGTCTTTTAGAGCGAGCACCTCTTCTAAATTTTTGCTCACACGTAGTGCAATGCAATCGTAGTCGTCTTCATGTAGCTTCTCATCTGGCAGAGTCTTGGTCGCCTTGTGTTTCTTCCTGGGACCTTTCTTTGTTTCCAAGCTTCTAGGGTCCTTTCTCTATTCCCCTGTTTGTGTCTCATCTTTGCCTGTCTCCTCTTCATCTGGTGGATCTTTAGCTTTGCTTTCCTCCGATGTGGTATGGATTTCCACAGGTGCATCGACCTTCCACTCTGGTGGCCAATCTCCATAATAAGTTCGATATTATGCGCATCAAGTTGATAGTTCCCTGGGAACCACTCTGGATTCGACCCTTGGCTGAATATAGATATATTGCAAGTCAGCCGTGAATATCATTATTTGGAGATACTTTGTTGTCAAGTCCTTTAATATGCGTGGAGTGCGCTTTATCACATCACACAACTGCCTGAAGTAACTATACATATGTTCATTGTTTACATATGTTGGAATATTTTTCCACTCGACAATCTCCTGTCATTGCCAGAAGGTTGTTAACTTAAACTCAAACCACTTGATACAAAAGATATTAGAAAGCATAATGACTAGATAAATAAACTAAATAAATGAATATCTTAACAAATTAAAATAATCCATAACCTATCTCTGATACCATTTTGTCCACTCTCGTTCGCGTCTTCCATAGGATCCCTCCAGCAAAGCTCGTTTAACCATAGGCGAAGCAACCGTTAGCTTCTCCACCCAACCATAGGCTCATGCTTTCAGTCGCATGGCCTCCCCCGAGCTTTGGGTATTAAAGCTCACACACAATAATCACGAAACCCATCTTGAGATTCCCCCCCACCAAGATTTCCAGCCAAACCCTCAATAGCAGCAAGTCATGAGGTAACTCAAAATTACGATAGTCATCCAGGGTCTGGGTGCCTTTACCCATTCCCAATTCCTTCCTTTTAAAGGTAAATTCCATGCGACACATGTCGCTTCATGCATAAAAATATATTTGATTAAATTTCTAATTTAATAATACTCACCCATCCATGTGTCAGTTTCTCTAGGAGATGCACCAACATTCCTAAGTTTGCTCATGTTTGTTCCCAAGATATTTCACTTAACTCCTAGATTTGTGGTGTAGGTGGAGTTGACTAGTTGTCCATGCCTAGGATTCCATTTTGCTCCTAAATAAATATTTTTAAATAATCAGAAATATCCTTTCATGTGAAAATACCTAAATAACACTTAATATTATTTAAATTCCAAAGTAATCATTTACGTGCAAATGCCTAAAGTACTCAAATGCATTTCTAAGTAATGTTCTAGGTGCAAACTTATATGTTTTTATGTAGTTAAGTTTAACAACATTTTTCACTAGGATCTCGGTGCTGCGCCTTTGGGCCACCCCGTTCCTTAATTTCATTTCCCTGACATGGCACCACTCCCTCGGGTCCAGTCATTTGTAGTTTCCATTCCTCGGCAAGGTACCATGTTGTTGGGTCCTTGCGTCCACTTTTTTTGTTCTCGGTAGGGTACTGCACCGTCGGGCCCTTCTGCCGTCATCCTTACGTTTTGACTTGCGGGAACTTCATGTAGGGATTTCAGGATTCGTTACCTTCCATCCTCCGTCTACACGCTATTAGGGACTAATGGCCCTGAGGAGTGAGTCCATTCTCACTGCGCGCCCCCCAACTCGTACGTGACCAGCTCCGTCATGGCCCACCTCATATGCCCTCACGCTTTCCTCTTGAGCAAGCGGATCAATGCTTATCTGCTCAGCGTCGTATTCCGTCGGAAGTCGACAGCGTCGTCGCTCTCCCTGTGTGTGATTTATCCGTACTCTACGACCCTTCAATTACCTTGTGTGTCCGTCGGTGAACCATTTCACCTGCCGCTACAAACATTTCTCACAAACATATATTAGTAGTATTGTCCTCAATTATCATAATATGATTCATAAATTTGCTATTTCGTTAAGCATTTATAGTTTAGTCATAACATTACTCATTCATCTAATCAGAAGTGCATTTCGTCAATATTTACGTTCTTCGTTCTCATTACATAATCAATCATACAACTAGTCGTTAAGCATCATTCACATGTACATTTTTCATAATCAAAGTTAATCGTTAAACAACATGTAATCATTCATTTACATCAACTATCCAGATACACATATATCAATATTAAATTGAATCACAATCAGTCGTAGTTATGAATATACTCAATATAACATCAAGGGGTTGTTTTATTAATGTTTCAATCAGGTGGGTCACTCAAATAGGTTCCCTCAAGGTCTGTAGTATCCTAGGGGCACTACATACACCCCTACTTATTTAGAACTTTGTCCTGAAGTTCAGAATAAATGCGGAAAGCTATGACGCATCTCAGTTACGTCCTCCCAAGTCACAGAGCTAGCACTGTAACTGTCCCACAACACTTTGACTTGATCAATCAAGGCTAATCATTAAGCAATATATAATCAATCAATTATCCCACCCCACACAAGATAACTTAATTCCTTGATTCATTTATCAATTATTGTCGTCATTCACATCTTCAGGTTTTCCTCAATCATTTAAGACATAACAAGGCTCAAGAGGCCACTATATCAAATTTGTTCATCCAGGTCACTCGACAGGTGCCCTTAAGGTCTACAGTCATTCTAGGGGCATTACATACACCCCCCTCTTAAATAGAACTTTGTCCCGAAGTTAATTTTTGTTCTTGTACTTTCGACGCTAGGCTTTATCTTAATTTCCTATTATCATCTTCTTTCCATTCCCTTCTATTTTTCTCCAGCAATCATGGCTACAAGCATAAGTGGTTCTAATCATTAGTTTTCTTTTTCATCCAACATGGTTCCAATACACCCTTAGGACTTAATCGTATCTTTGCGTATAGAGATGCAATAATTCCTTCATAAATGTCAGTACCAAAATAGATTTTCTATACCTTCTAGTCATCTACGAAGGTTTACAATGTCCAAAATCTACAAGTTGCATCACGTCATTAACCACCCAATAGTTTATCAAAGCATAACAAATCCGAGCAAGGATTTAAATCTACTTGGTTATCCTCCCTCCAAGAAGAGAAGGTAAACATCATAAAATATGCAGTAAGATATAATCACGGTTTTAACATATCCGGAGAGACCCTCAAATTGTCCCAATTCCAAATTCCATAAGACTACTTCCAAATCCTAAAATGTCGATTCTCAATTCGATAGGATTCCTAGGGTCAAAACTTAACAGTATAGTCGAACATATTAAAAAATTTTATCTCTTAGTCCTTTCATCAGTATCATTACTCGAGATTATCACATCCTTACCTCATTTCATTATTCATGTTGTCATAAGACCACTTCGTTTGTTTCATTAATTCGTACAATGTGTGTTTTCTTAACCCCATCAAGTTCCATCTCGAGGGCTAGTTGTCGTTTCATCAAGGGTTGACTATGTCCTAAGGTTAGCTTCACTACGTTTATTTCATTGAGTTGATTGTCTCCATACTTTGTTTTACTAAAATCGTCTTCATTTGGCCATTTCGATACCATGGTTAAATTTCAAGCTCGTAGTCCTTACTTTTCATAAATGGTTTTGTCATAATGCAAAATTCATGTTGTTTAGTTCAACTCGTCATACCGATCACATTGATATCTCATTTTCAAATTTTAAGTCGGTTTCTCTTCCTCGACAATCCGTCAAAGTCTCGTCAATCTAAGCATCCTGGTGTCTTACCATTTAAAATTTATCAATTTTCCGCTATTTAGTAAATCCACTGATTATATCCATCCACTTGTTTTCTCATCATGGCTATGTAGAAAAAGGTTTAAAATATCTTTGGTCGTTGTTCCTTTCTCCGGGTATATTTTCATTGAAATTCAACTTTATGTTATTGATACCATCTTTAATCAACAATTTCCTTCTTCTTCTTTTTTTTTTTTTCATGATAACTAAAATGAACCATAGGTTTGAAATTCCTTACCACTCAATAACATATCGAACCTGTATCTCTTGCATAGGTAATTATAATCCAATAAAAGTAATACAAGGGTACTAGAGCTATGCTCTTTTCTTACCCAAACCACACCTAAAGTGTACAAGCCACAGGCTGCACCCTTCTTGGCTTAATCTATGTACCTATATGAATGCAATTCTCCTTAACATACATGGATACTTATTTTCAAATAATCAGATATATATTTGTTAATACTAATTAAATAAGTAACGTTTCATCATTATGTATAGACTATTTCTTTCAACATCTAAACATATTTCTATAAATGTATCATTACACATTTACATTTACAAGCATTTATATGTAATCTCATAACTATTTCACTAGAAACATTCCTTTCCAACATCAAATGTAATTTTATAAATATATTATCATATATAATTACTTCCTGTCAAGTATTATATATAGTTATATAAGTATTTCATTTCCTATAAATACTTTCCATTCTATCGTTATATATGTCTTTTGCATAAATTAGAATAATAAACATACACATGCTAAGAGATTATTTTTTTTTCATACGAAAAAAAACAACTTTTATTAGATAAAAAGTTGTATCAGACTTACAATATATCAGAGGGCAGCACGTACAAAAGCGTTCCATACATAAAATCGACCATTAACCCAATACAAGAGGTAGCTAGCCAGGCTTCTAAGCATGATTCTTCATAATTCCACAAGCAAAAAAACCATCTGCTACATAACCTTAAACAAAGGAAAGATGATAGATGTCAACAAGATCACCCTCAGAATACTTCTGAATGAGAATTGAGTCTTCCATTTCACCCAAAGACATCTTGGAGAGGTTATCAGCCTCCACATTAAATTCCTGGTAAATATGGCCAAAAGAGATAGTAGCAAAACCAGCCTTTAGAACCTGAACTCGACTCATCCATCCATTCAATAACAAAGAGGCTAGTCCACAGTCTCCTTTCGCCTAGGCTATGATAACTATAGAATCACCAAAAACATGCAGGCTATCAAGCCCCAAGGAATGGGCAAGGAACAGTAACCCCTAGAGAGCAAGCAGTTCCGCTCTAGTATTACTGCCCCTGCCAGCACCCAGCTACAGAGAATAATACAAATGTTGACTGATTTTTAAAACCCCTCCAGCTCTACAAAGACCGTTTTGAGCCGCCCCATCAAAATACCCAACTAGAAAGCTGTAATCAGTCTCCACATGATGGACAATCCTTCTCGGTTTTCTCAAGGCACGATGCAGGGTAGGGTCAAAATAACCAGCAATACGAGACAAGAGGATGGGTAACGTAGTAAAAGTGTCTCGGAAAATAATACCATTACGTGCTTTCTAGAGCTCCCACCAGGTCACACAGAGCAGAGCCGAATCATAAAATAGAGCCTTGATCCACTTCTGAAAGAAACGGGCTATAGAATAGCCAGTCCAGGGAAAGGAGAAGCCCAAAGCATTTTGTAAAATTTCCCATAGTCTACCAAAGAAAACACTTTGTATTTAAATAAATAAATATATCTAAATATCTAAATATATCTAAGAGATTATAAATAATACAATGTATCTAATTAAAACACTTTATATTTAAAAAAAAAAAATCTCTTACTTGTTAATGCAACTATTTTCACAAAAGATTATATACTTTAGGTTAAAATACATACATGTCTTTTTATTTCATCTAATACTAAGTCACATACAATTATAAAGATTTTAATTCAAAAATGTTTATAAATATATATATGTGAAACATACTTAGTACAATTTATTCCGTATATATATTGTGATAGTTTATAAATATATATATGTGAAACATACTTAGTACAATTTATTCCATAGTCTTTGATAGGTGCAAAATATATGCTAAAATCTTTTAGACATAAATACATGTAAAGTAAATATAAATATTTTACATATGAGGTATAACATATACATGTTTTTAACCACTTCCCTTTTCTATCGCGTGACATAACATAATTACCGTATTGTTCCAATACATGGACTTACAACAAATATATAGATTATGATCTATTTGAAAGAAGTATTTTAGAAATATATAAAAACCAATATACATAAATCAATTACCTACATAACTTGACTAACATCATTCCACTTTATAGGCATTCTAAATAATATTAAATAAATAAATAAATTTACTATTGAATAGAGTATATTCGACCATAAAGCAATGCCTACCTTGTACTACTTATTATTATTATAAGGCACTTATTTCCCAAGAAATCCACCCCTAATATCTTAACTCCTCTTACTTTTATTCCTTCCGTCAATCAATTAACCACAAACATAAGATTTACTTTAAAGTAACTCTTTTGCAAATTTACAATAAACATTCAGATTTTTCTCCACATATAAATTTCAATTTTGTATTTTCCCATATCTAAAATCTACAATAACACTTTACAATACATTATCAACCTTCATTCTTAATCATAAGCGACATCATGCACTAACATTCTCAACGATTTGCAATATTTATAAGCCTTATTAGCTTCCATTATTAACAATAAACCTTGAAATGCCTTCATAAACTTTCACTATATGACTATACATATATCTTTCATGATAAAGTAACTTTACTGCAAATTTAAAAAAAAAATAAACATGCAGACTTTCTCTAAGTATAAACATTCTATTATTGACAAGTAACATTTTGTATTTCCCTATATTTAAAATCACATTAAACATTTACTAAACATTATCTACAATAAACAATAAATTATGTAGTGCCGACTTCACCATTTACAATATCCAAACGACAAAACAGTATCGACTTCCAATGGACATATAAACCCTTCGATCGCATGCCACGATGGATCTACGGCTCACTGACTAAGATTAGGTTACTAACACATGTTTTTATCAAAGGTTTAATTACTAACAGAAATCCAAAATCCCTATTGGACACCTGCGTGATTCCCTCATCGAAAAGGCAAAGCGTCATGCATCAACGGATGCTCCGAGGGAGCTCGATTTTAACAAGGAGATCACGACCATCGAGGGCATGATACAGTGATGGACATCTGGCAAGAATCAGTCTCCTCCATTGTTACTGTTACGGCCAATTACCAGGGCATGATAAACATCTAGTCTGTCTGAGTGTTTGACCGACATCGAGAGCTTTAGTCAAGGGCTAAATATTAAAATCAGGCAGAAAAGAAAAAAAAATAGTAAGAGCAGCGATGGGTTTAGGGTATGAACCTATACTATGAGAATAAGATCAAGAATTTCTCTGCATACCAGGGACATCGTATTCACCACAGGGTTTCGTAATCGAAGATTTCATAAAGTCTGAGAAGTAATTCTAAACTTATGCACAAGTCTGTAAGCTTGAGGATGAGGTGAAACTGAGCCATGGAAATTGAGGGCACACCTTATTTCAGAGATAAAAAGCGCCGAAGTCATCACAATGCTTATCCATCGCTTAAGGGAGTGATGCGTGGACACACAAGCATCCAAATTTTAATTAATTCATAATAGTAAAAACCTTGCAGCACAGAACATGACAAACAGAATAAAACGGAATTTAACTGCAAAATAGTTGTCGATTTATCATTTTTCAATTAGCAGAACACGAACAACAACAACAAAAAATCAAACTTAGAATTAAAGGTCTATTTCAACCAGGGAAAACATCATCATAGCAGAACCATTACCGGAAATGGGGGATTCGATCAGGGTATAAGATCTGCAAGTAAGGAGATACGCCAGAGAGCTAAGGTCGAGATGAATTCGAGTTATAAAAATTTAATACTAAAATCGCAATACAAGACGCTGAGTTCGAGCTAATCTGAGTTTTTAAAGAATTAAAATTCTGAAAGTATGAGACAACATTGAGATGGATCGAATTTGAGTGTTTAAATAAATTAAAAATACTGAAAGTTTTTAAGAAATAGAAAACTCGATATATAAGATAACATCTAGATTGATCGAACCTGAGTTTTTAAAGATTTTAAAATACTGAAAGTATGAGTCTCGATCTGAGCAAGTGGAGATCGATCCGATTATAAAAAGGAAATCTGAACACTGTAATCGAATACAGAGATTCGATCTGAGCAAGTGAAGATCGATCTGATTGTAAAAATGAAATTTGAACACTGTAATCGAATACAGAGATTCGATCTGAGCAAGTGATGATTGATCTGATTGTAGAAAGAGAAAATGAACAATGTAATTGAATACAGAGATTCGATCTGAGCAAGTGAAGATCGATCCGATTATAACAAGAAAATTTTAACACTGTAATCAAATACAAAGATTCGATCCGAGGAGGTGGAAATCGAACCGATCATAACAAGAAAAAATTGAACATTCTAATCGAATACAGAGATTTGATCTGAGTAAGTCCATTGCAGAGATTTAGATGTGCATTCCGAACTAGATATATATAGATCTGTACTTTCTGCCTATTCATGTAACCTTTTTAAAAGGGCAGAAATAGATAAAGCTTCACGAATATAAGATTTACATCTCTAGAATTTCAATAGTTAAAAATCATAAAACAGAGATAATTTTAGTATAATGCAGAGATCTACAATTTCATTATAAAACAGAGATCTACAGTTTAAGTATAAAACCGAGATAATTTTTATTAGTTTCTTTAACCAGAATATAATTACTTTTCTTTAGACATCCCATAACTCCAATAGTTAAAAATCATACTTCTAAATTCTCTAGCAATGTCTAAAATAAACAGTGACAGAAAATTTTCTAGTGCGAACAAAACCTGTATGAGTAGTCGTTTCCAGCAGTTGTTGTAGACCTAAGAAAATCGCAGCATCAATATCGATGTTGACCTCCATGAATCACCGATGAACCTCTAAATAATATGAGTCCGGTGCCCTCAAGGCTCGATCGGCTCCGATACCAAATGTAGGGTCCCTCCTATAGGGTCCTTCCTACTTAACCTGAAACTCAACCACTTGATACAAAAGAGATTAGAAAGCATAATCACTAGATAAATAAACTAAATAAATGAATAACTTAGCAAATTAAAACAATCCATAACTTGTCTCTGATACCATTTTGTCCACTGTCGTTCGCGTCTTCCGTAGGATCCCTCCAGCAAAGCTCGTTTACCCATAGGCGAAGCAACCGTTAGCTTCGCCACCCAACCATAGGCTCATGCTTTCAGTCGCATGGCCTCCCCCGAGCTTTGGGTCGTAGAGCTCACACACAATAATCATGAAACCCAGCTTGAGATTCCCCCCCACCAAGATTTCCATCCAAACCCTCAATAGCAGCAAGTCATGAGGTAACTCAAAATTACGATAGTCATCCAGGGTCTGGGTGCCTTTACCCATTCCCAATGCCTTCCTTTTAAAGGTAAATTCCATGCGACACATGTCCCTTCATGCATAAAAATATATTTGATTAAATTTCTAATTTAATAATACTCACCCATCCATGTGTCAGTTTCTCTAGGAGATGCACCAACATTCCTAAGTTTGCTCATGTTTGTCCCCAAAATATTTCACTTAACTCCTAGTTGTGGTGTAGGTGGAGTTGACTAGTTGTCCATGCCTAGGATTCCATTTTGCTCCTAAATAAATATTTTTAAATAATCAGAAATATCCTTTCATGTGAAAATACCTAAATAACACTTAATATTATTTAAATTCCAAAGTAATCATTTATGTGCAGATGCCTAAAGTATTCAAATCCATTTCTAAGTAATGTTCTAGGTGCAAACTTATATGTTTTTATGTAGTTAAGTTTAACAACCATTTTCACTAGGATCTCGGTGTTGCGCCTTTGGGCCACCCCGTTCCTTAATTTCATTTCCCCGACATGGCACCACTCCGTCGGGTCCAATCATTTGTAGTTTCCATTCCTCGGCAAGGTACCACGTCATTGGGTCCTTGCGTCCACTTTTTTTGTTCTCGGTAGGGTACTGCACCGTCAGGCCCTTCTGCCGTCATCCTTTCGTTTTGACTTGCGGGAACTTCATGTAGGGATTTCAGGAGTCGTTACCTTCCATTTTCTGTCTACACGCTATTAGGGACTAATGGCGTTGAGGAGTGAGTCCATTCTCACTGCGCGCCCCCCAACTCGTACGTGACCAGCTCCATCGTGGCCCACCTCATACGCCCTCACGCTTTCCTCTTGAGCAAGCGGATCAGTGCTTATCTGCTCAGCGTGGTATTCGTTCGGAAGTCGACAGCGTCGTCGCTCTCCCTGTGTGATTTATCCGTACTCTACGACCCTTCAATTCCCTTGTGTGTCCGTCGGTGAACCGTTTCACCTGTCGGTACACACATTTCTCACAAACATATATTAGTAGTATTGTCCTCAATTATCATAATATGATTCATAAATTTGCTATTTCGTTAAGCATTTATAGTTTAGTCATAACATTACTCATTCATCTAATCAGAAGTGCATTTCGTCAATATTTACATTCTTCGTTCTCATTACATAATCAATCATACATCTAGTCGTTAAGCATCATTCACATGTACATTTTTCATAATCAAAGTTAATCGTTAAACAACATGTAATCATTCATTTACATCAACTATCCAGATACACATATATCAATATTAAATTGAATCACAATCAGTCGTAGTTATGAATATACTCAATATAACATCAAGGGGTTGTTTTATTAATGTTTCAATCAGTTGGGTCACTCAAATAGGTGCCCTCAAGGTCTATAGTATCCTAGGGGCACTACATACACCCCTACTTATTTAGAACTTTGTCCCGAAGTTCAGGATAAATGCGGAAAGCTATAACGCATCTCAGTTGCGTCCTCCCAAGTCACAGAGCTAGCACTGTAACTGTCCCACAAAACATTGACTTGATCAATCAAGGCTAATCATTAAGCAAGATATAATCAATCAATTATCCCACCCCACACAAGATAACTTAATTCCTTGATTCATTTATCAATTATTGTCGTCATTCACATCTTTAGGTTTTCCTCAATCATTTAAGACATAACAAGGCTCAAGAGGCCACTATATCAAATTTGTTCATCCAGGTCACTCGACAGGTGCCCTTAAGGTCTACAGTCATTCTAGGGGCATTACATACACCCCCCTATTAAATAGAACTTTGTCCCGAAGTTAATTTTTGTTCTTGTACTTTCGACGCTAGGCTTTATCTTAATTTCCTATTATCATCTTCTTTCCATTCCCTTCTATTTTTCTCCAGCAATCATGGCCACAAGCACAAGTGGTTCTAATCATTAGTTTTCGTTTTCATCCAACATGGTTCCAATACACCCTTAGGACTTAATCGTATCTTTGCGTATAGAGATGCAATAATTCCTTCATAAATGTCAGTACCAAAATAGATTTTCTATACCTTCTAGTCATCTACGAAGGTTTACAATGTCCAAAATCTACAAGTTGCATCACGTCATTAACCACCCAATAGTTTATCAAAGCATAACAAATCCGAGCAAGGATTTAAATCTACTTGGTTATCCTCCCTCCAAGAAGAGAAGGTAAACATCGTAAAATATGCGGTAAGATATAATCACGGTGTTAACATATCCGGAGAGACCCTCAAATTGTCCCAATTCCAAATTCCATAAGACTACTTCCAAATCCTAAAATGTCGATTCTCAATTCGATAGGATTCCTAGGGTCAAAACTTAACAGTATAGTTGAACATATTAAAAAAATTTATCTCTTAGTCCTTTCATCAGTATCATTACTCGAGATTATCACATCCTTACCTCATTTCATCATTCATGTTGTCATAAGACCACTTCGTTCGTTTCATTAATTCGTACAATGTGTGTTTTATTAACCCCATCAAGTTCCATCTTGAGGGCTAGTTGTCGTTTCATCAAGGGTTGACTATGTCCTAAGGTTAGCTTCACTACGTTTATTTCATTGAGTTGATTGTCTCCATACTTTGTTTTACTAAAATCGTCTTCATTTGGCCATTTCGATACCATGGTTAAATTTCAAGCTCGTAGTCCTTACTTTTCATAAATGGTTTTGTCATAATGCAAAATTCATGCCGTTTAGTTCAACTCGTCATACCGATCACATTGATATCTCATTTTCAAATTTTAAGTTGGTTTCTCTTCCTCGACAATCCGTCAAAGTCTCGTCAATCTAAGCATCCTGGTGTCTTACCATTTAAAATTTATCAATTTTTCGCTATTTAGTAAATCCACGGATTATATCCATCCACTTGTTTTCTCATCATGGCTATGTAGAAAAAGGTTTAAAATATCTTTGGTCCTTGTTCCTTTCTCCGGGTATATTTTCATTGAAATTCAACTTTATGTTATTGATACCATCTTTAATCAACAATTTCCTTCTTCTTCTTTTTTTTTTTTTTTCATGATAACTAAAATGAACCATAGGTTTGAAATTCCTTACCACTCAATAACATATCGAACCTGTATCTCTTGCATAGGTAATTATAATCCAATAGAAGTAATACAAGGGTTCTAGAGCTATGCTCTTTTCTTACCCAAACCACACCTAAAGTGTAGAAGCCACAGGCTGCACCCTTCTTGGCTTAATCTATGTACCTATATGAATGCAATTCTCCTTAACATACATGGATACTTATTTTCAAATAATCAGATATATGTGTTAATACTAATTAAATAAGTAACGTTTCATCATTATGTATAGACTATTTCTTTCAACATCTAAACATATTTCTATAAATGTATCATTACACATTTACATTTACAAGCATTTATATGTAATCTCATAACTATTTCACTAGAAACATTCCTTTCCAACATCAAATGTAATTTTATAAATATATTATCATATATAATTACTTCCTTTCAAGTATTATATATAGTTATATAAGTATTTCATTTCCTATAAATACTTTCCATTCTATCGTTATATATGTCTTTTGCATAAATTAGAATAATAAACATACACATGCTAAGAGATTATTTTTTTTTCATACGAAAAAAAACAACTTTTATTAGATAAAAAGTTGTATCAGACTTACAATATATCGGAGGGCAGTACGTACAAAAGCGTTCCATACATAAAATCGACCATTCACCCAATACAAGAGGTAGCTAGCCAGGCTTCTAAGCATGATTCTTCATAATTACACAAGCAAAAAAACCATCTGCTACATAACCTTAAACAAAGGAAAGATGATAGATGTCAACAAGATCACCCTCAGAATACTTCTGAATGAGAATTGAGTCTTCCATTTCACCCAAAGACATCTTGGAGAGGTTATCAGCCTCCACATTAAATTCCTGGTAAATATGGCCAAAAGAGATAGCAGCAAAACCAGCCTTTAGAACCTGAACTCGACTCATCCATCCATTCAATAACAAAGAGGCTAGTCCACAGTCTCCTTTCGCCCAGGCTATGATAACTATAGAATCACCAAAAACATGCAGGCTATCAAGCCCCAAGGAATGGAAAGGAACAGTAACCCCTAGAGAGCAAGCAGTTCTGCTCTAGTATTACTGCCCCTACCAGCACCCAGCTACAGAGAATAATACAAATGTTGACTGATTTTTAAAACCCCTCCAGCTCTACAAAGACCGTTTTGAGCCGCCCCATCAAAATACCCAACTGGAAAGCTGTAATCAGTCTCCACATGATGGACAATCCTTCTCGGTTTTCTCAAGGCACGATGCAGGGTAGGGTCAAAATAACCAGCAATACGAGACAAGAGGATGGGTAACGTAGTAAAAGTGTCTCGGAAAATAATACCATTACGTGCTTTCCAGAGCTCCCACCAGGTCACACAGAGCAGAGCCGAATCATAAAATAGAGCCTTGATCCACTTCTGAAAGAAACGGGCTATAGAATAGCCAGTCCAGGGAAAGGAGAAGCCCAAAGCATTTTGTAAAATTTCCCATAGTCTACCAAAGAAAACACTTTGTATTTAAATAAATAAATATATCTAAATATCTAAATATATCTAAGAGATTATAAATAATACAATGTATCTAATTAAAACACTTTATATTTTAAAAAAAAAAATCTCTTACTTGTTAATGCAACTATTTTCACAAAAGATTATATATTTTAGGTTAAAATACATACATGTCTTTTTATTTCATCTAATACTAAGTCACATACAATTATAAAGATTTTAATTCAAAAATGTTTATAAATATATATATGTGAAACATACTTAGTACAATTTATTCCGTATATATATTGTGATAGTTTATAAATATATATATGTAAGACATACTTAGTACAATTTATTCCCTATGTATATTGTGATAGTCTTTGATAGGTGCAAAATATATGCTAAAATCTTTTAGACATAAATACATGTAAAGTAAATATAAATATTTTACATATGAGGTATAACATATACATGTTTTTAACCACTTCCCTTTTCTATCGCGTGACATAACATAATTACCATATTGTTCCAATACATGGACTTACAACAAATATATGGATTATGATCTATTTGAAAGAAGTATTTTAGAAATATATAAAAACCAATATACATAAATCAATTACCTACATAACTTGACTAACATCATTCCACTTTATAGGCATTCTAAATAATATTAAATAAATAAATAAATTTACTATTGAATAAAGTATATTCGACCATAAAGCAATGCCTACATTGTACTACTTATTATTATTATAAGGTACTTATTTTCCAAGAAATCCACCCCTAATATCTTAACTCCTCTTACTTTTATTCCTTCCGTCAATCAATTAACCACAAACATAATATTTACTTTAAAGTAACTCTTTTGCAAATTTACAATAAACATTCAGATTTTTCTCCACATATAAATTTCAATTTTGTATTTTCCCATATCTAAAATCTACAATAACACTTTACAATACATTATCAACCTTCGTCCTTAATCATAAGCGACATCATGCACTAACATTCTCAACGATTTGCAATATTTATAAGCCTTATTAGCTTCCATTATTAACAATAAACCTTGAAATGCCTTCATAAACTTTCACTATATGACTATACACATATCTTTCATGATAAAGTAACTTTACTGCAAATTTAAAAAAAAATAAACATGCAGACTTTCTCTACGTATAAACATTCTATTATTGACAAGTAACATTTTGTATTTCCCTATATTTAAAATCACATTAAACATTTACTAAACATTATCTACAATAAACAATAAATTATGTAGTGCCGACTTCACCATTTACAATATCCAAACGACAAAACAGTATCGACTTCCAATGGACATATAAACCCTTCGATCGCATGCCACTATGGATCTACGGCTCACTGACTAAGATTAGTTTACTAACACATGTTTTTATCAAAGGTTTAATTACTAACAGAAATCCAAAATCCCTACTGGACACCTGCGTGATTCCCTCATCGAAAAGGAAAAGCGTCATGCATCAACGGATGCTCTGAGGGAGCTCGATTTTAACAAGGAGATCACGACCACCGATGGCGTGATACAGTGATGGACATCTGGCAAGACTCAGTCTCCTCTATTGTTACTGTTACGGCCAATTACCAGGGCATGATAAACATCTAGTCTGTCTGAGTGTTTGACCGACAGCGAGAGCTTTAGTCAAGGGCTAAATATTAAAATCAGGCAGAAAAGAAAAAAAAATAGTAAGAGCAGCGACGGGTTTAGGGTATGTAACTATACTATGAGAATAAGATCAAGAATTTCTCTGCATACCAGGTACATCGTATTCACCACAAGGTTTCATAATCGAAGATTTCATAAAGTCTGAGAAGTAATTCTAAACTTATGCACAAGTCTGTAAGCTTGAGGATGAGGTGAAACTGAGCCATGGCAATTGAGGGCACACCCTATTTCAGAGATAAAAAGCGCCGAAGTCATCACAACGCTTATCCATCGCTTAAGGGAGTGATGCGTGGACACACAAGCATCCAAATTTTAATTAATCCATAATAGTAAAAACCTTGCTGCACAGAACATGACAAACAAAATAAAACGGAATTTAACTGCAAAATAGCTGTCGATTTATCATTTATCAATTAGCAGAACACGAACAACAACAAAAAAATGAAACTTAGAATTAAAGGTCTATTTCAACCAGGGAAAACATCATCATAGCAGAAGCATTACGGGAAGTGGGGGATTCGATCAGGGTATAAGATATGCAAGTAAGGAGATACGCCAGAGAGCTAAGGTCGAGATGAATTCGAGTTATAAAAATTTAATACTAAAATCGCAATACAAGACACTGAGTTTGAGCTAATCTAAGTTTTTAAAGAATTAAAATTCTGAAAGTATGAGACAACATTGAGATGGATCGAATTTGAGTGTTTAAATAAATTGAAAATACCGAAAGTTTTTAAGAAATAGAAAACTCGAGATATAAGATAACATCTAGATCGATCGAACCTGAGTATTTAAAGATTTTAAAATACTGAAAGTATGAGTCTCGATCTGAGCAAGTGGAGATCGATCCGATTATAAAAAGGAAATCTGAACACTGTAATCGAATACAGAGATTCGATCTGAGCAAGTGAAGATCGATCTGATTGTAAAAAGGAAATTTGAACACTGTAATCGAATACAGAGATTTGATCTGAGCAAGTGATGATTGATCTGATTGTAGAAAGAGAAACTGAACACTGTAATCGAATACAGAGATTCGATCTGAGCAAGTGAAGATCGATCCGATTATAACAAGAAAATTTTAACACTGTAATCAAATACAAAGATTCGATCTGAGGAGGTGGAAATCGAACCGATCATAACAAGAAAAAATTGAACATTCTAATCGAATACAGAGATTCGATCTGAGTAAGTCCATTGCAGAGATTTAGATGTGCATTCTGAACTAGATATATATAGATCTGTACTTTCTGCGTATTCATGTAACCTTTTTAAAAGGGCAGAAATAGATAAACCTTCACGAATATAAGATTTACATCTCTAGAATTTCAATAGTTAAAAATCATAAAACATAGATAATTTTAGTATAATGCAGAGATCTACAATTTCATTATAAAACAGAGATCTACAGTTTAAGTATAAAACATATATAATTTTTATGAGTTTCTTTAACCAGAATATAATTACTTTTCTTTAGACATCCCATAACTCCAACAGTTAAAAATCATACTTCTAAGTTCTCTAGCAATGTCTAAAATAAACAGTGACATAAAAATTCCTAGTGCGAACAAAACCTGTATGAGTAGTCGTTTCCAGCAGTTGTTGTAGACCTTAGAAAATCGCAGCTTCAATATCGATGTTGACCTCCATGAATCACCGACGAACCTCTAAATAATATGAGTCCGCTTCCCTCAAGGCTCGACCGGCTCTGGTACCAAATGTAGGGTCCCTCCTGTAGGGTCCTTCCTACTTAACCTGAAACTCAACCACTTGATACAAAAGAGATTAGAAAGCATAATGACTAGATAAATAAACTAAATAAATGAATAACTTAGCAAATTAAAACAATCCATAACCTGTCTCTGATACCATTTTGTCCACTGTCGTTCGCGTCTTCCGTAGGATCCCTCCAGCAAAGCTCGTTTAACCATAGGCGAAGCAACCGTTAGCTTCGCCACCCAACCATAGGCTCATGCTTTCAGTCGCATGGCCTCCCCCGAGATTTTGGGTCATAGAGCTCACACACAATAATCACGAAACCCAGCTTGAGATTCCCCCCCACCAAGATTTCCAGCCAAACCCTCAATAGCAGCAAGTCATGAGGTAACTCAAAATTATGATAGTCATCTAGGGTCTGGGTGCCTTTACCCATTCCCAATGCCTTCCTTTTAAAGGTAAATTCCATGTGACACATGTCGCTTCATGCATAAAAATATATTTGATTAAATTTCTAATTTAATAATACTCACCCATCCATGTGTCAGTTTCTCTAGGAGATGCACCAACATTCCTAAGTTTGCTCATGTTTGTCCCCAAGATATTTCACTTAACTCCTAGATTTGTGGTGTAGGTGGAATTGACTAGTTGTCCATGCCTAGGATTCCATTTTGCTCCGAAATAAATATTTTTAAATAATCAGAAATATCCTTTCATGTGAAAATGCCTAAATAACACTTAATATTATTTAAATTCCAAAGTAATAATTTATGTGCAAATGCCTAAAGTACTCAAATGCATTTCTAAGTAATTTTCTGGGTGCAAACTTATATGTTTTTATGTAGTTAAGTTTAACAACCATTTTCACTAGGATCTCGGTGCCGCGCCTTTGGGCCACCCCGTTCCTTAATTTCATTTCCCGACATGGCACCACTCCGTCGGGTCCAGTCATTTATAGTTTCCATTCCTCGGCAAGGTACCATGTCGTTGGGTCCTTGCGTCCACTTTTTTTTTCTTGGTAGGGTACCGCACCGTCAAGCCCTTCTGCCGTCATCCTTTCGTTTTGACTTGCGGGAACTTCATGTAGGGATTTCAGGAATCGTTACCTTCCATCCTCCGTCTACACGCTATTAGGGACTAATGGCGCTGAGGAGTGATTCCAGTCTCACTGTGCGCCCGCCAACTCGTACGTGACCAGCTCCGTCGTGGCCCACCTCATACGCCCTCACGCTTTCCTCTTCAGCAAGCGGATTAGTGCTTACCTGCTCAGCGTGGAATTCCGTCGGAAGTCGATAGCGTCGTCGCTCTCCCTGTGTGTGATTTATCCGTACTCTACGACCCTTCAATTCCCTTGTTTGTCCATCGGTGAATCGTTTCACCTGCCGCTACACACATTTCTCACAAACATATATTAGTAGTATTGTCCTCAATTATCATAATATGATTCATAAATTTGCTATTTCGTTAAGCATTTATAGTTTAGTCATAACATTACTCATTCATCTAATCAAAAGTGCATTTCGTCAATATTTACTTTCTTCGTTCTCATTACATAATCAATCACACAACTAGTCGTTAAGCATCATTCACATGTACATTTTTCATAATCAAAGTTAATCGTTAAACAACATGTAATCATTCATTTACATCAACTATCCAGATACACATATATCAATATTAAATTGAATCACAATCAGTCGTAGTTATGAATATACTCAATATAACATCAAGGGGTTGTTTTATTAATGTTTGAATCAGTTGGGTCACTCAAATAGGTGCCCTCAAGGTCTGCAGTATCCTAGGGGCACTACACAATGCAATGCTATATAATTCACAATGCTAAGATAATGGATAATATAACCAACCTTGATCCAATGTTTGGTGTAGATCCTTGTTGAAGCTTTCAATCCATGTACACTTTCAATCAATGCACTTGAACCTACAAACTATTCTTGACAGCCAATATACAACAAGTACATATAATATATGAAAGACATTAACATCATCAATAGCAATGGTCCAGGATATTATAAGTAAATGCAACCCAATGTAATATAAACAACATTCACAACATTAATGGACGAGAATATGCGTATTTCTATTAATAAATAACAAGAAGTACAATGTGATACGACCTCTTGTTGGAAACCAATCTCGACCACGATCTAGGTCAATCCACTTGTGCCTCCACCACTTCAATAATCCATGAATGGAAAACTCAAACTATGAAAGGAGTTTGGAAGGTGAATATAAACGGTTCACAACTACAAGGATCAATGAGTGTAGACCCAAGATGCAGCAAAAATCCACTAGAGTTATCTTGCTCTCTCTTTCTCCTCCCTTCCATATGCCATAAGTGCTCAATATATAACCTTTCAAAGGTAAGTGAAAGGACACATCGAGGCGTTACGGGGAAAATGGAGGGCCAAAGGTCACCCTAATACCACGTTTTGGGAGTAAAAAGTAATTAACTAGTGATTTTTACCATTTTACATGCTACCCGTGGGCTATAGTGATTCAGCTCGCGAGTACGCCCACTAAAATGATGCAGCAAGCATACAGGAAGAAAAAATAGGAAAAATATGTGTCTGAAGGACATAAAGTGCCTCTGAGTCAGTGAAATGGATCCTAAAGGCCAGAGAGTGCTGATACTCACAAGGTGGAAGATTATGCTGTAACAGATGCCCCCTAATGTGTGAGGTCAGAGAGTGGTGCTATGATGGCCGAAATACATTATAAATCTCAGAAGTGAAGTGATGGAGACACAAGTGGAAAGAGCAGCTCACTCATCATACTACAATAATATCTTTGGATACATATCGGTATGATACAACAATCTGATACAATGGCCATGAATAGGCAGTACATAGTGAATACATGTCATACGTGATCATAGCCATGATCCCTCTACAGTAAGATAGGGTTCCTGCTGAAAAGGAACAACTGGTGCAAACTGGAGGTACAAACTATTGATGTTTGAGAGGTGATATATCAGATGTAAAGTCACGATCATAAGTAGCATACTGAATGCCACTATCTCCTGCGGTCTTCTACACAAATCATCTATGGTGCAAGTCCCATCAAGTGAATAAAGGTGTTGAGGTTGAACCTGATGTGACATCATCTGATTACCAGTCAATGATGTATACCGTTAACAGATGTGAGATAACCCACCAATAATGAAAATGGGCATCAAGGTACAAAGTACAATCATCAAAGTGTGAATAGATGGGCTGAAGTCGAACACTAAGATGAATCCATCGATTAGGGGACATTTGTGTATTCCCAAAATTGTCGTTGGCAAGAGAACCTACCACTAATGACTACAAGCCTCAAGGTACTCAACCGAGCTCTAAGTCTCAAATTTTGGAATAAATGAGTTGAATTCGATGGAACGAAACTCGCTAGAAGGAGAGAATTAAGGCATCCCCCATCAATCAGCATGGGGTACCAGCTATGCTGAAAAGATTTGGAAGAACTCAGGTAGAACGGATTGACTCAATAAGGATGGCCGACATGCAATAGTCAAGAGATTTGAGGAATGCTCGACACTGGTTTCAGGACTTCCTTTGAACAAGAGCATGAGCAGATGGATAGACTCGGGCAGCATAGATTCAACATAAGACTGTACGACGTAGGAGGCATCGACAAAGGGCTCCATAGTGACTAGAAGCTTAACAAATCGGTGGAGTAAAACTGAAAAAACGAGTATAGCTCCTAAGGCCCAACTATAGTCCCAACTCATAGTGTATGGAGTGGAATGAATGCTCTGTTCAAAGGCGACACAACAGCTGCCAACAAGCGGTAGTAACCATAATCCCGTCCGGCTTTTTGGAATATTTGATTTTTTTTTGTCTTTTTCATATTTGGAAAGCTTGAAAAGGAATAAAATTGCTTATGGTACAACAATCGAGGGAACGAGTGTCAAAGTGAGTAGACTAGTCTCAAACAGTAAAACATACCTATTATCAATGCAAGGAAGCATGTGAGGATGTGGACAGTCGGGGGGTGTTCCCTCAGGGTCAAAAGGTCATCAAATTGTGAAGGACAAATGTAAGCTCTGCAGGGCTCGATAGGGAAAGTGCTCAAGCACCAAGCTAACAAATGAGTAAATGGGAACCGGCACAAGGCTCAAGTGGCAAGCAGGATGATGCAATGCAATCACAACTTTAAATACTTGGGGGGAGTCCTTATGGGAGGTGGCCAGTATAAGACAAAGTAGAGTATGAGTCTTTATCTCGATGTCATGGCGTAACTACAAAGGACTCCCAATCGTAGAGAGAAACAACAGCATGGGAACCAAAAGGAAAAAAGGGAGCTCTAACTAGGGCACCCATGTTTGGAAAGGCCCTACCGCTAAATAACGACAGTTCTATAACAGTGTGAAGGATCTGTGTCGGTTAATAAGCGGGGTCGCACCTAGGGTTAATAAAATGGTCAAAAGGTCAAATGCATGATGCATGTGAAAATGACATCTAACCTAAATGACAGGTGTGAAATATACCTGTTGTAGGCGTGAAAAGGTCGGAAACAACTCTCGTTGAAGAAATCTGGTCAAAAAATGCTACTTCATGACATTATATTAGTCTAGATCAGCTTAAAATGGAAAAACTATAGACAAGTGGGTTTCAAAAATTTATAAATAGTAATAAAAATTTACAATTTACAATTCATTTTTACTATTCACCCATTTGGAGTTTTGTGGTTAGTTTTCACCTCAAGGTTGAACTGTTGATTCCGAGAGCTACGAGAATCCATTCATTGAGCCGTCAGGAGCTGATTAGTAGTCTCATCCATACCTTTCATTTCAATGCTTTTAATTTGATTTTCAGTGGCTGGATTTTTAATATGGCCAAGCCCTAAATGGTCACGGCGGTACCCGCAGGCTATAACTTCACGTGTTGCGGGTAGGGTTGGGTAGACGCGGTCAACACATGCGTTGACCGCGGGTACTCGCCTTTGTGAGAATAATTGCCCGCGGGTACGGCCGTGAAGTTGGTTTTTTAAGTGAAATTGACCAAAATCTTTTCTTCTCTTCCTCTAGGATGGTCCTAGAATGGAGAGAAAGGGAACATGACCTCGTGGATGAGGTCGTCTGCAACGATTTTCCTACACAAAAAGCATTAAAAGTGTGTGGGCTTTACAAATTTTGGAACATTGGGGGTTTAAGAGCCCAAAACCAATTACTCCAACATTTGATACAATACTGGGATATAGACGCACATAACTTCAACCTAGATGGGAAGGTACTATCACTGGAAGTGGATGATATCTACTTCATTACTGGTTTGTCCCACCGAGGTGAGGTAGCAAGCATTCTATCTTGATCGGTGGGTGCGGGGATCACCATCCTAGACTATATAGAGAGGTACTGTACTCCTGGCACACGGACAGTGGGAATTCAAGTCCGCATAAAACACATAGTTGAGGTGAGTATGAAGATCATAGTGGCTACCCTAGTGCGGATCACAGGTTCGGTAGCCCTTCACCAAGCTTCAAGACCGGTTATGTTCTATGCATCACAGTGTATGCAGCCCATGATATACGACTGGTGCACAACATTATTAGGGTCCATTAAGACCTAGTTAACGGAGTGCAAGCAGGGAGAGGAAAAAAACTTCGAATACGACAGTATCTTGTGCAGTTTCTTCTGTGAGCGAGTTCTAGGGCTCAGTTCGAGGGTTGAAGTCCCTCCTCATAGTCTCCGTGACCCAGCCCTGACCCGGTGGGCAGAGATCTTGACGCTATAGGGTGGTGGCTGATAGGCGTCGCCATATACTGATGAGTTCTTTCACTGGTGGGGCTGACAGGTCATTTCTATAGATGAATACCCTTATGCAGGGATAGACTTCTGACAGGATCGTGACATGCCGCTTCCACCAGGAGCAACGTTTGGAGACATTGGTGAGTTACTCTTTTTGTGTTTTTGGTATATTAAATTTTTATGGATTTTTTATTATATATGTGAATGCAAAAATATTTTTGTGGTGGTATCATGTATTAACATCCTACTGTTTTCTCGCAGACGCCGGTCCTGTGAGACCGCAGGGCTTCCCGAGACATCGTCGACGGGGTAGGGGTGAGGAGATGGTAGGCGCTACAGCAGAGTGCACATTACAGCCCTTACGGAGCAACATGTCCCGCATGGTCAACAGGGTACCCTAGGCTGATATAACGCAACTACCAGAGGAGATGCAGCACCAGGTAGTGGGAGTTCCAAATCCCTGGGTGCGACTACTACAGCGTGTAGCGACTACAGTGCGTTACTATTACGAGACACATCCTGTCGAGGCGGCAGGTAGGCCTCCTCGTAGAGCTTAGATATCTCAGAGTCCTATTTTTTGTAGCGATATGTATATTTTTGAGGGCTACGGGCTCGAGTTTTGTATCATGACACTACCATTTTTTGGACACGTTATTTATATATAAACTATGGTTCTCCGGTTCTACTATGTTTGTATGTACAAATGTACGAATATATCTTTTATTTGTGTGCTTCCATATAAATGTTATGAATGTGACAAATTCCAATCTAGGACATAATTAGTGTATGCATCCGATACATGATTAAAACTTCTTGGAACATGAACGTATGTAATGGAAACAAAGTGTCATTCCAAGAGTCTTACCCTTAAGAATCTCCGTAGTAAGGTAGGATCCCTCACACGGTACCGACCGTTCAACTATGACAAAACCAGTTGTGAATCAAGGTGGACTTCTAGAAACTGGATGCCATGCGAAATAGCGTCCCGAAGTAGCTCAACCACAGCACTATACTCAACCACATTGTTGGATGTAGGACCAAGACAAGCACCTCCTGAAGACACAACTAGATGGTTAGGTGAATAAATGAACCAAGCAGCAGACGCAAGCTGCTGCGTGTGACAGCTAGCACCATCTGCAAATCCTAAGAACGTGGAAGATTCTGCTGACATCTGTCAATAAAACGGAAGCAAATCAGCAGACCCAAAAAGCAAATGTAATCTAAACTATGTATAGAAATAACTATACAATAGTATACAAAGGTATCAGCTCAAACTAGAAGTTCAAGCGTAATACTGCTTGAGATAGAGCCCATTTCTAGGCTCCTTCAAGACGTTCCCCTCATAATCCTCTAATTCATAGGCTCCTTTTTCCAGAACGTGCCTCACAATGTAAGGACCGTGCCACATGGGATTGAACTTTCCTGCCCCCAGGGGTTCTTTAGCTTGGTCATATAAAAGAACCAAGTTGCCTCCAGCATATTGCTGGGGACGGACAAACCTATCATACTGAACCTTGACATGGCGTTTATTGGCATCTATATCCATGGCGGCATCTCGACATTGCTCGTCAAGATGCTCAAGGTGGATCAAACGTTGCTCAATACTTGTCATATCAGGGAGGAGCTCTATGGATTTTTTAAGTGAAGGAATTTCGCATTCGATTGGTAAAATGGACTCCACACCATGTACCAGCTGAAATGGCGAGAACCCAGTGGCATTCTTGACTGTGGTTCGATATGCCCATAGAGCAGGATATAACATGATATGCCAACTGTTGTTGCTCTGTTGGATGGTACGTTGGAGAATGGTATTCAAAGACTTATTAACTGATTTGACCTGACCATTCGCTTGGGGATAGTAAGAAGATGAGTGTTCTTGACGGAACCCAAGCTTGAGCGACAAATCCTCCATCATTTTGTTCTGAAAGTGACTGCCATGGTCAGTGACAAACTCTTTCGGAATACCGAACCGAGTGATAATCTGATTGAATATGAAATGGGCTATTGTAGCACCATCAGCTTTAACAGTAGGCATGGCCTCAGCCCATTTGGAAAAGTAGTCCACGACCACTATAATATGGTGATGCCCCCCAGCCGAAGTTGGTTTGCAATCCATGAAATCCACCCCCCACTTGGTGAAGGGACTGACGGTGAAAACTGGATGAAGGGGCGCTGGGTGCGAGCATACATTTCGAGAAAACACCTGGAAAGGGTGACATCTCTTCACAGCGTTCATACAATCTTTAAAGATGGAAGTCCAAAAGTAACCTACCTACATAATGCATTGGGCTGTAGCAAGCCTGGATAAATGACCACCACACACCCTAGCATGGGAATCATTAAGCACCCTCTCTACTTCTTTATGAGTCAAACGACGGAGAATACAATCCTTTCCTCGACAATACAAAGTGTCGCCGACGATAGTATAATATTTAGCGTGGTGTTTCACACGGCGTCGTTCATATCGTGAATAGTGCGAAGGAAACTTCAAAGTTTGGAGATATACAATGATATCCCCATACTAAGGGTCCTCAGATGAGATAAGAAATAAGTGCTCATCCACACAGGAATCTTCGTGGACAATATCCTCATCAAGCCATGGAAGGTCCGACAGAAGCTCAGTGAAAACCAAGGACTTGACCAACTTCGCCGAAGCAAACTCAAGTTCAAATTCCTGAAGAATGACAATCCATTTATTATACTTACCCCCGATAAGACGTTGTGATAACACGAACTGAAATGGATTGATATGTGCGATAATTGTGGTCTTCCTAAGCATGATATAGTGTCGTAACTGCTGGACTGCATGAACAGTCGCAAGCACCAACTTCTCCACATGAGTGTATCTTAATTCAGCATCTACTAAGTTTTGACTAAGATAATAAATCACATGCTCTGTGAGCACATCATCCATCTGAACCAAGACCATACCAATCGTCTCTTGAGACGCGGCCACATAAAGTATAAAATCTTGTGTGAAGTTGGGTGGACTAAGCACAGGGGTCGATACCAAATCTTTCTTAAGAGCGTCAAAAGACTTCTGGGCTCACTCATCCTAGACAAATGGTGTGTCTTTCTTCAACAAGCGCGCGAAACCTTTGGTAAGATTAGCATAATTCACTATAAAGCGACGTAGAAAAGTGGCTCTCCCTTGGAGGCTCTAAATATGAAACAAATTGCGCGGAGGAGGCAACTGAAGTATTGCCTCAACTTTGAGAGGATCGACTCTAATACGCTCTTTCGAAACTATAAATCCTAGAAGGCGACCTATCCTCACAACAAAGATGCATTTATTAGGATTCAATCGAATTTTGTAGTGTATACATCATTCCAGAATCAAACAAAGGTGCTTAGGGTGGTCCACTCTCTTGCGAGAATGGCCAGCAAGATCACCCAAGAAAACCTCCATTATATGTTTAAGGTCATGAAAGGCATAGGTCATTGCACACTGAAATGTAGCTCTGGCATTTTTAAGGCCAAAGGGAATTTTCCGGTATGCAAACGTACCCCAAGGACAAATGAAAGCAGTCTTATGTTGGTCCTCAGGCTTGATCTGAATCTGGTTGTATCCCGAAAAGTCGTCCATGAATGAAAAAATATCACTTCCCACACAAGCATCCAAGATCTGATTATTGAATGGAGTGGGGAAATTGTCTTTCGGACACGCACGGTTCAGATCATGAAAATCAGTACATACGCGGATAGTTCCCTTCTTCTTATCCATAGGAATAGGATTGGACACCCATTCGGTAAGGGGAATTGGGTAGATGAAAGTGGCCTTAAGCAGTTTCTCCACCTCTGCCTTGATCGTGGCGGCCTTGCTAGGGTTTACAGCACGTAAGTGTTGTCGAACCGGTTTAGTGTTTGGGTACGTTCTAATCTCATGTTCAACAATGCTGGGGTCTATTCCTGGCATCTCCTCATATGACCAGGCGAAAGCTTACCGGATTTCTTTAAAAATCTCGGTGTAACCTCTTCAGGAGAGCAATCATCATCGATATGAACATTTTCAATCTTTCCAGGATTTCGAGAGATGTTGATTTCCATTGTAGGGGAAATATTAGCCATATTCCCCTCCGCGTAAATCTCATGTGTGCCCAAAAGAGCAACAGGGTGACCAACTACCTCGGCAAGAGTCGTCCTAAACTCTTCTTGCTCGACGAGATCGAGGTTGGGAAGAAAACCAGAGCGATGATGCATGTATTCCCAAGGTCTCTCATTACCACACATAGCCTCGACAATGGCTTCATCCGAAGGTAAAGTATCATCAAGGAAATCATGCAAACAAGATGAGTTGGCTGCCCAAACCGGCAGCATAATGAGATCTTCTTCTTCTGTCCGGGAAGAGGAGAGATCCAGCTCTAACGTGGCTTGTTGAATATTATGATAAGCAAGCTCGGAAACAGATAATGCCATAGTCACCCCAACATGTGCAACGTCTCCGGACGAGGGATTCATAGATGGTAAGGTCCACGGATCGTCAAAATACGAGGTCCGGATTGGTACATTATGTAATGGAGGAGACGCATCGTCGGAAATGCTTCCAATAAAATTAATGGGTGCAGGGAAATCAAAGGATCCCAACATGGAAGGGTACAATCTGACACCCATGTTCCCATTTTCCGGTTGAGAATCAGTAACTTGCGGGATCACGGATCCCGTGGATGCTGTGGAAGAAGGACTAACGTAAGCTAGCTGATTGATGATTACAATCTTGCCTTCATGAGGAAAGCAAATAACTTTGAATAGAGTAGATGTGACAGCTTTCATAGTGTGTATCCAATTCCTACCCAGTAAAAGGTTTTTTTCGATGGGCGCATCAACCACCTCAACTTCAATAGGCACAGGGTTCCCACCCAAGCGGACAACAAGGGAAGGGATAATCCCATGCGGTTTAAATGACCAACCATCGAATGTAGTGAGCATGGTCATAGACTTAGCTAAGAAAGGAGAGCCAAGAGCTTTCCAACAAGATATTGACATTACTAACACCGAAGCGCCTTCATCAACCACTGTTCTCCTGACGAAGTTCTGCAAACATTCAACCTGGATCTGAAAGGCCACGTGGTAAGGTAAGCGAGGTTGGACATCAGTAGTGTCAAATTGAATAATGTTCAGACTTCCCCCATCCTAAACTCCTAAAGAAGATAAAAGGGTGTGTCGTTGTGATGGGAAATCCTATAAAACCTCAAGAGCCGACATGGCACACGGAGTTTGGCCCAAATATTCTACAATGGAGTAGTTTTGGTGCACCATAATCGCGTTGACGAGTAGCAACACTAACCACTGATTGGACCATATTCACGCATCCATAGCCACTAGTATTGGAATAAGACGTTGGAGTCTCATTAGGTCCATAACCAATGGTGGGAGTATGCGAAGCCATATTTTGATGATGTGGAAGGGGATCATTCAACACAGCTGGGGTCTGTGCAAGATGCTTCGATGCCTCCTCAATTCGAGGACACAAGTGAGTAAGGTGATCTTCCCCATAGAGCTTGCAAGGGAATTTCACTTTATGTCTAGTCTTACGGTCCCCACCAGCATTTTCGTCGTCCCGAGGAGGGTTGGCATTTTCTTTCCGTGGAGTATTGCGATTACTACCATTGTTCCCATTGCTTCCACCCTTTCCATTATTTCTCCCCTTCTTCTTACCACAAAGTTGCTGGTTACCCGATGGGTTCATCGATTTCATAGAATGTACATCAGAAGATGGGATGGAACTGAACAAGGTGTGAACCTGTCTGGGAGTAGATTGGTTAAGCGGCAAATTTTGCATTTGATTCATAACCAAGTATACAGGTTGAGTACTTGCGGAACCCACGATGCCATCGGCATGTGGTCCAGGAACTGACTTGGCCTCATGTCGTGTTCTCGGTGCGCCAAGGATAATGTCGTATAAAATGCCAGACTGAGAGTATAACAAATCTAACTGCTGGACTTTTAAGATGGCTTGTTCCTCAGTCATAATGTCGGACATCGAAACATCCTTAGCAATATATGGAAGTAAAGACTTGAGAAACCATTCCAACAGAAATTCTAGAGGAATGTTGGCTTTCACTAATCTCTTCAGTAGACGCCACTCTTGAACATGGTCAGAAATATGCGTGGCCTTATTCTAGCGGAAGGTGGATAAAATTTCAGTACCAGTATCGTAACGAACCAGCAACTAGAAATGGTCCAAGAAAACCAAAGCTATCTCATTGAAGCCCCTATAAGTTCCCCAAGGCAACTCGACATACCACTTTGCGGCTGCCCCCGTGAGGGTGCGTTGAAATAGTCATAAACGAACGGAATTGTGATTCAATGAGTTGGACGAGCACCAAAGGTGAAAGGTCGTGACATGGTCCCTCGGGTCCTCGCCACTCTTCCCTTCAAAATTTGGAATGTCCGAAGGGAGCTTAGTGGGGACCGAAGGCCAACTAGGATCGTGACACACCGGATCATTCGTGAGCTTCGAAAGATCCGAAAGATTCATTAGAGCGAGGAACAGAAGCTGCGGCTAGAAAGGTTGATTATGAGCTCCCATAAAAGGTTGAGTATACAGACCTGAAGGATAATATGGACCATAAGCTTGACCATGACCATTAAAAGGTTGATTATACGGACCAGACGGACCATAAGTTTGACCATGGCCATAAGGTTGATAATTCCCCCAACCTAACCCGTGTGAGGGTAAGCAGGTATATAAGTATTCTGAGTACCATACTAAGGTGGAGGGTACTGTGGTGGAGGGTAGTGATGGCCAGCCCTGACTGTATTGTAGTAAGGGTTACCCCCATAATTATGGGGAATATACGTGCTATTCATAGCGGGAACCGTGTTGTAATGACCATAGTGATGAGGCATGTTCCTGCCCCATACATAAGGATTACTAGTAGTCTGAGCAGTCATGTGGTGACCATGAGTATGAGGTATATTTCCAACCCCAACATTGGCATTACTAGTAGCAGGAACGGTGGAGTTATGAACATGAGTGTGAGATACATTCCCACCTCCTACATTAACATTACTAGTCACGGAAGTAGTTGAAAAAGTATACGGTATGTTTCGACCCCCAATGTTAGGAGGATTATTAACATTCGCAAAAGTGGTATTAGGTTGTTGTGTATGGGCATGTGTATTATGTAGTAAACAAGTCATGGTAGGAATAGTATTCCTATTATGATGGGTAGTCCTAGGAGGCGGTCATCTTCCAACATTAACGTTGTTAGGAGGAATGTGACTGGTCCCCATACTATGTGTGTGAGTGGCCAATGTGGTTCCCCCAGTGAGGGTATTGCCCCCAGTGGGTGCAATGTTTCTAACACCATGAGTAGTGCTAGCATGACTACCAGATCTAGTAGATGGATGAACGACATCGTAACCAGGAATACCAAAAGAGAATGGTTAAAATTGGCCGTAGTATCATGGTCAACATAAGACTATGGAATCCCATACAAATAATTATGTGGATACACAGGATCAAACGGGCTGTCCTCGGGTGGATCAGCCCACCATGCCTCACGAGTAGGGGTGTCTTAAGTGTGATCAACTCCACTCGATGGAGCCGTAGGGATTTCTCTCATGCCAGAATGTGTAGTCATGATGTTGACTACGTATGGTTCGTAAGAATCTGAAGACTCAGAGGGGGTCATTTGTCGTCCCCTATCAATGCGACGTGTAAGCTCGACAACTGGTAAACCAGCCAACCAATGAGAGCGACGGAGAGCCGGACTTCCCTCCATGATATCTACAGAGAGACTATAAAATCAAAACGTGTCCTATCGGCCAAACTATCGATCAAAAACAGAAAATAAAGAGCACACTCCTAGAAAAACCTACAGCCAAATGCACACAAACAGTATTGGCTCAAGGATCTCCCAACACTACAACCGGTATGTCTCTCCTAGGAGAGGCTTGAGACTCCCAAAATATAGCCGGAGGTAACAGAATCAGTTATAAGGATTCCCAGACTTCACTGTGTGCACAGGGTCAAGTCCCTATACAATAGGAAACTGTTCTGTCCAATCCCTATCTGACTCAGAACACAAACAATATAACCACTCCAAGTACCCTGTGCGGTACCTAGGTAAGGAAACTAAGGTCACCACAATATAACCAATGCTCAAGTGACAGTCGCAGGTGGGATCCGTTGTATGGGAAAGGTAGCTGAGCCCAAAAATCAAGAGGGTCAAATCCCCCAAGAGTCCCCAGATACGAACAAATCCTGGAAATATCTCCCACGTTCAGCCGATATGGGAGGGATATCTCCGCAACCAACCTCCTGTGACCTTGTGCTTAACTCTGGTGTAAGTAGAGCTTCCTGAGAACACTGATGTATACGATGGAATTCACCACTCCCTGGTCAAACACATAATGTTGGTCTAATAGTATTGGATTGTTAACTCGCAATGATCTATTCCAAGACTCTAAACCTAAGCTAGTTGGTACACCCTATAAAATAAAAATCGTTTCTAATCAATTTTAAGATTAAGCATTAATTTTAGGTGGCTGTGATTACTCAAAGGATATGGTCATGAAACTAGTGATGTATATGGCTCAATAGTATGCACAATCGTTCAAACTCTAGACTCATCTACTCAATGAAAACAATGCCACTAAAATGACAAGCAAATCCAATGGTTTCAAAATAAAAATGCAATCCTTCTAATTTTCCAATGCACAAGCAAATCCTGAATGAAAGCATAAGCACTCGAATGCAAGATGCAATGCGGAAAGTAAAAAAAATAAAATTGTATTTTCTTTTATAAATGAAAAGGAAAATGCAAAACAATATTTTTGTATTTTTCAATATAATGAAATGAAAAATGCAAGCGAAATCTACCTATTTGGTTATAGGAATGTAGAGTAGATCACTAAGACAACCCCAGCACACCCCAAATAGTGAGACTCAACCAATTAAATGAGCTAGAAAATCAAGAAAGTTGACAAACTAATAAGACTCAAATCAAAGAGAAAAGAGGAGTTCTGGTCACAAACAAGGCATGGAACAGTCAGGAACAAGGCCAAAGAAAACTTAGGAACACTCATAATCAACACAGCAACAACCAAAGGCCATGAATCAAACAAAGCCGGAGTTATACGCTACTGTCGAAGGAAAAGTTGTAGGTACCCGTGGGCTATAGTGCAGACAGAGGCGGGTAGATGCGGGCAGAACAAGGCTCACCCACATACAGGGAAAAGCAAATGAATGAACAAAGAGTCTAATGACCCAGAAAAAAACTTGTTTTCTATGAGGTATCCTAATGGCCAGACAATGACACAGAGACTTGACAAACAACAACTCAAAATAAGGACTAATGCCTAAAAATCCACAAAAATGGATGTTCTCCCCAGCGAAGTCGCCATTTCTGTTATTGGAGAAAACTTCCTATGGCTTGGGGTAGACCACAATAGACAACTGACTACCATAAAATGACTCAATTCCCAATGCAATGCTATATAATTGACAATGCTAAGATAATGGAGAATATAACTAACCTCGATCCAACGTTTGGTGTAAATCCCCATTGATGCTTTCAATCCATGTACACTTTCAATCAATGCACTTGAACCTACAAATTAGTCTTGACAACCAATATACAACAAGTACATATAATATATGAAAGACATTAACATCATCAATAGCAATGGTCCATGATATTATAAGTAAATGCAACCCAATGTAATATAAACAACATTCACAACATTAATGGACGAGAATATGAGTATTTCTATTAATAAATAACAAGAAGTACAATGTGATATGACCTCTTGCCGGCAAACAATCTGAACCACTTCAATTTTCCATGAATGGCAAACTCAAACTATGAAAGGAGTTTGGAAGGTGAACATAAAAGGTTCACAACTACAAGGATCAATGAGTGTAGACTCAAGATGCGGCAAAAATTCACTAGAGTTATCTTGTTCTCTCTTTCTCCTCCCTTCCATATGCCATAAGTGCTCAATATATAGCCTTCCAAAGGTAAGTGAAAGGACACATCGAGGCATTATGGGGAAAATGGAGGGCCAAAGGTCACCCTAAGACCGCTTTTTGGGAGTAAAAAGTAATTAACTAGTGATTTTTACCATTTTACATGCTACCTGCGGGCTATAGTGATGCAGCTCGCTGGTACACCCACTGAAATGATGCAGCAAGTGTACAGGAAGAAAAAATAGGAAAATGGCCTGTCTGAAGGACATAAAGTTCCTCTGAGTCAGTGAAATGGATCCTAAAGGCCAGAGAGTGTTGATACTGACAAGGTGGAAGATTATGTTGTAACAAGCAGTGGACCAATCCTTGGCATCCCTCTTGCTTTAGGCTTCTCATGGTCCTTTATCAGCTGTTTATACTTCCACTGCATGGCTGGTGCATGGCGTGGAGATCTTATTGACCCAGAATCCCTTTCTCGAATAGACGTTTTGACGGGCGTTTTCATTAACCCATCAAGACTGGAGCGTTTAAATTCCCTCACAACCTTTTCGACTGTTGACTACTCAGACATCCACTTGGAAATTTCTTTGTGTACTCTTCAAGATTGTTCGTGCACTCACTGGTAAAAACTTAACTTCTTCTTATGGTAAAATTGAAAAATCACAATAAAGCCCGCGAGTCTTTGCTGAGCACTATTTATAGGTGCAGTTAACCTTGAGGCACGCCCACAAACGGCTAGATAGAAATTAAATGTTGTGATCATTGGCCAAATTCGTCGAGGATCTTGGTCCTTTCCTTCATTGAATGCATCGGAAACGGATAAATTTGCATTAAATGCAAAAGCAGTCATTGGAAAAAACACTGTATAACAGCTATTTTCTGACCGACATTTTAACGGCTAGTTTCTTCAAACTTCGCTCACGGCTTAGACAAAATTTTTGAAGTTCCTCTAAGCACTTGTACTCCTTTGTTTTTAACTTAGCAGCTGCACTTCCTATTTGTACTTCGCATCACAGCTTCCGACATGCACTTCTCATGTCATATTTTAAGCAACTTTGCGTTTAAAAAAATTGTGTACAGACTCTGCGCAAATTTTAGTGTCCAATTTCAACTGTACTTGATGCTTTAAATTTTCTTCATTGTTGATCAACCGAGGTTTGGCGAAGTAGGACTATACCTGTAGTGTTTTAGTCTACTTCCATTAATAAGAGCTGATAGGTTTTCTCCCATCAATGTGGATAGCTGAATTGCGCCACCATTAGTAGCATTCTTGATAACATATGGCCCTAGCCAATGCATCTTAAATTTTCCAGGAAAATTCAGGAATTTACTATCATATAGGAGGACAAGATCTCCTACCTGAAAGGATTTGTGCTTTATATTACTATCATGCCATGCTTTTTCTCTGCCTTTTTCCACTTGCTGGTGAAAGCCTGCAATGAAGCGATCTTCTTCTATCCCAGCTAACTATAGTATCCTTTCTTTTATTGTCTCATCGTCGGCCATGTCTGTGAAAGCTGCAATTCTCAAACTTGGTACTATGTATTCCATTGACATCACAGCTTCCTATCCATAGGCTAACCTGAAGGGTGTATGACTTGTCAAGATTTTGCAAGTTGTCCTATATTCCCATAGCACAGCTGGTATTCGCAGATCCCAATCATCCCTCTTTGTATTACATACCTTATTCAATGCATTTTCCAACACTTTGTTAAAAGCTTCAACAGTGCCATTATCTTGTGGATGATATGGTGTGCTTTTCTGATGGTAAATCTGAAACTCGTCAGTTAGGGCTTCAATAGTTCTATTTAGGAAGTGAGTTCCCTGATCGCTCATTAGGATCTTTGGACATCCAAACCTTGTGAGGATGTTTTCAAAAATGAACTATGCAGAAGTAAGTGCGCTACAGTCCTTTATTCATTTTTCCTCTGCCCATCTGGTTAGATAGTATGTAGATGTAATAATGTATCGCGAGCTAGTTCACTTTCCTGGTGGGTTAATAGGTCCCACAAAATCAATAGCCCACTTATTAAAGGATTTTAATGTCATATGTGGCATCAATGGCATCTCATCTCTACGAGATGGTTTCCCTGTTCTTCTGAAAAAATTGCAACTAGTCCCGCTCTTAAAAATTTATGCACAGTAGCTCTTCCTACATAGTGGCCTCCAGAAACCCTTGAATGTGCTTCAGCTAGTATCAATGGTTTCTTTTGTTCTAGCACACATCTATGCAATACTTTATCCAGTCCTAGCTTGTATAATTGTCCTGCAATCATGGTGAAGTTAGCTTCTTTAACTACCAACTGTTTCTTCTGTTGCGTAGTAAACTTTGTAGGTCCCAACCCTATGGTTAGGAATTCTACAATATCCTTATAATAGTCATATGCTATTTGGATAGAAAACAACTACGCATTTGGTAGACTATCCTCCAGGTTGGTAGGTTCTTCGCTTTATTCAATTCTAGAAAGATCGTCAGGTCCTGAGTTCATCCTTCCTGGATTAACAATGATTTCAAAATCATACTCCTGAAAGAGTAACAGCCATCTATAGATTGTCCCCCCTAACACTTGTTTATTGACCAGGTATTTCAAAGTTGAATGATCAGTAAGCATACAGAAGTGCGCACCTAGAAAATAGTGTCTGAACTTTTGCAATGCATATACCATGTCTAAGCCTTCTCTTTCTGTCATGGTATAATTTTTTCCTGTTGTGGACAGTTTTCTGCTTGAGAATGCAATAGGATGGTCAATGCCTCCCTCACTTGGTTGAGCTAGCACGATGCCAAGTGCTATGGATGAAGCATCTACATGTACGTGGAATGGTTTACTCCAATCTAGAAAAACTAGAATAGGTGTAGTAACCATCCTCTCTTTCAATGTGTCCAATCCTTTCTAACAGTCCTCAGTCCAAATGAACTTTGCTTCTTTCTTCAACAATTTTTCCATAGGTGCAGTGATCTGCGCATATCCTTTGATGAACATCATGTAGTATCCTATGTGCCCCAATGTAGTGCGTAGCTATTTTACTGAATTAGGTGTTGGAAAATTCACAATAACTGTGATTTTAGTTGGATCAACCATCAGTCCATGTTTACAAACAATGTATCCCAGTAGAATTCCATAAGGAACACAAAAGATTCTTTTCTTCAAGTTGAGGGAGATCTGATGTTGTCCACACTTTTCTAGCATCAGTCTTGAGTTTTCATAATGGTTCTTTAATAATCCAAATATGGTCCAATCATCAAAATACACTTCTAAAAATTTATTGATAAAATACTTGAATGCAACAACAACTACTATTGAAAAAATAGAATGTGAGTTCTTCAGACCAAAGGGCATAACTGTGTACTGAAATGAGCCCCATTCAATGGAAAATGTGGTCTTGTGCCTTTCTGTTGTATCATTTATGATATGATGATATCCAGAAAACCCATCAGTGAAAGAGTATGCTTCATTGTCACGTCCCCTTCCATCAATCTGATGCAAGGGAGGGAACATGACCAAACATACCAAGTTTATTTGACACTCTCAGACCCATACATTACTCAGAAATTCATGGATAAATAAAAACTTAGGTATGCATATTCATACTCAATAAACATAACGGAATTAAACACTATATATCCACACAGTTTCACCATGCATATAACAGTCATCAATTATCACATTGCATAAAACATGATGCCTTTCATTTCATCAACATAAACAATTATCATTTAGAATTAACACATAATTAACATAACTCAACCACAAGAATACTTATCTTGAAATGTAAATGTCCAAACAACTGGCTATGTGAGAGCAACGTTCCACCCAACCATAGATCTTTGTCCAGCCTCTATTCTTGCAGCTGAGAGATCACCCTCAAGCTGGGTTGTGTATCCACTAAGGAGGAACTAAACAGGCTCACTCATAGCCATGGTTTCACTCAAACAGTCATGCTAAGCCAACACACATTTGAGTTATCAAGCATGCAATAAGCAAAGGAGGAAGATGCTAAGACAGTGAGCTCAACCACAGAGCTACAGGCATCTCAAATGAACTCAACAACCATGGCACCCACAATACCTCCCTCACCCAACACAAGGAAGGTTCCCTTCTCTGCTACATAGTCCCTCAGGTGTCCCTTCCGTCCAGTGTTGTTCAGGGTGGGCATAGAAATGTCTAGTTGTTAATTCCTTGAGATTCCATCCTTCACTAGGTTTATCAAGCAAACCAATCCTCTATTCAATCATTCACACTTGGATTTCTCACAATTCTGTCATCAAATAACTCAATCCCATCACTGGATTTCTGGGCTATAAAAACTAGGTTTTCCAATGGATTTCGGGGTATCTAATACTCTCAATTTCTCCCCAAGGTTCATACCTATGGATTCCTCATTGGATTTCACTCTCATTACCAAATTCTGGGCGTTTAGGGCACTTCAAAATGTGGGCTCTTGCAAAGTTGCGATTTCTGGTTTTTCTCACTGCTGGGCATGTGTAATGGATGAAAACTGATGCTGAGATATTCAATCCTGGAATGGGAATGAGGAAGAACCAATTGCCATGAGGTAGAGTGACTTGTGGTACAAAAAAAATAGAGCCCATACCTGCCATACGAATTTCTGGGCTGCCCATGCTCCATTGAAGCCATGGACTGATTTCTCAACAACTTTATTACAACTGAATTAAATGTCAGCAAGGAAAGTCAAATGGGTTCTCAAAATGACATTTGGCAGCATATGGTTCATCCCCACAACCCCCTCACAACTCCCTAGTCGAATACACATGGCCCCTTCTCATTAGTTGCTTCCATAGCCATTTTTGGTATTTTATTGCCATATTAAATATTTACATCAATTTACAATATTCCATGGCTTAATATCACATGGATATCAAAATATCAAATACTTGCCTTTCTAAATAAATACAAGCATACACTAGCGGGGCCTTGGACTTGAGCTCCACGCTAGGAAACATACACCTCATGTATACAATATTTACGTTAAAAGCCAATATTTCCATAAGGGTCAAAATGGGGTATTACATTCATTCCCTCCAACATTGTCTAACACCTCATCTGTGAATGGAGTAGGAAATGGGTCATGCAGTGATGCGTCATTTAGCTTTCTGAGATCTACATAGATCATAATTTCCCCTTTAGTTTTCTTTTCCTGGATAACCATGGGACTTATCCACTCCGACTCTTCTACATGTTCAATGATTCCTTCCTCGAGCATCTTATCAGGCTCTTCTTTTACCCTTTCTTTATATCTTGGATTTACTCAATAAGGTTTGTGCTTAATAGGCTTCGCATCTAGCTTGAGAGGTATTTTCATAACTCCCAAGTCACCAAAAATGCCTTTCATTTCGAAAAAATTCATAGGAAATAAGTCTTCATATTCGCGGAGTAAATCTGATATCTGCGCAACCGTCTCCTCATCCCAATAATCCCCTATAGAAGTGAACTTCGGTTCTTCAGTAATTTCGATGTTCACTTTTCGATTTTTTACATGATTGCTTAGATCCAAAATTTCCAATGGAGGTCCTTATACTCCGTGCTCTCCTTCTGACTTAGGTATGTTAACATTGCGCGGGTCATCATCCTCGCTTTCCTCTTCATCCTCATCTAAAGTGAAGTTATAACATTCCAGGGCATGTTCTAGCTGTCTTGCCCATTCTGGTCGTTGATACACAGGTTCCGGTGTGTCATTGAATACCTTCTTTTTGATGATCTGTAATGCCTCATTTATACTTGGAAATTCATCCTCAAAGTTGAAAGTCGCTTGGAATTTCTTAATCATGACAGACTATTCTACCATCCCTCTATGAAGTTTAGTTTATGTGTACCAGTTATTTGGAATTTGCTCTAGTATGTGTACAAAGAGATGAACCCATTCTATTTGCGGTCTATGTGTCCATGCTTTTAGGAAATGGTCTATGTGATCTATAGGATCAGTCTGACCATTATATTTCATTTGTACAAGCTCAGACGTTTCTAGAAATATGATCTCTATCATGTGCTTACATTACTCCCATGTGGTCAAATTTGGTTTATGCGCATCCCACCATCTAGCAGGTGTAGCACGTAGTGTTGTATCCAATGATGCTAACTTGTGTTCATCTGAAACTGATATAAGATATTCTTGAAAAAATGCACGAATATTAATCAAGCCATCATAAGTAGGGATTGGAATTACCTCTTTTCCAATCCAGCGTAGTGATCTTGTGAGCTGCGCGCATCTTCTTGCAGACATGCATTCTGCTCTGCCAATTCTCTAGTCCTGCATCTAATTCTGATATGCAAGAACTGTCATATCGACAACTCAATGTTCCATCACTATCATCTTATAGATATTATATAGATCTTGAGCTCGACATTCTTCTCTTATTGGTTCATTGTATCTAGGTTTTTGTGAAGGGTCCAAAGGTGCGATGAACCTGATATCTAGTCCTTCAAATATCATCTGCTTCTTTTTCAGGTTGATAATTGCGAGGTTATAAATTTCCCAATCTATCCACAATAGTGCGGGATAGGGTTGGCTATCATCTACGATCTCGATCACTTTGAATTCTGCTCTACTTTGCACTCCATCAATGTCAACAAAAAGATTTGCTAACCTCCCAAAGGGTAGAACCTTTTGTTGATTAGCTAGTCTCAACTGTATTGGTGACCATGTTAACTTCGGCTTTCCCATTTGTTCCCATGTCTGCTTGGTTAATACATTTACTTCTAATCCTAAGTCAAGGATAATCTCGTCCATTTCAAATTCCTCGATCTGCGCATTTAGTCTCATTTCCCTGCCGGTTCTTTTATGATTCTTAATATGGTGAACCACTCTATGTGTTTCAGCCACTATATTACGCTGATCGTAATGACTCAGTAGTATTTGTAACTCTGCTAAAGAATTTTCATGTTTTAACACCTTCATACAGCTCTGTAAAAGCTGCACAACAGGACTCATCATGTTTGTTGCAATACATGATCGATCATACGAAGCTGTCATATCCATCACAGGCGCAGTCTCACTTCGCAACTTGATTCTTGCAGTTAAAAGTTATGGATCTTTGAAGGTTTCTCTTGCTTCCATGAAGACTTTTTTTCCTTTATTCAGGTTGAAAGTAGGTGTTTTTCTAGTTGCTTTTCTTATCAAAGACCCTTCAGTAGGATTTTTTCTAGCTTTGTTATTTTCAAAAGTCGAAGCTTCAGTTTTTTTATCTCCCCCTGTCATGTCTCCACTTCACGTTACAGCATGAATATTGCAATATGTATTCCATTTTTTAGTGATCATCTGTATGTTCTGATTCGGTGTTTCTGGTATTCCTTTTTGCATTTTTCTTGAAAAATAGGGCATACCTCAATGACATGCTCAAATGATTTACAGTCTTTACAAGTAGTACAAGGGTTCATATAGTCTCTAGCTAGATGTCCTGGTTGAGCGTAGTTATAACACACAATATGGCCTCTTCCTCGTCCTTGTCCAGTGTTTCGTCCTCTTCCTATGAATCCACCATATCCTCTGTACGTGCCTTGATCATACTTCATGTTTTTCAGTGTTGTTCTGCATTTCCCCTTGAACTCCGTAGACATCATGTTTTCTTTCTATCTGAGGTCATATGCTCTACAGTTGTTATTATCATGGTCAACTGACTTATAGAATGTGCAGTATGGGTTCTTTGGTGTTTGCACATACTTCTGAAGTAAGTAGCAGTCTTACAGGAGATATCCTCTAGATCAGCAAATCTCACACCATGGTCCTTGTTGTTGCTTCAATGGGTTTGGAGCTCCGCTAGTGATGTAATCTCTAAATACTGGACATTGTTCTTTAGAGTGTCCTTATCCCTTACACATGGTACGCCAAACCTCTTCTCGGGTTTATTTTCCTTTCTTCATATCTTGCAGTTGTAATGTCAAATTTGCTAGCTAGGTTTGTATCTGAACCATACCTACGCTAGTCTCTCCTATAGGTGAAGCCTCTAGTTTCATTGCAATTTCTAGGGCCTCTTTTTGTGAAGTAACATTTTGCTGCATCAACAGTAACCTAATATGTGGCAACATCGCAGCTATGAACCATTCCTGGTGCAGTTGTGGTGCTATGTCAAAGCTCACTTGATCTAATAGCGCTTTGAACTTTTGATCAAATTCTCACACTGACTCACTTAGTTTTTGCTTGATTTCTTTGAGCTCTGTGATACATTGTGATTCTGAGTTAGGTTTTTTAAACTCTCTGATGAGCGTAGTTCTAATCTCTTCTACTTTCCTTTTCTGTCCAACAGAGTAATTCATAAACCATGTTAAGGCTCTGTCCATGAATGTGGTAACTAGTTTTGCTTGTCTAATAGCATCATCGTGTACTTGTTTAACATTCCACACGGCTTCACAAAGAAACCAATGTTGCTCCGGGTCCTCAAGACCAATTCCTTTAAATATGGGAATCTTAATGTCATATGTCATTCTTCTTCTAGGAGGCATAGTGTTCTATGATGTCTTAGGTATACTACTACTTGGAATGTTTTGAGTACTTGCTCCTGCGTTGTTACTATTACTGGTGTTCTGTGGGTTAGTAGTATTTTTGTTGTCAACTAGAGGTTTCTGCAGAGTCATGGGCTGATAGGTAGTTTACTCGAGGTTCTATTTTTCTATCAGCCTCAACTTGATATGAGTGTTTGTCGCTTCCTAACTCAATTTCTAGAGAGATGTGAGGTTCAGATTCATCAGACCTCTTTCTAGTGCTAAACTTGTATCTTTTACCACTTCGTAATGTATAGATATTTTCCTCAGCATCACTGTCTGTGTTACTGAACATTACAGACTGAAGTTCCTAGGGTTTTATTGCATTCTTAAGACACATTTGACTAATAATAACATTTTAATATATAAATTGATATTCTTCAAGTACTTACCTCTGAATCCTTTCAACAAATCTGCTTCTTCTACGCTGTAAGACTTCAGAGTGTGCACAACAAATTCTGTAACGTAGCCTTCTAGTACACTATCGATCTAGAAGTCTACTACTCTTGAGATTGGGATATCCACTGCTTTAAGTCTCTAAATCATTTATGGAATCCACACTGTAGGTTCTCCACCTTTAAAGCAATTTTTCCACTCTACGAGCCTTGATATCCACTCGTGTAGCTCGTTGTTGAATGATGCAAAATTTTTTTTGGTTATGTTAGAGAAGAGATATCTTTGTAACCACTCTTCCGTAGATAAGCGCGGATGTCTGTTTTCTTTTTTCGCAAACTCCTCCTCTTTCTTAGTTACCCAGTTCTGTATCTTTGTCCGCTCGGGATTCCAGTTATCAGAGCAAATCACCATTTCAAACACAGAAACAAAACCATTTTTTGGGCTACTTATTTGTTCTTTAACTTTCTCTTATTGACCCAGGTTCGACGCAGTTGTGCTCCAACAAAAGCCTTCTTCACCGGCCCTTTCGGCAATAGTCTTCAAGCAAACTGAGGTCTCACCCGAGGTGAAGCTATGGGGGGGCTGCAAAAGCACGGTTCTATAGCCAGGTGATGCGTAGATAATAAACTAGTGATCTGCGCGAAGTCACACCTACTTCACGTTTACTTCATATGCTACAACGCACACTGGGACTACACACTTCGCAACGACCACAGTACAATATGACAGCGCAAATCCAGACTGCGCTTCTAAACAATCACACACTTTATAGATGTTGCTGACTTAGTGTTTGATCATATGAATTATGCATTCAACCTACTCAAAATTACTTGAAGATTCAGTTATATATGTTCAATATTTAACATATTATTCCTATCAACCATACATGTGAAAATACAGTATAAAAGAATGAGCATACAAAAACATGAACATAAACATAAGCAGTCTCACAGATTGAATCAAACAACACAAGTATTTACGTGGTTCACCCCCCGGATGGGAGCTACGTCCACGTCAACTGTTGTTTATATTAATGGGAAGGGTTCAACAGTTCTAGTCTGTGCACACAGCTGGGGAATCTTCTCTCTACAATGGGTCTCTGCGCACACAACTGCAGATCCTTTTTCGCTCTTCAGAACAATGTAAGATCTTCTATATTATCAATATGACTTCCCAAAGTAGACCAACCCCTCGCTTACAAAATTTCCCTTTTTATAGATCGTTCCTAAGGCTCACATCTTTACAAGCATTGCGGGCCAAAATCCCTATGTTACCCAAAAATGGTGTGGTTACCATGCTAACTAGGCCTGTCGTAGTCGACAGCTACATCACTTGACTTCGACTGCCTTTATGTGCCACTTTTGGATCTAACACCTCTTCTGACAGCCGCAGTTCTGACTGCATTCTGACATGCCCCTTTCAGCTGCTCTGCTTCTTCTATTGCTATCCATCCACCGCTCTGCTTCTAACGGTGTCTACTACCCTGGATGTCTTAGTACTCTATACGTACTAAGGCAAAAGGTCACTTTCGTCCAATTCCATGCTACTCCTCACCCTGCTCCCAAAATTTATGGAGTGACTTATCCAAAATAGGTCATTGTTGGACGTTGCTTCGCTGGTACCTATTACCAAAAATAACTATTGCATTGGAGCTATGTTTCATCAAAATTGTGCCATGCTTGGACTTTGCTTTTCCAACTACGCTTACTTGGACTTCACTTTGCCAAAAACTGTGCCAACTTGGGCCATGCCCAACACTTTTTTTGTTCAATTTTGAATAACACTGAGGAGAGTGCTAATTCAAGGGGGAGGGGAATGTAACACCCTGATTTTGACCTTGTTGCACTTAACATGTAAATGATATAATCATTATAAAATTGTGGTGAGGATCTCAGTGCTAAGGCTCTGCCATCGATTTAGCATTTTATGTATCCGCAATTAAAAAAATTGATGCATGTGGATCGTGTGCTAGCTAGGAACAATGGAAATCATAAATATGTATTTTAATAAAAATATCCACAACTAGCTATGCAATGCAACAAGAGTATGGGGGAATGATTTTTACAAGGAATATGGATGGTGATATTAAACCCTTGAATCCAATAGTTTCAAGCCAAGTGTTAATGAGAGAACCCATAAACCATTAACTACCCATTTTGACTTATGCACCCCTTCATTTAATTCTTCCAAGAGGTAGTTGAGGTAGCTATTATTTGGGAAATGGAGAGGGATGTATGTCCAAATTTCGTGTCTGGGTAAGCCACCATTTTGGAAAATTGTTTTTGGATTCTTCGGCAAGAAAACACCCACGAAATTGCTTCCCAACCCATTATTAATGCATGAGTTTTTCTCTCTCACGATTTCTGGGCATGCTCGTTGTTTTCCTCCATGTTTTTGCTAAGTATTCCTTGATTTTTCTAGCTGGAAAGGACGTTTTTTGTTGGTAGAATGACTGGGAGGAAAGGGAATTCGAACTGGGGTTTCATAGAGGTCGTTTTTGGCCACTTGAATGCTCAAATACCCAAGGAAAAATCGTTTTTGCTCCCTGTGGTAGATTTCCCCTCTCATAACTCGTTTTGATGTGCCCACAATTTTGGAACACTCATGGAAACCACGTTTTGTGCATCCCACAGCTAAAACGTTTTTCATCATGCTCAACATTTGTGTCTTGTTGTTATGTGCATCCTTGCTTTGGCTTGAACTTTTGAGTAAGAAACTAGGAGTTGAAGAGGATTAGAATTGGCTTGATAAACCTACTGAAGAGTGTAACCTCACCAAAAGATCAAAGGGCTTTGTCTACTTTTCTATGCATGCCCTGAAGAGCACTAAAAGGGAACGTATGTCTTGAGGGACTCTGTAGCAGTGAAGGGAATACTTCCTTGTGTTGGGTGTGTAGGTATTGTGGGTGCCAAGTTAGCTAGATCTTGTAGAGGTACCAATACCTCTGTGGTTGATCTCAGTAGCTTAGCAATTCTTCCTTCCTATTTCCTTAGCAGCCTCATAAACCCAGTTGTAGACTGGTTGGCTAAGATGTGTATATACTTGGCTATGTGTTAGTTGTTGTTCCCCTTTTTCCTTGTCGAAATCATGCCCATCTCGGGGGTGGAAACTGTGCTGAGAGATTGATGAGCACAACTGGCCTATGGCTGGGTAGAACGTTGCAGTTGGATATCCAGTTGCTCAGGACTACTTTATTTCAACATAAGTACTCACTTTTATTTCATTATGAAATTTTTTTAACTTATGCATGTTTTAGTTATGATGGCAATTGGATGCTAGATGTGTGGTAGAAGTTTTCTTCCGTTGTGATTATTTGAATTATACATTTGCACATGTATTTTTACTTGTTATGTATTTGAAAAATGATCTAGGGGATAGAATCCCGGACTTAGTGTGATGTTCCCTTCCTTGAGTGGGATTGATGGAAGGGGACGTGACATGAATAGGAAGATGTGCCCCTCTATCTACTAAACTAGTTGAAGTATTTCCTAGCATTTCAGCTAGTCCTTGAGGAGAAGGACATACAATCCTTTTCATATGAGCTTCATTGCAGCATATAATATCAGAATGGAGATTTTTTTATGCAGGCATTGGTCTCGGAGTGGTTTGAGATCCATTCTCCATCTAGTTAGAGATTTAGTTTCAGAGTTTGTGTAGTTCCATATTTTTCAATGTTGGCAGTTTCTATATTGGAGGGCGCACCTGTTCGTGCCAGAATATTGTGAAGGATTTTCTATTGGCTTGGTAAACCCCTTGAAGGTATGGTAACAAATATTTGTTTCATATCAAAACCTTTGGGACAAAATACTCAATAAAATTTACAATACTATCAAGCAGAGTTACACTTTCATGAGCTTAATGTTCACCCTCTTCTTGTCTCTCCTCTATAATTCTATTGCTAGATCCATGTATAGATTTAAATCAGAGCCCTATGCATTTTTGTAGATTATATATCATCCATATATTTAATTTCAAATTCCATCCGATATTAATAAAAATTCTCATGTCTTATGCCCTCAAATTCATGTCTTTATTGCATTGTCAATTTAACTAGTTTTGCAATGTGAGTTTATGGTACAAATAATTGACTGTAAAGGCAATTCTTAATCTTCTAAATTTTGTGGTGGAACTATAGGGTAAAATATACATGTGTTAGAGTCTAGTTACATCTAGTATTTCACCATAAGTTGTTGGATTTCCACAAAATTCCTAGGGCCATTTCCTTGAATCCTTTGGTTTAGACAAAGGAGTCTACCTAGGCATCATGTACCCAAAAATGTGCAAATTGTTGAAGCAATAAACTGAGAAAATCCTATTACTGATTTTTGTAGCCTGTTATTAGTGTGTATTGGTTGAAACCAAGCCTTCCTAGAAGTTTTGAGAATGTTTTACAATGTTTGGATTTCTAACTAGTTCAATAGTGTTTGGGGTTTTATTTCAATTTCCTTACAATTACCCTATCAAAGTATGCATCTTTAAAAAAGGGTCCCTGGTGACTGCCAGCGTTGGATTTGGGTTTCCCAAAGTGTTTTTAATACCCTATAGGCATGTATTGGGAAATTTGAAATGGTTTGGTAGCATTTGGAAAATTTTGGAAGGAAGCTAGTCCAAGATTGCCAGTTTCGAGCTAGTCAAATGTGTTGTTTAAAAGGGTTATTTGCAAAATATTTGTAAGAAGGATTGAACCAGATGTTCATAAAATATTATTAAGACTTCATATCATATTTGAATTATCATATCAGAGAGGTATGAAATAATTCTCTTTGGGATGCACCATCTTGATATATTCCAGTTAATTTTTACAAACCATTGTTTGAAGAACTTTTGGTAATCAATATATCCCTGGTTGAAATCTTTGATTTCCTATGTGAATAATTGGAGCTAATATCACTAATATCATATTGGTTACATTACATATTAGATACGATGTGGAATGAGAAACATGTCAAGCGATGATCGACATAAATAAAACTAGAAGGCTTCAAACCGGGATCTATCAAACCAAAAAGGGTAATTTAGTAATTTCCATAATTTTGAGTGGGGGACAAAAAAAATGGTTATGCATTGGGAAAATCAGTACAAAAATGAAGGGGAATTTTTGTGGGTACAACAAATGGTTATGCATTGGGAAAATCAGTTGTCTCTGCCTTACTGTTTGAAGGTTTACATGTACAAAATGACAAAAGATAAGGCTTTTGACAGCAAGCGCATTATCACTAGACCATGGGTGCCACATTTACAAGTAAACCTTTAAATATTTAACCATACACAATAGACTTTTTAACATAACATTCCAACTATCATTGAAAAGGAAAAGATAAAAATTCAATAAGATACATTCTTCATCAGAGCACACCATAAGGAACAATTCATAATGGCTAGAAGTTGTTATTTGATTATTTACCTATAATACCACAAGCATGGTCACTGCTTCCAGCAGGTGTCCATAGCATCGGTAGGGATACCTTTTAACCTAGTTAGTTTCTTTGATCCCATCCCATCGATAAAGAATGTCTAGCTTAGACATCCTATGTTTTTGTCTTTGTGGGAGCTGACTCATAATATTTTTACAAGCATGGATGCAATGTGGGTACTTTTGGATGTATTTATATATACATTAATCAATAAATATGTGCACCCCTAATGCCATAGACAATGTTGCTAGTAGCATCAGGCATCCATAGCCTCGACAGGGTTGTCTTTTAACTGGTTTTTACCCGAGCGCTCTAATCCCAAGTGATCAGATCAAGAGGAGATAAAACTATAGTTAATGCTAATCTCAATTGATATTTTCTAACAGGTGGGGAAGCAAAATAAACTTCTTAAGAGTGCGGGATGGCATTACAAGGTTTCGTCTAACAACATACAAGCCATACTCTTTTTCTCCTATAGGGAGAAACTGACTAAAATGTAATTGTTGAATCAACATTAATATGTGACAATGCATGATAATTAATGTAAAGATGTATCCAATGTTGCTGAGTTTCAATACGAAGGTTTTAGACTTGAAAAGTGTTCCACCAAAGGTAGGACTATGTTCTTCCTTAAAATTACCTCGTAAAGGTTTCTTTGAGAACATAACTTCAACCTATAAAGGTTTGGATGACAAACTTGAACTAAGGTACCATATAATTTTTTAATTGGCAAATCCTTATACATTAATCAAGACCAGGAAATATTGAAAAGGTTCAAAGATTAGAGTCATAAAATTGTTAAAGTCAATCGTTGTATAATGAATTCAACATTTCATATTTAAGCCCAACGTGAATGATTGACCCACCACACATCTTCAAAAGCAAAGAGAACTTTGAAATTTTGAAAAATACCAAACCCAAAACTAAGAAATACTATTTTAATTGATCAAACTTGGAAAGGAAAAAGAAATAAAACTAATCTAATAGAAATGAACAAAATATTTACAAATCAATCCAAACTAGGCCTTGAATTAACCAATTATATTTGCAAGAAATAAAAATATTAATAAATCATAATCTAGTTGCATCAAAAGTGAAAATATTGTATGGGAGAGAATCAAAGTAAATTAAATTTATTGGTCATTTAGAGAATTAACAAAATGCATTATTTCCCCTTTGAATTGTGAGTGTGATGAATATCATTATCGTATGAGATGATAATAACCCAATTAGGCTCCTTATTAAGATAAATATTTACATAAAGAAAAATTAAATATAGATAAATTCTAAACTCGGTTGTATGGCCATGACGTCAATTTCAAGATAAACGAAAGTACATTGACGAAGTCGCCAATCAGAAAAGAGGACAAAAATTGATATATGATCAAATTCACATTACTTGTCCCCTTTTAAATATTTCATCTTGAAAATTTTAGAAAAGTGACCGCATATAGACATTGCATAATTAAGTTGTAATAATTTTTAAATAATTAAAAGATATGACCTTAAAAGTAAGTTAAATGGAAATGTAATAAAAAATTGAAATCTTCCTTATTCATTCACTTAGATTGTTCTTGCGTGGTAGTTTTAAATTAGTTCAACATAGTGAGATGTTTCGCAATAAAGTCGAAAATAATAGGAATTTAAAGATATGACCTTAAAGGAAAGCATTGTAGTGAAAGGAAAGATAATAAATAGCAAATAAGAGAGGTAAGGAAGACTACCTTGAATGGTGTCTTTCCTTGATCCTAAAAATGACGCATCATTCTCCATAACTACATTATTGAAGTGAAAAAAAACAGACTAACCTATTTGCGATGAAACAAACAAAGTATAATTAACCTACTATACACTACTCTAGAGATCAAAAGACTAAGTAAAGTCAAACTTCTATAAAATTGGATCCTGCAACACAAAAAAAGTCATGCATTAGTATCAGAAATCATGGCACTTGCAATCGAACAATTGAAAAAATTAAAAGTAATTTCTTATTTACAAAGAAAGAAAAACAACATGGAAATTTTTTTGAAAGGGATTCTTCCAACCAAACTTCAATTGGATCATAAAAAACGAGATAGAAGTCATTCAAATCCTTTGCAAAGATTCAACAAGAAGAAAAGATACTTGAGTATGCTCAAAAGGAAACTTATCAATTTCAAGGCGCATAAATTTGCAAAGGGTATTAATAGAAGATGATTCATTTAACATAATGTCATTATTATTAAATTGAATAAAAAGCAAACAATGATTTGTTATTACCTTAGATTACATTACCTCATTTTTCTTTCTATTTTTGAGCTTAGACTAAATGACATAAGAACCAAACATGATGATCATCTTGCAATGAAGAAACTCGGTGTGATCAACAACATTGTTGGGTATTTTAAATGTTTTTCTAGGACACCAAATTAGCACTCACATTAATTGTCAATCTAGGAACGTCTTTTTGTTTCAAGGTTATATGTAAATTCTATGTAGGATACAATTTCCTTAGTAATGTTGAACCTATGATGATCATGTCATATGCAATCAAGAACTTAATCAATCCATTTTTCTTTGAAAGAAATAGATTCATAAAATCAACACCAAACGCAAGTGCAATCTTACTTGGAAAGGGAATCAATCATAACTCACACCACTTTGCAAGGAAAGGAATCACATAGGAAACCTATGCTATGAAATAAATCACACCACTATTTCTCATAAATGAAATCGCACAACTCAATGGTCATAAAGGAAATCACACAACTCACTAGTTTTATAGGAGATCACACAAAAAATGTCTTGGAAAGGAAATCACACAAAACACTACTTGTAAAGGAAACCACACAACTCAATGCTTGAAAAAGAGACCACACAACGCAATGCTTGGAAAGTAAATCATTGAATCAATGCTTGATCAATCTGTGTAACAACTAGTAGAAATGCTTCCAAATAACCACTCTTCACAATTATTTTTAAGAGAATGCACCTGTTATAATATAAAAATAAGGAGACTATCTAATGTAGGGAAATACAACCATACAATGGAACTAAGATTCTGATCTATGGAAGTAACATCAAATAACAATCACTATGTAATACCAACTAACAAGTAACAGCGTGAATAAAAACCACTAAGTAACAACTACTAGAAATGATAAGCAAATTGTCAAAATAACTTACAGGAATTAAGAGTAAACTATGATAAATCTAGCTATGAAATCAAATGGAAGCTCCTTATTATCAAAGGGGTCCCTTGCTTCTCTAACCAGGGATGCAAAACAACTCACACTAAAGAACTGAGATGATATGTAGGAACATAATTATTATTATAGAAAAGAGAGTTATATAATAAGTCACAACAACACTATGTCTAAGCTTTGTTTTCTCCTTCTCAAACCTCATTCCTAAGAAGGATCAGTTCTTTTATACAACCTTCAAGCAATAGCCTTCTCAAGATAGAATAATTGAATTCCTTTAGAATCAGAGATTCTTAAGGCCGTTGTCACAAATTGTAGCATAGGATATGTTACACAATTATGCTATTACAACTTATCTATAAAATAAGACATTAAATTATACAATCTCAACCATAAATTGTTACAATGTTGATGCTCCTAAATCTATAGATGATGAGGTGTTTGGACATGGTTCCATTTGACTGTCTTACACTTAGAATTAGTAGAAGACCAAATTCTCAAGTGTCATGAAATGGTAAAAACATCATAATTCGGGAAGTAACGGTGCTAGAAGTGACATCACATCAAAGGTAGTATGTTCCTTGAGCTTGTATAAGAGTAACATCACTTGATTCTTTGAGCAAATGACCACCTTGCTTGTTATTCCTATACATACCTTAAGTGATTTAATTAGTAACCCAAACATAAGCACATAACCACTATAACAGCTTATATTATAACTCAAAATGATGCAATACTTAACTTGAGGTTGTACCTTGGGTTAGAGATCAATATACAGGAAAGAAAACATCAAAAAAGGATAAAAGATAATTCAAGATGATTTTTGATCAAGGTAAATGAGTGGATGTTGTAGTTAAGTGTATTGCATAGTTACCAACGATACATGATATAGAATAAACAAGAAATTATATATATATGAAGACAAGATAAGTAATGCTAGAAGAGCCAACAAGTATTTTTATTAATCAGAACCAAAGTACAATACAATGTCTCAGTGACGCCTTGTTTCCGGATCTCCAACCTATATATATATAGTTTACAAATAGTTACATAATGACCGGTCGGTTCTCCCGGATGCGAGTGATCATTTGGCACCCTCCTTGGCCATTGCGCCAACGGAGACGCTGCCACCACACCCCCCCGTATGTGATGACAGACCCTGCATGCATGAGCATACTCCACCTTCGACAGAGACCATCAACCTGGCCACTGCAAACGATGGTCAATGCATCCACTTGGACGACGGATGGCGAAGCAACCTAGACGAAGGCATTTATTTACGGCTGGAGGACGAGGGCATTAATCACAACCTCCTTCGTGCGCGTCTGGAATGACGTCTCCTCTCGGCTTCTGGGACCTGCATTCATTATCATCGCCCCCAATGAAGATGACAGACTATGAAATTAATTACCTTGGCTCTTTAAAGCCTTTGGTCGATATGAACAGAGCACCGACTGTTAATTTCTGGCTCTTCTGTGTGATTTCTCCTCCTGCTTCTGCAAACTTTAGTGAGATTTCTGAGCCACCAACTGCCATGACGAATCACACCAGGGGGATTTCTCATTGTGGGAGTGGCCACAAGAGGAACAGTCGTCGGCCCAAGGCGGCCATGGATTGGTCTGTGATGGATGGTTATGCCGAACGCATCTCCGTGCGGACTCGAAGTCTCATCGATGGCTGGGAGGCTCATAGAGTGGCGGCACTCCTTGTTGCTGGTAGTAATGGAAGTGCCATCAACCATTACTGGTTGCTCAAAAATATGATGAGCACCCTCATAGAAGAAATGGAAGCTAGCTGTAGCATTGTCCATAACGTCAAGGAAAGCCTTAAAGAAGCTGCGGGACACTCCAACACTCTAAATGCCAACATGACCTGGGAGATTTTCTCCATTAGGAGCAATTCAGAATCTGTGAAACAGGTCAGTAAGAATGAAGATGCTGCAGGGGTAACACCGCAAACTAGGTCTGCAACAAAGAAATCCCCACTTAAGAATAACAATGGTTCGACTCCTGGTCCTGATGCCACTCTAGATGTAATGCGTACTCCAGGTTCTCCTTCTCCAACTCTGCCCCCTCCGAGGATTTTTGAAGATTACTTTGCAGCCTGCCCCATTACCGAGGAAGAACCAAAGAAACCACAGGCAGAATGAAAGATGGGCGGTCATAGCTCCTGGTCATCTCTGCGACTATTAGCTTTTTTGCTTTTATTACCTGCATAGTCTAGTTTTCAGCACTGTTAGATAGACTAGGTTTTATTTTTTGATGAAAGTGCCTACTTTTTTAAGGGAAGACCATACTCAAGAGATCTTAATTTTGTATTATGTCAGTCATTACAGTATTTTTGAGCAACTGGGATGGTGGCTTCATCACATGAGGCCTCCCCAATATGAAAAAATATCTTTGGCTCTAGATGTACATTCAGTTTCTGTTAATTAATTTCTGCTCTACAACTTACAAAAAAAATAAAAAATGACCTGTCGGTTCACTAACCAACGTGACTAACTCACTTGACATGTAGTGTGCGACATGACGGTTCGACATATTCTGCGAACTGGTCAAATGGAGGACCTAGTCGAGTGTCCAACCTAGGCTCCTCCAACATCTCCCCCACAAGCAAAACCTTTCTTCGTCCTGAAGAAATAGGGAGATGCTAACTTAACTGGATTTAAACTAACAAAATTAAACAGAACATTGTTCCTTGCAACGGAACCAATGTTTTATTTAAGCGGATTGCATAGTTATGAGCGATACATGATATAGATTAAATAAGCAATTATATAGATATGAACACAAGATAAGTAATGGTGGTAGATCCAACAAGTCTTTTTAATACTCAGAACCAAAGTACAATACAATGTCTCAGTTTCGCTCTATATCTGGCTCTCCAACCTATATATATAGTTTACAGACAGTTATATAATGACTCGTCGGCTCACTAACCAATGTGACTAACTTAATCGACATGTAGTGGTCGACATGGTGGTTCAACATGTTCTGTGAAGTGGTTGAACGGAGGACCTAGTCAGGTGGCCGACCTAGACTCCTCTAATAGTGGAAAAAGAGGTCAAATCATGAACCCAACAAACATGATGGAAGATTATATCCCTTTCCATCTTAAAATTCAAATCAACAAATCCTTCTTCCCATGTAAAAGATTGAAAAGGTATAAAAATAGAAGATTCATATAGAGAGATTTCATTGAATTTTAGTTCTATATCTGATATCTAATTCATAAAAAGTGAAATTTTTATAAACCCTATAATGTATGATAGTCACATAAAATCTTGCTTTGCGCAATCTTATCCTTATGAATATTTTATTGCAAACAAATACATTTATTATAAAGATCATCAAATTGAGATTCAATTTATGTTAATTCACCTTCAAGAGAAATTGACTTCTCGAAATTGAATAAGTAGGGAAAATAAAACTTATGAAAAATTTGTTCTATATAAAAAATAATCGAGAATATTTGTTCTCTATAAAAAAATTTCGAGAAAATTTGGTAATTGTAAAAATATTCTAAATCTGAAGAGAAATTTCCATCTCAAAAATTTTCTAACAAATTTCCCTCGCCATCTTCCAAACATTGTCTTATGGTGAGAAATTTATCATTGTTCTGCTTGTGATCCTGTAAAAAAATGAAATTTTAATTCCACGCAAACTTGTGTTTCAGGATAAAGAAACTCATTAGGAGTATAAGAAATTTCCTTTTGATATTCAAAAGTATTACCTATTGTCTTGGTATCATGTTAGTTTGTACAATCAAATGATAAAACATATTTAATCACATGATTATATGAAACAAAACTATTATTTTGGCCTAAAATGGAACCCTTGAATCCAGGTAATCTCAAAGTAAGAATATAATCTCTACTGATCAAAGATTGATTTGGGGTTGAGATGTCATGATCAGATTGATTGATTGAACCTAGAGTTATCTCTTCCTTAGGTTTTTAAATCTTAATAGATGCTTTAAGGGAATAATGTTCTGAACAAACCTCAGCTTCAGCAAAAGGAAAACATGAAATGAAATTAATCACATTTCGAAATTCATGGTATTTGGAGCAAGGTCAATGGTTTGTGAACTAATTTTATGTTAAAAAAAAATTGATCAGAATGATTAGGGGATGCATGATCTTCAAAAGAACTTGAATTACGATCTTATTCAAATATTTCTTATATAGATTCAAAATAATGAGAAACGAAGGTAAAGCATTCCTCATACACATGTATTATAGGTGAAAGAGAATCACATTCCACTTTATGAAATGCATTTACAGCTAAGTTTTGATTTTGTTATAAGTATGTTGGTGTTGTATGCATAGCTACAATTTTTTCACTATTATGCATAACTGATTTACTGCCATGATTATTTAAATACATAAGTTCATTATGCAACATTTTAAATTAATCCTCTAGCTTAGAAATTCCTAAAATAGTTGGTTCCCCTTCAATAGATTTTTCATTATATGGAAGAAAAGGAGGAAAAAGTTCCAAAGGGTACCTCTTCAATTTTTTCTCGAGATCGTTGTCATCTCACATGCTTTGTGAAAATATGTTATGCCTTCCCATAAAATGAACATAGCCATAATTTTGGGAAGAGATCACACATTCTAGAAAAAAGTGACTTATGTTGAAGTCCTATGATCTATGTGCAAGATTTAATATACTTGCTTGAAACATGTGTTAAAATAATGGATGAATTATCTAGCATCCCCCTGCATTTGACTAAGCTCTTATTTCAATCTCACAATAATATTCAAAAGCATCTTTAGAAACCTTTTTGAACTCTAACCAGTTATGAATCATACTAATAGGTAAAAAGTTAAATCAATCAGAAACTTTACCTTCGAAAGTGAAAGAAAATAAGCCTCAAGTTATATCCTGATGAATAACATTAAGAAGGAATAAAACATTGTCATATTTCTGAGTATGTTCAATAACTGAAATATTTTCTCCACTGTCGAACTTCGAGAAAATGTCTACTGCCATTCTTAGGATTTCATGCAAAGGACCTTGTAGGATCAATGTAATATCAGACTCCCACATTGGGATTTCTGAAAGAATCATAAAACATAATATGAATAAAAATGCAGCTCTTATTTTCGGCAACCTACCAGAGGTGGCCCTCCTTCTAGCACAATTTTTTGATGGGAAAAATTAACTGACTTATCAACACAAGGGAGATAACCAGATCCAAGGAATTTCAGATACCCCAAGCAAGGGTTTCCTAGCACCCAAGTCATTTGGTGTGGCTATATCCAACGAATTATAATGCTCCGTTGCCACAATTTTTTTTTTCCCCTCGGATGGAGACTTTTAATGATAAATTTCACTAAGCCCTAAATGCAATCCTAATTTATCAAACACTAGTATGTATGACCAAACTTAATCTAACACTTGAATAATGGTAAATGTCTAAGTGACTTAACCACAGGAAATTGTTAATAAGTCTAATTTAAATGAAATCTAAAATTAGGGTAAATCAACATCTCAACATGTTGTATTCAATCATGAAAGTATTCATAACTAAATAAACACGTCAACAAAAAGATTATTGATTTAAGACAATCATTTTACAACTATTGATCTTTTCCAAGGAAGTGAATAACATTCAATATTCTCAAAGATATTCTAGAATATGTAACTAATGATTAAATCGATAAATTAGATCTATGTTAATTAAGAAGAACCTATAAGTTAGAAAACTAAAAAAACCTATGCAATAGACACTAATAAAAAAGATAAGAAAACCCTGCCTATTATTGATTAAAATAAGATCAAAACTACAACAGATTATAATTTCTGAAGTATAGACAAAGCCAATGAAATATAAATATAAGATATGATCAATATATTATAGAAATACAATGCATAGATTATAATGAACAAACTTAAATTTAAGCAAATGAATAAAACATAAAAAAAATATGCAATTCTACCCAAGAAGTTGTAACAAGGACTGTGGACTGGCTCCAAATTCCATTAATTTGCTCCAGAAAATATTATAGAATCTTATTAAAAGATTTCAGAGATCAATCGGCAATGCCTCCTGCCTTCCTCTTTCTAATGAAAGCATTACAATAAAGAACAAGCTTTTCATATAAGAAAAATCTTTACTGTGCAACCCCCCATTTTGACAACCTAATGCTTTTTCATATAAGAAAAATCTTTACTGTGCAACCCCCCATTTTGACAACCTAATGCTTTTTCATATAAGAAAAATCTTTACTGCGCAACCCCCCATTTTGACAACCTAATGCTTTCTCTTTTTATAATCGATTCCTCAACTTCTAGAACCCCAAAAGATTGCTCAATTATCTATATCTTGATTGATGAATCCTTCCACAGTTAGCAACATCTTGACGAGCATAATATTTTAGAAAGAGATTCCGATCAAATCTCCACACTTTACTCGGCGCATTTTTTAGTTAACTTTGTTTAGGTGTTCATAATATTCAACTTCCAATCCTTAATATTGAACCTGCAGTCCGAATAAAATAAATTATATTGAAAAAAATATAATGGAATACAATTTATGAATATTAATAAAACTAATTCTGAACTGAAAAAAAAACTAAACTAATATCTTAAATATCGAAACCAAATAATAATCTAAAATCTAAAATTAAAATAATAATAAAAAAAAAATTAAACTAAAATAAATAAAACAAAAGATTTGAAAGTAGAGGACAGATTTGTTGGCTATCCCATCAAGAATCTGAATTTTACATTCAAACAATTCGATGAACTGCTTTACTCGTTAAATCTGAAAATCCGATAATCCTCTCTCATGGAAGTTGTGTTGTGAAGATGTGGCGCATGTAATCTTAGTGAAAATTTAAGCCATGATTTAACTGGATTTATACCTATCAACGTACTATTGACCGTCACCTCAAAAAATTTGTTCATATTTGTACCAGATATAATAGTTCTCCACAAATGGTGATCAAGTTATAATTTGATAGTCTTCCTCCAGGCAATTCGAAATTGTTAAAAATCTACTTGACAATTGGATAGCACAAAACTATGAACTGAATTCTCCTTTGGGAAACTTGAAACATGCCACGAAACCCTAATTAAGAGATATTGTGACACATACCTCAATCCTTTCTCATCGAGAATTAGTTTAGCCATCTGCCGATTTCATGTAAGAATTCTGGTAGCAACAAACAGTACGCGTAACAAAATGCTGAAACGGCTGGTGATCAACATTGTGTTGAACACCTCTTCAAGCATTAATGTAGCAATTGGTTACATGTCGTGGTATCTTCTCCAAACTAGGGTAGATAACCAGGTGACCAGTGTTATTAGATAACCAGGTGACCAGAAGACTCGATCGGTGCAATCATCACTCATGAGAGGAAATGCGACAAATAATCAACTAATTGACACAACAAATTAATCATCAAAACATAATCCTTTAATCTAGATATAATGGCCATGTTTCAACACATCGGATGATTAGACGAAATCAAATCGAAATCAGATAAATCATAGAAAGTCTACCGCAAAAGATCGAGGTGGAAAAATAAACCCCTAACATGATAATTTGGTCCAATGGACCTGAACCGACAATTAACAAAGATTAAAGGTGGACCTCGAGTTAGCAACATCAAAGCAAAAAAGAAAAGAAATAAGAAAAGTTCCAACCCAACGTCCGATACCCGACACAAAAGATCAGGATTAGAATGTCGGAAAGATAAAATAAGTGAAATGGTAGCTCTGATAATGTCACTCCACATTGACGAAACCATGGACAAATGACAATGGAATTAAGGGTGCATGTAGAGTCCATAAGATTGGCCCAAAAAACATCGGGAAAAAAATTAAAGAAAAAGCTATTCTGAGGTAAGTGTGTCGATGTTGGAGACCCATGGAAATGCCAAGATCAAGAACATCGGAAACAATCTTAACTAAGATATAATTCCAATGTAATCAGCCTGATGTATCAGATAGGATGTGAAATGTGAAACATGTCAAACCGAAAAGGGTAGTTGAGTCATTTTCTGAAGGGGAATTGTTGCAGGTACAACATGAAGGAAAATTCAGTTACCATTGCCTCTAATCTCTCAGTTCATCTAACTAGCATGATTACACATGGGCGCATGAATGGAGGTTTTGGTCATTTCAAACTCCCTTTTCTAGATACAGGTTCAAATTAGACTGTATACTCCTTATCTTTATGCTTAAGAATGTTGGTGGACCCAGTGGTTGATGAATTTGGGAATTTGTTATATGAGAAAGGGTCTTCAATACATCCATTGAATGATGCACTTTTACAAAATGAATGTTATGAACAATCTCAATAATATTATCAATGCCAAGAGCTTCCTTGAGAAAACTCCCACCAATTTTAGTCTTGCAACTCAATAATAATTGTGGAGGTGATAAGAAGAATCATTACCTCTTTTATTTTTCATCCATGATCATAGAAAAGAATTTTTTTACAACCATATATGTCATGTTCTTTCTAGTTGGTCACACCCATGAATATATATAGATGGAACATATTTGTACGCAGGGGCCTCTACACCTGGTAGACTGGAGCAACTTCCAGCGTTGGGCTTGCTTTTCCTGGCTCAAATGACTGAAACTCACACGCCTGCTATCTTTCTTCGATCGCTCCTTAACTTGCCGAACATGCACTGCTGCTCCCTCGAGACTTACTTTGTGACTTACTGCTATTCACGACCAGAACAATGAATCTTATGAGATAGCAAGGAATTCCAGACCCGGGCTAATGGGTGATACGGCTTAGACAAACCAGAAATACACAAATTCGAAACTGGGAATGGTACCCAGACCTTTATATTAATTGCAGCGGAATAATTACAGAGCTTTCAGATTACAAATAGTTCTCAGACTTCTAATATTCCTCTGCCTTATGCACGCAGGCTCATTTATCTTTGGGTAAGGGCCGAAGCGCCGAACCTACTCGAAGGCTTCTGGAAGCACTGCGTAGACAGATCAGAAAGACACCTATCTAGGACACACAGGCTAAGATATTCTGATGCGATGTTATACCAGTGCTGGCAACTCGCAGAGCATACAATCTTGCCTCGACACCTATTAGACCTTGCAAGATTCAACTACTGAAACACTTGCAGACTCAAATTCTAGACTCTCTAAGGATGTGAATGCCAAATGAAGAGGGCAGGCTCATATTTACAACATGGAAGAGCCTTGGATCCTTTGGGAGGATCCAATGTAGGTCCCGCGAAATCGAATCAAATCGTCCTTAAAGATGGCCAGTTAGATTTGTGTCGGAGATGTGGGTCAAACCGCACCAGAAGTCAGGAACGTGTCCTGAGTCTCCATGTGACAAATCATGAACGTGGATTTTACAAAGTGGAGATCACGGAAACTACTTATGATCGCGACGACAATACATAGTGGAGATTTTTATTAAGGAATCCCACGAAAAACCTTTTATGACAGAAGTGACATTACACAGTGGAGATTTTGAAAGAGGAAACCCACAAAAAACCTTTCATGATGAGGACACTAGCAATTGTCATCAATTAAAAAACTGTAGGCAGTACAAGTCTTGGGCCATTCTATCATATCGTCGTATGGATGGCCATACCGATGCTGATAAGTGGGGTCCCACATTTTTGTATAGATGCTCCGGATGATGATGCGTTGCCCATTTCTGTTTTGTACTTGAATTTTGGTCTTCACAAGCCACTGGAATTTATTTGAAATAAAAGTATGTAGTAAATGAGTATTATCACACACATCACTTATATACATGTCTTCCACCTTGGAGCACGGGATACAGTACTGGCTATGTTCGTGCTGAATTATTGCAGGGTCCACTCCGCTTTTGCTGAGGCCGAAATCATTCCACCAACAATGAATCCAGTCAGGAATTTCATGGATCACATGGGCTCGCTGGAGGCCAAACCTGATTTTGGCAAAGTAATCATGGTCTCTATTGTCCTTTTTTAAGAAATCCCACCACATCCTCTGGTAGCTGCCATAGTTGATATCCGTGAGGGGGAATCTTAAGGTACCATCATTTCCTGGCCAAGCTGCCAGACCACGCATTTGATTAATACAATAATATTGTTCAAGGACTTGACCTAAAGCAGATTCTGTACTGATAAGACGCAAGTCTTGGAAATGTGTCTGGAGAGTATGGGAGGCATCTATGGCTTGTCGGAGTTGTCGACCGTAAACCATGTTTGGGACGGTGACTGTTGACGTTGGATACCGTCGATGCTCTGGGACCAGGTTTATTAATAGGTTGGGATGCTGCAGATTTTCATCCAATACTTCTGTAGACCTAAGCTGCCAGGTTGGCTTCCATTGGCTAGCGTAGTCACTCCAGCTCATTTGTTCATCTAAGTATCTGCATGTGTTGCTTCCTTCGTGCCATTCTGTGATAATCACCATGCAACTTGGGGTCTGGATTCCATATTTTTCCTGCAAATGTTCTCTGGTTAAAAAATCAGCAATACAATTCTGAGAACCCTTTATGTGCTTAATTTCAAACTCATACTGAGAAAACAATGCTTGCCATCTAGCAAACTTTGCTTTAGCAGTAGAGTTTGGTATTGGATTCTCCAATACAAACTTCATTGCTTGGCTGTCTGTTCTTATTAAGAACTTCTTATTCATTAGATGAATCTCAAATTTCTGGATTGCATTTAGACAAGCCTTTATTTCCTTATCAATAGTATGGTATTTTTTCTGTGCATCATTCCAAGTTCCTGAAGTGAACCATACTATTTCTTCATCTTTACCATTGCAATCTTTCCTGCACTGCTTCAGTACTGCTCCCCAGCCTTCTTTTGAAGCATCAGTCTCAAGGATCTTCATGAGATCTTCATCAATAACATGAAGGATAGGAAGAGTTCTCACCTTTGCTTTTATCCTTCGAACCGCTTCAGTGTACTGCTTTGACCATGGAGGAGGGTTTGTTCCCAATCTTTTATTAAGCAGCTTTATATCTTGAGCACAATTTTCATAGTAAGCTGCAACATAGTTCAAGCATCCTAGAAATCTCTGTAATTGTTTTTTATCTGTGATTACATCAGGGAATTTTTCTGCAAATTCAATGGCATGCTTCTGAACTTCTATCTTTCCATGTTTAATTCTCTGTCCCAAGAATTCAATATCAGTTTGGAACAATTTCATTTTCTTTTCCGAAAGAACAAACCCATTCTTGTGTATAACATGCAATAGTGTTCTAAGATGTTTTATGTGTTCCTCAACGGATTTGGAAAATACTAAAATATCGTCAATATATACCATCATCCAATCCATGTATGGTTCCAGAACAGACTCCATAATCCTCTGGAACTCTGAAGGTCCAGATAGAGTGGGTCTTTTCTTCAGATGACACTAGTGGAAGAAATATTTCTTTTATTTTAACAGTAAAATGATAACCAATTTGGCCTCTGCTATTATACTTGACACCATGGGGAATTGTGGTAGATAGCAAACTAGTTCCAATAATACATTCATGAGTAAAGTCATCTTCAACCAGCAGAAAGATACAGTTTATATAAAAATTGCCAAGACATACCTTTCCAAAGCTGGTTTTATACTCAATTGCTTTTCTTCCTCCAAATCCCCGCACTGGAGTTCGACATGGTTCCCAGTAGTGAGGATCAACATATTTCCTTTTTAGGAAACACAGGTCTGCTCCGGAGTCAATAAGTGCAAGTACCTTGACTTCATCTTCATGGATTTTGATATGCAGGTTGACCACAGTTTGCTGGTGTACGACGACCATTAAATGCATATCTTCTTCAGACTGTTCAGGCTTTGATCGTGATGATTCTGGTTGTTGTTTCATTTCTTCAATCAAGAGCCTAAGCTCTTTAACCTCCTGTACCAGCTTTAGATGCTCCTTATGTAGGGTAGCCAGGTCAATCTTTTGTGGCTCTTGTTGCATTTGAGCCAAGAGAGGGTATACATTTTTTTCCATGCTCGGGAGATTAGCAGCTTTCCAAGACCATCTGAATTTTTCTTCTCCTAAGCTTTCTTTTTCTGATTTTGTTTCTTGGACATATTTTCTCCTGAATTTATGCTTTGAGCTTTGTCCTCCTTTTCCTTTCTTGTCGTCCAAGAAAATCTTGTTGAAGCTATTTACCAAGTCATTCTTTTTACTGCCTTCTTTCATTCTGGCAATAGTTTTATTTATCAATTCTTTAGGATCTTCTTCATCTTCATCGTCGGTACCAGCCATGAAACAATTTACTGCTTCCGAGTCGCTTGAGGAAGGGGAAGACTCTGTTCGAGTATTTTGTTTAGTCCAAGCGGCAACCAACTCCTGTTCATGTGATTGCAAAGAACTATCTGAGTCATAAGTCACTTGCTCTTCTCGGCATTCAGTACATTTGCCACCACATTTGCAAGGATTATTGTACATCTGGTGGACATGCATGAGATCAGTGTTTTCTGGTTCACTGTTTTCTATTTCAGTGGTCTCATCTGTGTTCTCTTCATCTGATGCTGCTATATGCATCAAGTTGTGTTTTCTTGGAGGGGCTCTTCTGGGTATTCCTCTGAGATTATCATCAAAAGGTTCCACCTTGGGAAATACCTTTTCTCTGTTAGACCAAGTCCTTGTTCCTTTCTGCTTCCTCTGATAATCTTGATTTCGTTTGTAGCATTCAGAAGCAGAGTGGCCTTCTTTGCCACAATAGAAGCATTTCATTTTTCTTTTCTCTGGCTCTTTTCTTGGGTCTGGAGGATACTTTTCCTTCCATCTGCTAGCAGACTTTCTTTTATACTTTTTTGTTTTATGGCCGAGGTGATGTTTGTGAGTTTTTTTGGGAGGCTCAATGCCAAACATCCGGCAGACTTCCCTACCGCCACGAAAAGAGACCGAGTGGGAGAGGTCTTTATCGAGCTTTTTATTTTCACATTATTGCAGGAAGATTTTTTCTGCAGCAGCTCTGAATTGGCCCCATGTGTGGAGAGACAGATCTTCTTCAAATTTATCGCCCAGGAGTTCCCGGAATCCTGAGGGCAGACGAGCAAAATATTTTTCTTTGAAAACCCTTTCTTCTGCTCTATCAAACTCAATCTTATAGATTCTCCTGATCCATTGCTTATGATACCAGTGATACTGGGATACTGTCTTGATTCTGAGTTGCAGCAGGATCTGTTTATGTTTTTCTGCAATTGTAGCACTATAGCCACAGAATTCTACAATGATCGCAGCCAGGAGCGCACCAATGATATTTGGTTCACAATTTTTAGTGCTGGTCTGAATTTCCATTTTCTGAACATTTGGGAGATGGGTATTCCACCAAACACCCAAATTGCCATTGAATCCAAAGACAATAACATTGACTGCCTCTGCATGGTCATGTTTTCCTGTAGACATATAAGCTTGAAAGCATATCATCATTTTATTGACCATATCTAATATTTCACCTTCATTCTTATCATCCAAATTCCATGAATAAAAATTCTTTGGGTTAAAAGATTCCTGGAAGCCTGAATCTTCTTTGTGGAGATCTGGAGGCACAAATTTGCACGGCTTATTATAATTCCAACTTGATTCTGCAGTCATGAGAATGACTTCTTTGCCAGAGGTCTTCGGAGTGAGAGGAGCAGAAAGTGTGATAGGTAGTGAACTAGCAAGAGATAATTCACCAGGATGGCTAAGCTTAGATGCATCAATTTTTGGCTTAGCAATTTATGCTTGGATCCTGCCAACTGTTTTGGCAGTGTAATTGACTTTCTCTGTGATGTAGGAAAAGGATTCCCCTACATTCCTGTCTAAGTCAGATATGGAATCTGTCAAATCATCCTTTAGAGAGTCATTTGTCGTTCTGACTTCTTGAGCAGAGACTGGGATATGTTCAACAGTATTTAAACGAATATGCTGAACTTCATCATGAATTTTTCTGCAAGTATATTGCAGAGAATCAACCTGTGTGGATCTTGCCATTTTATTTTGTATTTCTATGTTTTGGATGGCCAATCCTTTTAATGCCAAGTTTGACCAATTTGCTTGTTCTGCTTTCTCATTATTCAGAAGGATGGGAGCTGCAGGAGCTGATCCATCTTCATATTCAAGCTTAATTGGTCTGAAGGGTGGGAAGTTTGCTTCTGTGTAGATTTCTTCACCCTGGAGACTTTTCCATAAATGGCCTTTCTGAGTCCTTTCTCCTTTGGACTCAGGCTTCTTGTCCTCAGGTTTTTCAGAGGATTGCATCATGGCTAGTGTCTGTTTGACTTCCTTCCGCCATTCATAGAAGGAAATCCATTCATTTCTTAGATCCATCTCAAAGTGCCATCTTTCAGACATTCTTCTCCTTTCTCCTGGGGGCAAAGTTTGTTTCCAGAATTCTTCAGCTTCTGGATGAGTGTAGAGATCCCAATAAAACAGATTTTTCATAATCTTATCCTCGGGATCGAAAGGAGCATGGCCAAACTTAATTATCTCAAATATTTCTTTCTGGGCCAAGGAGGGTTCTTTGATGTCTTTCCTGGTACAAGGTTTCATTCTGGATGGCGGGAGTGCCATTCTTTGTTGAATCCTATGTTCTCTAGCCTGAAGTCTGTATTGCTCACCTTTTTCCATTTCTCGAGCAGGCAGGTCTAGCAATTTTTTGGTTTGGCTAGAGAGTGGGCAGAATCCTAGACCAGATTTATCCAGGTGGGGTTTCTGGACAGACAAAATACGATCTAACTGGGATGTAGCATCATGAAATTTCATCCTTGTGGATTTCAGTGATACCTGTAGATGCTTTCTTGAAATTCTCTTCCCACCAGTTAGAGGGAGATGATGCCATCATGAATTCAGATTCATGTGGATATTGACTTAGAGGAGAAGGTTCACACTCAGGACTTGGACATGGATATTTATGTGAACTTTCTTTAGGTTTTGGTTGTTTGGGAGGGACTAAGTCTTGACAATTTGGACAAACAACAGAAAAGGGAATATTTACAGGAACTTCTTTATGTAAGCAGGCTCGTCTTAAGAAAGGTTCCTTTTCGGAGGAGGCCCTACTTATGGGGCGTTCAGAGGAAGTTGATGAAGTTGTGCGGAAAGAGGTAGATCTGGGTAGAAGATTCCCACCACGCTGGGCTGTTGGAGGAGGGAAAGAGATAATGGCAGAGGAGGAGTCTTCACGAATATCGGAGGTGGTGACAGACTGAGAAAGAGGCTGTTTTGGGGCATCCACCACCCACTCAGGAGGAAAGCTGAGTTGGTTCCAAGAAATTTTTGAAGGGACGAGGGAACCATTCTTGGGATCGCTTCGAACCAAGAATGCATCCGTGTCTTTGTCTCTGGGATATAACTGATTGATGGGATTCTGAGTATTAGTGAATCGTAGGGCAAGAGAATGATGAATCCGGAGGTTTAAGGCTCCAGGCTTCATATCAAAACCAGATGTATAAATCTTGACCTCTAATACTTTGTGAATCCAGGGATCATTCAGAGAGATGTTAAAGCCAGGAATTATATCCAGATATTGAATGCCATTTGAGAGTGGCATTTGGACTCCACCAATTAATGCATCCATGAACTTATTGTGTCGATTATCCAAACATCAGACAAGGGCTGTGGCATTTATGCCAGGACGGACCAAAGGTTCCACTCTAATGAGGGCTCTACCAAGATTAACAAAATTCTTTCCATATTTTTTCTTATAACTTTTTACTTCTGCTGGGTCAAGGAGACCAAGGGTCTGACCGGCTGAACTATTATTTATAGTTACTTCGGAAACACCTTCACGAACTTGGAAAAGTTGTCTAGACTTAAAATGAAACATAGACATATCCTTATATATCTGATCTGCTGAGAGTCGGGGTAGTTCAAAAGGTTTTGTAGGATCATTATTAACAAACTCTGAACTACCATGATTTATCCATTGAATATCACGACTGGGAAATAAATCATTCATAGAGGAAGTAGAACATTCAGTAAGACATTTATTTCTCAACTCATCATAAGGAATATGGGAATCCATGAGAACCTGAGTATATATGATCGATGGCTCTGATACCAATTGTACGCAGGGGCCTCTACACCTGGTAGACTGGAGCAACTTCCACCGTCGGGCTTGCTTTTCCTAGCTCAAATGACTGAAACTCACACGCCTGCTATCTTTCATCGATCGCTCCTTTGGTGCCTCCACGCAGGATCGAACTACAGACCAATTGTACGTAGGGGCCTCTACACCTGGTAGACTGGAGCAACTTCCAGCGTCGGGCTTTCTTTTCCTGGCTCGAATGACTGAAACTCACACGCCTGCTATCTTTCTTCGATCGCTCCTTAACTTGCCGAACATGCACTGCTGCTCCCTCGAGACTTACTTTGTGACTTACTGCTATTCACGACCAGAACAATGAATCTTATGAGATAGCAAGGAATTCCAGACCCGGGCTAATGGGTGATACGGCTTAGACAAACCAGAAATACACAAATTCGAAACTGGGAATGGTACCCACACCTTTATATTAATTGCAGCGGAATAATTACAGAGCTTTCAGATTACAAATAGTTCTCAGACTTCTAATATTCCTCTGCCTTATGCACGCAGGCTCATTTATCTTTGGGTAAGGGCCGAAGCGCCGAACCTACTCGAAGGCTTCTGGAAGCACTGCGCAGACAGATCAGAAAGACACCTATCTAGGACACACGGGCTAAGATATTCTGATGCGATGTTATACCAGTGCTGGCAACTCGCAGAGCATACAATCTTGCCTCGACACCTATTAGACCTTGCAAGATTCAACTACTGAAACACTTGCAGACTCAAATTCTAGACTCTCTAAGGATGCGAATGCCAAATGAAGAGGGCAGGCTCATATTTATAACATGGAAGAGCCTTGGATCCTTTGGGAGGATCCAATGTAGGTCCCGTGAAATCGAATCAAATCGTCCTTAAAGATGGCCATTTAGATTTGTGTCGGAGATGTGGGTCAAACCGCACTAGAAGTCAGGAAAGTGTCCTGAGTCTCCATGTGACAAATCATGAATGTGGATTTTACAAAGTGGAGATCACGGAAACTACTTATGATCGCGACGACAATACATAGTGGAGATTTTTATTAAGGAATCCCACGAAAAACCTTTTATGACAGAAGTGACATTACACAGTGGAGATTTTGAAAGAGGAAACCCACGAAAAACCTTTCATGATGAGGACACTAGCAATTGTCATCAATTAAAAAACTGTAGGCAGTACGAGTCTGGGGCCATTCTATCATATCGTCGTATGGATGGCCATACCGACGCTGATAAGTGGGGTCCCACATTTTTGTATAGATGCTCCGGATGATGATGCGTTGCCCATTTCTGTTTTGTACTTGAATTTTGGTCTTCACAAGCCAATGGAATTTATTTGAAATAAAAGTATGTAGTAAATGAGTATTATCACACACATCAATTATATACATGTCTTCCACCTTGGAGCACGGGATACAGTACTGGCTATGTTCGTGCTGAATTATTGCAGGGTCCACTCCGCTTTTGCTGAGGCCGAAATCATTCCACCAACAATGAATCCAGTCAGGAATTTCATGGATCACATGGGCTCGCTGGAGGCCAAACTTGATTTTGGCAAAGTAATCATGGTCTCTATTGTCCTTTTTTAAGAAATCCCACCACATCCTCTGGTAGCTGCCATAGTTGATATCCGTGAGGGGGAATCTTAAGGTACCATCATTTCCTGGCCAAGCTGCCAGACCACGCATTTGATTAATACAATAATATTGTTCAAGGACTTGACCTAAAGCAGATTCTGTACTGATAACACTCAAGTCTTGGAAATGTGTCTGGAGAGTATGGGAGGCATCTATGGCTTGTCGGAGTTGTCGGCCATAAACCATGTTTGGGACGGTGACTATTGATGTTGGATACCGTCGATGCTCTGGGACCAGGTTTATTAATAGGTTGGGATGCTGCAGATTTTCATCCAATACTTCTGTAGACCTAAGCTGCTAGGTTGGCTTCCATTGGCTAGCGTAGTCACTCCAGCTCATTTGTTCATCTAAGTATCTGCATGTGTTGCTTCCTTCATGCCATTCTGTGATAATCACCATGCAACTTGGGGTCTGGATTCCATATTTTTCCTGCAAATGTTCTCTGGTTAAAAAATCAGCAATACAATTCTGAGAACCCTTTATGTGCTTAATTTCAAACTCATACTGAGAAAACAATGCTTGCCATCTAGCAAACTTTGCTTTAGCAGTAGAGTTTCGTATTGGATTCTCCAATACAAACTTCATTGCTTGGCTGTATGTTCTTATTAAGAACTTCTTATTCATTAGATGAATCTCAAATTTCTGGATTGCATTTAGACAAGCCTTTATTTCCTTATCAATAGTATGGTATTTTTTCTGTGCATCATTCCAAGTTCCTGAAGTGAACCATACTATTTCTTCATCTTTACCATTGCAGTCTTTCCTGCACTGCTTCAGTACTGCTCCCCAGCCTTCTTCTGAAGCATCAGTCTCAAGGATCTTCATGAGATCTTCATCAATACTATGAAGGATAGGAAGAGTTCTCACCTTTGCTTTTATCCTTCGAACCGCTTCAGTGTGCTGCTTTGACCATGGAGGAGGGTTTGTTCCCAATCTTTTATTAAGCAGATTTCTATCTTGAGCACAATTTTCATAGTAAGCTGCAACATAGTTCAAGCATCCTAGAAATCTCTGTAATTGTTTTTTTATCTATGATTACATCAGGGAATTTTTCTGCAAATTCAATGGCATGCTTCTGAACTTCTATCTTTCCATGTTTAATTCTCTGTCCCAAGAATTCAATATCAGTTTGAAACAATTTCATTTTCTTTTCTGAAAGAACAAACCCATTCTTGTGTATAACATGCAATAGTGTTCTAAGATGTTTTATGTGTTCCTCAATGGATTTTGAAAATACTAAAATATCGTCAATATATACCATCAGCCAATCCATGTATGGTTCCAGAACAGACTCCATAATCCTCTGGAACTCTGAAGGGGCATTCTTCAGACCAAATGGCATTACCTTCCATTCATATTGTCCATGAGGCACATTGAAGGCTGTTTTATACTGGTCTTCTGGTTTTATGCCGATTTGCCAAAAGCCAGACTTGAGATCAAACTTTGAAAAGATTTTGGCTCCTGCTATTCGTTTGATCAAATCAGATTTGTTTGGAATTGGATACCGAATCCATTCCAATGCATCATTCAGAGGTTTGTAGTTGATGACCATTCTAGGAACTCCTCGAACCTGCTATGAATGTTTGTTGACATAAAATGCTGCACACGACCATGGACTTCTTGATCTTTGGATGAGTCCTTTGTGCAGCAAATCTTCAATTTTCCTTTTGCAGAGTTGTCTGTATTCCTTATTCATTGGGATGGCTCTACTTCTGCTAGGGTTTCCTTGGAATTCTTCTCTGTATTTTAGGTTTACTCAGAACTGCTTCCTATGCCAGAATGCATTAGGAGATGTGTGGCAAACCTTGTCAGCAAATTCTTTTCTTATTTCTTCAATTTTTTGCTGTACACTAGGATTCTTTAATTCTTCTTCTAGCCTGTATAGGTGCTCAGCTTTCTTGATTACTCTAATCTGGATCCCTTTTTCTTTTATCTTTTCTTTCACAGAATTTACTTCTAGGTTCCAGATAGAGTGGGTCTTTTCTTCAGATGACACTAGTGGAAGAAATATTTCTTTTCTTTTAACAGTAAAATGATAACCAATTTGGCCTCTGCTATTATACTTGACACCATGGGGAATTGTGGTAGATAGCAAACTAGTTCCAATAATACATTCATTAGTAAAGTCATCTTCAACCAGCAGAAAGATACAGTTTATATAAAAATTGCCAAGACATACCTTTCCAAAGCTGGTTTTATACTCAATTGCTTTTCTTCCTCCAAATCCCCGCACTGGAGTTCGACATGGTTCCCAGTAGTGAGGATCAACATATTTCCTTTTTAGGAAACACAGGTCTGCTCCGGAGTCAATAAGTGCAAGTACCTTGAGTTCATCTTCATGGATTTTGATATGCAGGTTGACCACATTTTGCTAGTGTACGGCGACCATTAAATGCATATCTTCTTCAGACTGTTCAGGCTTTGATCGTGATGATTCTGGTTGTTGTTTTATTTCTTCAATCAAGACCCTAAGCTCTTTAACCTCCTGTACCAGCTTTAGATGCTCCTTATGTAGGGTAGCCAGGTCAATATTTTGTGGCTCTTGTTGCATTTGAGCCAAGAGAGGGTATACATTTTTTTCCATGCTCGGGAGATTAGCAGCTTTCCAAGACCATCTGAATTTTTCTTCTCCTGAGCTTTCTTTTTCTGATTTTGTTTCTTGGACATATTTTCTCCTGAATTTATGCTTTGAGCTTTGTCCTCCTTTACCTTTCTTGTCGTCCAAGAAAATCTTGTTGAAGCTATTTACCAAGTCATTCTTTTTACTGCCTTCTTTCATTCTGGCAATAGCTTTCTTTATCAATTCTTTAGGATCTTCTTCATCTTCATCGTCGGTACCAGCCATGAAACAATTTACTGCCCTAAAGGCTTGTCAAGTCCTTGAACAATATTATTGTATTAATCAAATGCGTGGTCTGGCAGCTTGGCCAGGAAATGATGGTACCTTAAGATTCCCCCTCACGGATATCAACTATGGCAGCTACCAGAGGATGTGGTGGGATTTCTTAAAAAAGGACAATAGAGACCATGATTACTTTGCCAAAATCAAGTTTGGCCTCCAGCGAGCCCATGTGATCCATGAAATTCCTGACTGGATTCATTGTTGGTGGAATGATTTCGGCCTCAGCAAAAGCGGAGTGGACCCTGCAATAATTCAGCACGAACATAGCCAGTACTGTATCCCATGCTCCAAGGTGGAAGACATGTATATAAGTGATGTGTGTGATAATACTCATTTACTACATACTTTTATTTCAAATAAATTCCAGTGGCTTGTGAAGACCAAAATTCAAGTACAAAACAGAAATGGGCAACGCATCATCATCCGGAGCATCTATACAAAAATGTGGGACCCCACTTATCAGCGTCGGTATGGCCATCCATATGACGATATGATAGAATGGCCCCAGACTCGTACTGCCTACAGTTTTTTAATTGATGACAATTGCTAGTGTCCTCATCATGAAAGGTTTTTCGTGGGTTTCCTCTTTCAAAATCTCCACTATGTAATGTCACTTCTGTCATAAAAGGTTTTTCGTGGGATTCCTTAATAAAAATCTCCACTATGTATTGTCGTCGCGATCATAAGTAGTTTCTGTGATCTCCACTTTGTAAAATCCACGTTCATGATTTGCACATGGAGACTCAGGACACTTTCTTGACTTCTGGTGCGGTTTGACCCACATCTCCGACACAAATCTAACTGGCCATCTTTAAGGACGATTTGATTCGATTTCACGGGACCATCTTCCTGGCCATCTTCCTTAGAGAGTCTAGAATTTGAGTCTGCAAGTGTTTCAGTAGTTGAATCTTGCAAGGTCTAATAGGTGTCGAGGCAAGATTGTATGCTCTGCGAGTTGCCAGCACTGGTATAACATCGCATCATAATATCTTAGCCTGTGTGTCCTAGATAGGTGTCTTTCTGATCTGTCTGCGCAGTGCTTCCAGAAGCCTTCGAGTAGGTTCGGCGCTTCGGCCCTTACCCAAAGATAAATGAGCCTGCATGCATAAGGCAGAGGAATATTAGAAGTCTGAGAACTATTTGTACTCTGAAAGCTCTGTAATTATTCCACTGCAATTAATATAAAGGTCTGGGTACCATTCCCAGTTTCGAATTTGTGTATTTCTGGTTTGTCTAAGCCGTATCACCCATTAGCCCGGGTCTGGAATTCCTTGCTATCTCATAAGATTCATTGTTTTGGTCGTGAATAGCAGTAAGTCACAAAGTAAGTCTCGAGGGAGCAGCAGTGCATGTTCGGCAAGTTAAGGAGCGATCGAAGAATGATAGCAGGCGTGTGAGTTTCAGTCATTCGAGCCAGGAAAAGCAAGCCCGACGCTGGAAGTTGCTCCAGTCTACCAGGTGTAGAGGCCCCTGCGTACAATTGGTATCAGAGCCATCGATCATCTATACTCAGGTTCTCATGGATTCCCAGATTCCTTATGATGAGTTGAGAAATAAATGTCTTACTGAATGTTCTACTTCCTCTATGAATGATTTATTTCCCAGTCGTGATATTCAATGGATAAATCATGGTAGTTCAGAGTTTGTTAATAATGATCCTACAAAACCTTTTGAACTACCCCGACTCTCAGCAGATCAGATATATAAGGATATGTCTATGTTTCATTTTAAGTCTAGACAACTTTTCCAAGTTCGTGAAGGTGTTTCCGAAGTAACTGTAAATAATAGTTCAGCCGGTCAGACCCTTGGTCTCCTTGACCCAGCAGAAGTAAAAAGTTATAAGAAAAAATATGGAAAGAATTTTGTTAATCTTGGTAGATCCCTCATTAGAGTGGAACCTTTGGTCCATCCTGGCATAAATTCCACAGCCCTTGTCTGCTGTTTGGATAATCGACACAATAAGTTCATGGATGCATTAATTGGTGGAGTCCAAATGCCACTCTCAAATGGCATTCAATATCTGGATATAATTCCTGGCTTTAACATCTCTTTGAATGATCCCTGGATTCACAAAGTATTAGAGGTCAAGATTTATACATCTGGTTTTGATATGAAGCCTGGAGCCTTAAACCTCTGGATTCATCATTCTCTTGCCCTACGATTCACTAATACTCAGAATCCCATCAATCAATTATATCCCAGAGACCAAGACACGGCTGCAGTCTTGGTTCGAAGCGATCCCAAGAATGGTTCCCTCGTCCCTTCAAAAATTTCTTGGAACCAACTCAGCTTTCCTCCTGAGTGGGTGGTGGATGCCCCAAAACAGCCTCTTTCTCAGTCTGTCACCACCTCCAATATTCGTGAAGACTCCTCCTCTGCCGTTATCTCTTTCCCTCCTCCAACAGCCCAGCGTGGTGGGAATCTTCTACCCAGATATACCTCTTTCCGCACAACTTCATCAACTTCCTCTGAACGCCCCATAAGCAGGGCCTCCTCTGAAAAGGAACCTTTCTTAAGACGAGCCTGCTTACATAAAGAAGTTCCTGTAAATATTCCCTTTTCTGTTGTTTGTCCAAATTGTCAGGACTTAGTCCCTCCCAAACAACCAAAACCTAAATAAAGTTCACATAAATATCCATGTCCAAATCCTGAGTGTGAACCTTCTCCTCTAAGTCAATATCCACATGAATCTGAATTCATGATGGCATCATCTCCCTCTAACTGGTGGGAAGAGAATTTCAAGAAAGCATCTACATGTATCACTGAAATCCACAAGGATGAAATTTCTGATGCTACATCCCAGTTAGATCGTATTTTGTCTGTCCAGAAACCCCACCTGGATAAATCTAGTCTAGGATTCTGCCCACTCTCTAGCCAAACCAAAAAATTGCTAGACCTGCCTGCTCGAGAAATGGAAAAAGGTGAGCAATACAGACTTCAGTCTAGAGAACATAGGATTCAACAAAGAATGGCACTCCCGCCATCCAGAATGAAACCTTGTACCAGGAAAGACATCAAAGAACCCTCCTTGGCCCAGAAAGAAATATTTGAGATAATTAAGTTTGGCCATGCTCCTTTTGATCCCAAGGATAAGATTATGAAAAATTTGTTTTATTGGGATCTCTACACTCATCCAGAAGCTGAAGAATTCTGGAGACAAACTTTGCCCCCAGGAGAAAGGAGAAGAATGTCTGAAAGATAGCACTTTGAGATGGATCTAAGAAATGAATGGATTTCCTTCTATGAATGGCGGAAGGAATTCGAACAGACACTATCCATGATGCAGTCCTCTGCAAAACTTGAGGACAAGAAGCCTGAGTCCAAAGGAGAAAGGACTCAGAAAGGCCATTTATGGAAAAGTCTCCAGGGTGAAGAAATCTACACAGAAGCAAACTTCCCACCCTTCAGACCAATTAAGCTTGAATATGAAGATGGATCAGCTCCTGCAGCTCCCATCCTTCTGAATAATGAGAAAGTAGAACAAGCAAATTGGTCAAACTTGGCACTAAAAGGATTGGCCATCCAAAACATAGAAATACAAAATAAAATGGCAAGATCCACACAGGTTGATTCTCTGCAATATACTTGCAGAAAAATTCATGATGAAGTTCAGCATATTCGTTTAAATACTGTTGAACATATCCCAGTCTTTGCTCAAGAAGTCAGAATGGAAAATGACTCTCTAAAGGATGATTTGACAGATTCCATATCTGACTTAGACAGGAATGTAGGGGAAGCCTTTTCCTACATCGCAGAGAAAGTCAATTACACTGCCAAAACAGTTTGCAGGATCCAAGCAGAAATTGCTAAGCCAAAAATTGATGCATCTAAGCTTAGCCATCCTGGTGAATTATCTCTTGCTAGTTCACTACCTATCACACTTTCTGCTCCTCTCACTCCGAAGACCTCTGGCAAAGAAGTCATTCTCATGACTGCAGAATCAAGTTGGAATTATAATAAGCCGCGCAAATTTGTGCCTCCAGATCTCCACAAAGAAGATTCAGGCTTCCAGGAATCTTTTAACCCAAAGAATTTTTATTCATGGAATTTGGATGATAATAATGAAGGTGAAATATTAGATATGGTCAATAAAATGATGACATGCTTTCAAGCTTATATGTCTACAGGAAAACATGACCATGCAGAGGCAGTCAATGTTATTGTCTCTGGATTCAATGGCAATTTGGGTGTTTGGTGGAATACCCATCTCCCAAATGTTCAGAAAATGGAAATTCAGACCAGCACTAAAAATGGTGAACCAAATATCATTGGTGCGCTCCTGGCTGCGATCATTGCAGAATTCTGTGGCTATAGTGCTACGATTGCAGAAAAACATAAACAGATCCTGCTGCAACTCAGAATCAAGATAGTATCCCAGTATCACTGGTATCATAAGCAATGGATCAGGAGAATCTATAAGATTGAGTTTGATAGAGCAGAAGAAAGGGTTTTCAAAGAAAAATATTTTGCTGGTCTGCCCTCAGGATTCCGGGAACTCCTGCGCGATAAATTTGAAGAAGATCTGTCTCTCCACACATGGGGCCAATTCAGAGCTGCTGCAGAAAAATTCTTCTTGCAATATTGTGAAAATAAAAGGCTCGATAAAGACCTCTCCCACTCGGTCTCTTTTCGTGGCGGTAGGGAAGTCTGCCGGATGTTTGGCATTGAGCCTCCCAAAAAAGCTCACAAACATCACCTCGGCCATAAAACAAAAAAGTATAAAAGAAAGTCTGCTAGCAGATGGAAGGAAAAGTATCCTCCAGACCCAAGAAAAGAGCCAGAGAAAAGAAAAATGAAATGATTCTATTGTGGCAAAGAAGGCCACTCTGCTTCTGAATGCTACAAACGAAATCAAGATTATCAGAGGAAGCAGAAAGGAACAAGGACTTGGTCTAACAGAGAAAAGGTATTTCCCAAGGTGGAACCTTTTGATGATAATCTCAGAGGAATACCCAGAAGAGCCCCTCCAAGAAAACACAACTTGATGCATATAGCAGCATCAGATGAAGAGAACACAGATGAGACCACTGAAATAGAAAACAGTGAACCAGAAAACACTGATCTCATGCATGTCCACCAGATGTACAATAATCCTTGCAAATGTGGTGGCAAATGTACTGAATGTCGAGAAGAGCAAGTGACTTATGACTCAGATAGTTCTTTGCAATCACATGAACAGGAGTTGTTCCCGCTTGGACTAAACAAAATACTCGAACAGAGTCTTCCTCTTCCTCAAGCGACTCGGAAGCAGTAAATTGTTTCATGGCTGGTACCGATGATGAAGATGAAGAAGATCCTAAAGAATTGATAAAGAAAGCTATTGCCAGAATGAAAGAAGGCAGTAAAAAGAATGACTTGGTAAATAGATTCAACAAGATTTTCTTGGACGACAAGAAAGGCAAAGGAGGACAAAGCTCAAAGCATAAATTCAGGAGAAAATATGTCCAAGAAACAGAATCAGAAAAAGAAAGTTCAGGAGAAGAAAAATTCAGATGGTCTTGGAAAGCTGCTAATATCCCAAGCATGGAAAAAATGTATACCCTCTCTTGGCTCAAATGCAACAAGAGCCACAAAAGATTGACCTGGCTACCCTACATAAGGAGCATCTAAAGCTGGTACAGGAGGTTAAAGAGCTTAGGCTCTTGATTGAAGAAATGAAACAACAACCAGAATCATCACGATCAAAGCCTGAACAGTCTGAAGAAGATATGCATTTAATGGTCGCCGTACACCAACAAACTGTGGTCAACCTGCATATCAAAATCCATGAAGATGAAGTCAAGGTACTTGCACTTATTGATTCCGGAGCAGACCTGTGTTTCCTAAAAAGGAAATATGTTGATCCTCACTACTGGGAACCATGTCAAACTCCAGTGCGGGGATTTGGAGGAAGAAAAGCAATTGAGTATAAAACCAGCTTTGGAAAGGTATGTCTTGGCAATTTTTATATAAACTGTATCTTTCTGCTGGTTGAAGATGACTTTACTCATGAATGTATTATTGGAACTAGTTTGCTATCTACCACAATTCCCCATGGTGTCAAGTATAATAGTAGAGGCCAAATTGGTTATCATTTTACTGTTAAAAGAAAAGAAATATTTCTTCCACTAGTGTCATCTAAATAAAAGACCCACTCTATCTGGACCCTAGAAGTAAATTCTGTGAAAGAAAAGATAAAAGAAAAAGGGATCCAGATTAGAGCAATCAAGAAAGCTGAGCACCTATACAGGCTAGAAGAAGAATTAAAGAATCCTAGTGTACAGCAAAAAATTGAAGAAATAAGAAAAGAATTTGCTGACAAGGTTTGCCACACATCTCCTAATGCATTCTGGCATAGGAAGCAGTTCTGGATAAACCTAAAATACCGAAAAGAATTCCAAGGAAACCCTAGCAGAAGTAGAGCCATCCCAATGAATAAGGAATACAGACAACTCTGCAAAAGGGAAATTGAAGATTTGCTGCACAAAGGACTCATCCAAAGATCAAGAAGTCCATGGTCGTGTGCAGCATTTTATGTCAACAAACATTCAGAGCAGGTTCGAGGAGTTCCTAGAATGGTCATCAACTACAAACCTCTGAATGATGCATTGGAATGGATTCGGTATCCAATTCCAAACAAATCTGATTTGATCAAACGAATAGCAGGAGCCAAAATCTTTTCAAAGTTTGATCTCAAGTCTGGCTTTTGGAAAATCGGCATAAAACCAGAAGACCAGTATAAAACAACCTTCAATGTGCCTCATGGACAATATGAATGGAAGGTAATGCCATTTGGTCTGAAGAATGCCCCTTCAGAGTTCCAGAGGATTATGGAGTCTGTTCTGGAACCATACATGGATTGGCTGATGGTATATATTGACGATATTTTAGTATTTTCAAAATCCATTGAGGAACACATAAAACATCTTAGAACACTATTGCATGTTATACACAAGAATGGGTTTGTTCTTTCGGAAAAGAAAATGAAATTGTTCCAAACTGATATTGAATTCTTGGGACAGAGAATTAAACATGGAAAGATAGAAGTTCAGAAGCATGCCATTGAATTTGCAGAAAAATTCCCTGATGTAATCACAGATAAAAAACAATTACAGAGATTTCTAGGATGCTTGAACTATGTTGCAGCTTACTATGAAAATTGTGCTCAAGATAGAAAGCTGCTTAATAAAAGATTGGGAACAAACCCTCCTCCATGGTCAAAGCAGCACACTGAAGCGGTTCGAAGGATAAAAGCAAAGGTGAGAACTCTTCCTATCCTTCATGTTATTGATGAAGATCTCATGAAGATCCTTGAGACTGATGCTTCAGAAGAAGGCTGGGGAGCAGTACTGAAGCAGTGCAGGAAAGACTGCAATGGTAAAGATGAAGAAATAGTATGGTTCACTTCAGGAACTTGGAATGATGCACAGAAAAAATACCATACTATTGATAAGGAAATAAAGGCTTGTCTAAATGCAATCCAGAAACTCAATTAAAAAGACAAGATATATTATCACTACCCCAAATCATTGGTAACTATAGATTAGTTCAAGATGAAAGTAATTCCACTCCATACTTGATTGAGGAGGTTTATAACTTTAAGGCCTGTGTGGGAAAATCACTTATTGGATATAAGTTAGAAGATTGTGGTATCAAATATTCTCAATACTTAAAGTTCAGTATGGTTGATGGGACCCCTATAATGAAATATAAGGAAACTGTTAGAGATGAGCATTGGTATAATTGCATAAATATATGGAAATAGGGGACTAATAAAAATCCATGCTTTCCTAACAGGGAACCTAAATTGTCACCTTTCAAAATTCTAAAAGAGATAAAAGCATTGAAGAAAGGAAATTATTCATATATTACTCATTTCAGTGCAAGAATGGAAGATGGATGGGGAAGAATATTGGCTTCCAAAGGCAACATACTGGGAAAATATTTTAGAAGCTTTTAAAGATGTTCCCTTAGTTAATCAAGTAAGTTCAAGAGGTCCATTTTGGCAAAAAACAAGACAAGAATCAAACACCAACAATGATACTCAACAACAACCTTATCTCATGGAATATTACTTTAGTCAAATGGTCCCTATTATTGATGAATTATGTGGTTTCTTCTTGTAACAAGCTTAGAGAAGAATTTGATCCAAGAAAAGATGTGAATACAGATCATATACTCATTGTATGACTAGGTGATAATAATCTAATATGGTTGGGAATGGAATCAGGTGATGTCTAATGCAATATCCTGATTCTGACCCCTGTTACATTAAAATTGTAAATGATGTAAATATCGTTATAAAATCGTGGTGAGGAGCTCAAGGCCAAGGCCGCACCATCGATTTAGTGTTTTATGTATCGGTAATTAAAAATTGATTCATATGGTTCTCGTCCTAGCCAGGCAAATAGAAATTACAATCATCATATAAATATGCATTTTAATAAAATACTCACAACTAACTAGGGGAGGGAGGCCAGTAGTGGCGCGGGGTCCCAATGCGCCACCTGGCTAGCCACATGGATGCCACCTGTCGGACCTCTTCCTTACCCAGGTGTCTTCGCCAGCTCGTCCCAGTTAGTTGGGACTTTATTGCACATTAATGTGCTCATCATGCGTGCCACATCTTCGTTTCCCCGCGGCCACTCCACCAGCCCGTTCATTTTTGCTTGGGGCTTGTTTGTGAGCGTTTTCCCACCCCGATTGCTATCCGCCATGGCCCTGAAGCTGCTCCTGGTCCACTGCATGTTGCTGTTCGAACTGTTCGCTACGTGGAAACCTCGTCATCCATTGGTTGTCCTCCATCGCTCGCATGGCGAGCTGAACGTGTTGTTCTCCTGTCCGGTGGAGCCACTATGGTTATGCTTGTTGGGTGGTATGTTTAGCGTTGTTGCATGGGGAAGTTGTCCGAAGCTTACTTGTTGTTCGTGGACCGTGGCTCCATTTGTTCTGATGAATGCTCCTTTTCCTACCTGTTTGCGGGTTGCTCATGGTGTTCATGGTCCTGGCTCTTGCTCGGCTCCCTGTTTCTGCTCGGTTCCTGGTTCGTGCTCGGCTTTTGGTTCGTGGGATGCTCGTGGTGTTCGTGCTCCTAGATCGTGCTCGGCTCCTTGTTGCTGCCCGGCTCTAGGTTTGTGCTCATCGGTGGCGGCCTCTTCAAAACACTTGGTAGGATATTCATCCTACCGGCTCCTTTTGAATGTGTTTTTTAACACAATCACTCTCTTGGTGTGATTTGCTTTCCTTCTCTGTTTGTGTTCAGTCCAGTCCGGTGTGGTTGGATCTGTGTCCCCCATTCCATGGTTTTTGGTTATTGATCGACTAGTTTTTGGTCAACTGGTTTGGTTTTCGGTCGACTGGTCGACTGTGTTCTCCGTCTCTGCGTCCATGGCGACGAATTATGATATGGGAAATGTGACGTTGTTTAATGTGACTTTTTTGGAAAATGGATATTGCATTTCGGTTGAATGGTTTTGGGTTTTCGGTTGAATCGACGAGGATGAATTATGACAGTAATTTAAAGTTTTTTTACTGCATCCATGAAGATTAATTATATCAATTGCTAGGGTTTAATGGCAGGTTGTTTGGTAATGGAAGCTAGGGTTTAATTTGATGAATTTCACTGCACCCATGAATTTTGATGAATTTTGAGGTAATGGCAGCTAGGGTTTTTAATGTGATGAATTTCAATGCAATTTGTAGTTATGGTATGAATTCCATTATTAATGGAGCATTGTTATGGTTACATGGTAATGGTTTACCAGGGTTTCATGGTTATGGTTTTTGACTTTACGGTTTCATGGTTATGCAATTGGGGTATGCTATGAGCTAGGGTTTAATGGGATGAATTTCAATGCAGTTTGTAGTTATGGTTTGAATTTAATTATTGACAGAGCACTGTTATGGTTTCATGGTTAGGGTTTACCAGGGTTTCATGGTTTCGGCTTTAGGATAGCCATTATTTCACCCAAATAGTAACTCAGTATATTTAATAATTGAGTTATGGTTTCATGGTTACGGCAAATTCAGTTATGGTTTCATGGTTTGAAGGTTATGGTAAATGCTGATATGTGCAAATTCAGTTATGGTTTCATGGTTTGAAGGTTATGGCAAATGCTGATATGTGCAAATTCAGTTCATTAATTACTTCCATTATGTGATTATATTGCTTTCAGTGATTATGTAAATTCTTAATGAATGATTGTTAAATTCTTAATGAAGTTTATTATAGGAATGTTGCATACTTTTGATGCAAGATGAATATGTGAAATTAGTGGCATGGCAATTAGATATTAATTTGGCAATCTGAAATTAGGAGGCATTCTGAAATTAATTTGGCATTAAATTATGTGAAATTAGAGGCATTCTGAAATAATTTGTGCATGCCGATTGGATGAATATGTGAAATCAGAGGCATTCTAAAATTAGTGGCATGACAATTAGTTATTAATTTGGCTTGTCAATTAGAGGCATTTTGAGTTCATGCCAATTAGAGGCATGCCAATTAGATGAAATTAGAGGCATGCCATTTAGATGATTAATTTGGACTGTGAAGTAGAGGCATGCCATTTAGATGATTAATTTGGACTGTGAAGTAGAGGCATGCCATTTAGATGATTAATTTGGACTGTGAAGTAGAGGCATGCCATTTAGATGATTAATTTGGACTGCGAAGTAGAGGCCTTCTGAGTTCATGGGATTTGGGCATGGCAATTACATGAATATGTGAAATTTGGATTAGGCCTATGTTCTATTTTAAAAAACTCATAGCTAAGTATTGGAATATTAGATACTGAGGGTGGTTTTACTATGGTGTGCTGAGTGCACTTTGCATCTAGTCTATCCATGTAATCAAATGCTCACCATGAATCCTCCCATCATCTTGAGATGGGTTATTATTGTTGATAGTCTTTCCTTAGTTATCCTCTTACATCAAGCTTAGGTGTATGAATATGTGTTTTTAAAATTTTATCTATAAATCCCAGGCAAGGCAACCTTTGTTTCTTTCTTCGGTCATAAACGGGTCATGTTTATTTCTTGGTAGAGTCCTTAATTGGATGTTCTCTTCCTTATGCCGGATCAACTCTGACATCCATGCTTGATTTAGTAAACTTGGGTTTATTAGAGATGCCCTCTTTCAGGTCCCCAATGACCATATCTCTATTATGGGCACACATAAGGGCAAGGTCAAAACTGATCTTCCCATTTTTTGTTTTTCTCTAGGCACACTGTTGATGAGTTGTACAACTGGTTTATGTCTGTCTTCGACAGACTAACAAACCAGAGAGATTCATGTCAATAAAAAACTTATGGATTTGTTTAAGACCATAAGATCCTCAACCGTGGCTCACATATTAGTGTTTGCATCCTTTAACTATTCCTCAGTAGTTATTTGTAGTATCTTAACTATGCCTATGTGTTTGTCACATCTATAGTTAGCCTTCATATTGTATTTTTCTAGAATTTTGGTTCTCATTTAAAAAATTGTCATTACTCTCCCAACAGTATTGCAATATGCAAGATGGAAATAGTGATACCACCTTCTCTTAGTCTTGTCAAATTGCACTAATGGAATCAATTTCATTTTCCAGTTCATTTCTTCAAGAGTAGTTGGAAGGGATAGGCCACCATGCCCATGGTATTGACATAGGTGCATGAGGTGCCCAAGTTTTTGCCTATAAAATTCTTGAAGTGGATTCCCAAATCAAATTTTCCACCAACTATTATGTGTAAAATTCTAGCAAGTTGTTGAGGCTCTCCTTCGCAATTTTGAAAGTGGCATGCTTGAAGGAGCATTAAAGCCTGAACTGAAAAAACGGGGAATCCATGTAGAAGCTAGGAGTGCCAAGCTATTACCTCTATATTGAGTTTGTAAATCTATGAGTTGTTGTATCCAAGATGTTTTCTTGAGACTGTAATGCATGTGAGTTATTTGTGAACCAAAGAAGAAAAATTACAATTATGAGTTGTTTGTAAACCAAAGAAGAAAAAATACAATTTTGAATTGTTTGTTTATGGTTGCTTTCATTCTTGTTGTGTCCTCTAACCATAGATGTTGGAAACCTAAGTAATCTATAACTGTGCGCTTGGAGGTTGTTTTCAATGCTTGCTATCAATCCAGTTCAAGTTGATTTGCATTCAAGTCGGTATTGCATTCAAGAAAAGCTTGCATTCAATTTAAATTTTCAATCAGGTTGGTCTACCATCCAATTTAGTTTAACATTCAAATTAGTTTTCCAACCAAGATATATTGCGATCAGTTTTAGTAAGGAATGCAGTCCAGTAAATAGACAGAGACATGAAGAAAACAATACTTGACATAAAGGGCATATTCTTGTTCAACATAGTAGCAATTCGAGATTTATGCATATGGTTGGTCCCTGGTGGGTTGGGACTTTATAAATTTACTGTGGTTATTCCTAACATATATCGACTATCAGATTGGAATCAAACAAAATCTTAGGAAACCACCCAAAATTCCTCCTGCAACAAAATATACCTTTCATTTGTGTATGCCAAACAAAATACATCTTCCATCTGTCAACAAAATTTTTGGAACCACCCAAAAATTCATCAGCAACAAAATCTTTCTTTCATATGTGTATTCCAAACACAAAACATCTATCATCCACCAAACAAAAATCCCTATGTGTGAGGAGGTTGAATGCCTTCATTACCCAATCTGGTTGGGTTAGATACTGATGCTTGACCTAGTTGTGTTGAGCTGCAAACATTTGCTGCAGGCCAGGTTGCTCCTTGTAGCCAAGGAGGGATTGAATAACCATAGTTATGACTTGATCCTAGTAGGCCTGGGTTCACTGGAGGTGTTTGGAAGGCATACACAGTATTTCCCCCTGGCTGATGGTATTGGGGTATTTGTATGTTAATACGGCACTGCAATAATCTCCCGTTCTCTGAAAACTGATCCAATGGGTTGTCCACCACCTCTGTCCTGTCCAGAGCATTTGGATTCCCCTGATGTGACTTTCTTTGCTCCCTTTCCTCCCTTTCCAATTGTTTCTGTCGCTCTCTTTCCTCCCTTTCTTTCACTCTTTCAAGCCTTTCCTTCCTTCGATTTTCTGCTGCAACAATCCTTGCTTCCTTCTTCTCCTTTTCCAACGCCTTCTTCTTCTCTTTTAATTCATGCATCTCCTTTTTCTTGTGCTCTGCCTCAACTAGTAGGGTGATGTAGTCCTCTTATTTTAGTAGTTGTGAGATCCTGCTTAATCTAAGATGCTCAGTAGTGGGATTAGATAGTTGAGCTGCAACTTTCTCCACTGGAAACTTAAGGAACTGGCCTAGTAGTGGCTCATGTGGGGGGAGTGCCTCATCATCATTTTCTTGGTCCACTGTATCTTCATTTTGTTCAATCTCATCTCCAACACCCCAAAGTGCCACATAATAATGTACAGCTTCATTGTTAAGGACTGTTGGCATCGAAGGCAGGTTAAGGCTTTCATCGTTGGTGGGGGGTGACAATGTGTCTCTTCATATTTTTCATGGCCTCTGCCAACCACTCGGGTTGTTCTGGATAGATTGGAAATGTCAACTCCTCGTTGTTGTTTACCACTGCTTCAACACATCCATTCACACTCAAATAAGCAACATTGTTATGAATAATCCCTTGGCCATTTGATTCTGTTTCTGTCCTTCCAACATCTTATATATTCTCCCCAATAGGTTCGGTGCCATACTGACTTTCACTTACATGTTCATCGTTGTTGCCCAGTGGTTGGAAATGACCTTCAGAGAGTTATATGATGTTATCTGCAGCATCTGTGTCCTCTTGCCCCTGAACATCAAAATCCTGACTACATCTCGTGTCATGTTGAAGAGAATCAGAATTGAAAGGCCATATTCCTATCCGCCAAAAACCAGCCCTGATATTTGATGTTGTGAGCCCTCTAGAAAAAGCTTTGTTTGCAAGTTCTGCTAATTCGAACCTCTTCACCTCCAGCCCCGAGTTCTCTTCCATCCAGGACGCTCTCTCAGACCTTAAGTAACACTTGTAAGGCCCAAACACACTCACATCTAGAGGTTGCAGCCTGTGGGTGGTATGTGCAGGCAGTATCAACAGATCAATGCCTAGCTTGTTTGCCTCCTCAATGGTTTGTATAGCAACGTGGCTGCCATGGCCATCAAAAATCAACAAGTGTCTGTTATCAGGTGAAACACCACCAGGGACAGAGGCAACAAAGTGGCAAATCCAGCTCAAGAACAATTCTTTTGTCATCCATGCATGGGGGTGTGCAGCCATGCATGCTCCAGGTTCATAGTTTTTAATGTAATTTTTGAGTTGATTCTTTCCCTTGAACAGATAAAAACTTGGAATTGATGCTCCAACTACGTTGACACAACAAATAATAGTTATCCACTCCCTACTTTTTGGCAGAATTTTGGGCACATTCTTGCTCCCTCTCTTGGCGATTACCCGCATGCCACAATTCCTCCCTTCCAGCAATCCAGTCTCTGTTGAAATATTGTAACTTCAAATAATATTATATTTGTATTATTCCGAAGATGTTTTATTCCTCCGACAGGACTCTATTGTATATCCGGAGATGTTTATTCCTCCATTGGATTATGGGAACTAGGGTTATTAGATCTCCTATGTGGGGATCGGCCCGAAGTTATTTTATCGGAGGATATTAGACTCAATTTGACAAGTCGGCCTCATAGGGTAAAAAGTCAGTTGGAAAACAAGTATAAGTAGAGGAGGTTGTTCCTCACTTAACTCACTTGTTCTCACACTTCTATTGTGTGCATAGGAGAGAGAGATTTCTGCATAGGAGGAGAAGGAGCTCTTGTTGTGGTATACTATCTTGTATTGGGTTGATTATCTATATTGAGGAAAGCTTTGCTGGGTTTTCTACCCCATGAGGGTTTCCCAGGGTATATCTATGTCTATATTGTGATTGTGTTTCTTTTAGTGATCTTGCTTGTGCATTTATGCTAGAATTTAACATGGTATCATAGCTAGCCTGAATATGACATCTTTCACAAGGTGAAAATATCTCTATCTCTCTCTTCGGTGAAAATTAGGGTTTCTGCAAAAGGTTGGTATTGTTGAATTCTGATTACATGGCTGGATAGCCCTTCTCAAAACCAATCTTTTGAGCCCTAGATCAAACTTTTTGGTTGGGTAGAACTCCGGGAAAGTCAAACCCTAGTTTGACAAAAGTGCGATAAAACCAGAAAACCAGAACCAGAACCAGAATTCTACAGCAGATCCGAAGTTCGCTGGTCAAGTTTGGAGGCTGAAAAATTGAAGTTTCCAGAAAGTAAGTACATCAGTCACCTCGCCTCAGTCAAGCCAATCTCCTGGTAAGGTTAGTTTTTCATTTTTGGAATTTTCAATTTTTAGTGACCCCCTGGGAAAGATGACCCCAAGTACTAAGCTTGAAGACAATCTAGAGGGTATAGAGAATTTCCGAGCATGAAAATATAGAATTGGTCTCATTCTTGAAGAGAATGATCTTGCCCATTATATCAAAGGTGAGATTGCAGAACCTGCAGAAGATGAAGCTAAAGAGAAGTACAGGAAAGATTTGATTAGGGAAAAGAGAATCATTGTTGATTCTATTAAGGACCACTTGATTCCCCAAGTGGCATCCAAGAAGACACCAAAGGAAATGTATGATGCTATCTCCAAAATGTACGAGGGAAAGAACATGAATGGGAAGATGAACCCGAGAGCTCAATTGAATAACACCAAGATGAATAAAGGAGAATCTATTCAAGACTATTTCTCAAGGGTTTCTCAGTTCAAAGAACAACTAGATGCTATTGGAGATACTCTTGATGAAGATGAACTAGTCATGACTGCTCTAAATGGTCTCACTAGACATTGGGAGTCATTCATCCAAACCATGTGTGCCAGAAAAGAAAGTATGAAGTTTGATGTGGTTTGGGAGGATTGCATTCAAGAGGAAGCCAGGGTTGCCAACAGAGAAGCATTGCTCAAGGAAGATGACCAAGCCTTGGCCACCCACACCAAGAGAAGAAGGAATCAATCCTACTTTAAGAAGGATAGTCACAAGGAGTCTCATCCTCCACAAAGATTTCAAAAGAAAAGAGGATCTAATCAAAGAAGAGATTACTCCTCATTCCAATGTTTTACTTGTCACAAAATAGGACACATTGCTAAGGACTGTCCTCTGAAGAAGAAAAAGGGTACTCACCACAAAAGACATCAAGCACATATTGCAGAAGATGATAGTGAAGAAGAAGTTGAAGAGGAAGAAAGGCCTCACAAGAAAAGACCTAGAAGAGAAGAAGAAGATGAAGACAGGACCTTCTTCAAGAAAAGATCTAGAAGAAGTGAAGAAGAAGATGCAGAAGAGTATGTTCTATTCTCTACACTCTCTGGATCTATAAAACCTGGAGAAGGTACATGGGTTATCGATAGTGGTGCTTCAAAGCACATGACAAGACAAAAGAAGACTCTATCAAAACTTGAAGAAAAGACCTCCCCACAAAAGGTATCTCTAGGAGATAACTATCAATATCCCTTCAAGGGAATTGGTGAAGCAAACTACAAACTTGATTCTGGAACCCCCATGAAGATGAAATAAGTATTGTATGTTCCAGGATTGAAGAAGAACTTGCTTTCCATCTCAGCATTGGACAAGAAAAGCTATAGAGTTGCATTCATTGATGGACAAGTATTAATGTGGTCCAAAGGTAAATCTATTAAGGATGCAATTGTCATTGGTGAAGAGGAAGGAGGTTTGTACAAGCTCAAGGGTCATCCAGAAGCTGCCCTTGTACATGAAGTCACTAGCCCAAATGAGCTATGGCATAGGATACTTGCTCACATTAACTACAACGCACTACCTCATGTAAGAAAGGTAGTTGTAGGTCTACTAGACTTAAAGGTTGACCATGATGGCACATGGAAAGGATGTGCAAAAGAGAAGAACATCAAGAACCCATTTCCAAAGAGTGAAACAAAGACCAAAATCATTTTGGAATTTATCCATTCAGATGTATGTGGACCAATGCCCTCGACATCTTTAAGTGGATATGAATACTATCTCACATTTATTGATGACTATTCAAGGAAGACTTGGATATACTTCTTAAAAGGGAAGAATGAAGTTTTTGGAAAGTTCAAAGAGTTCAAAGCATTGATAGAAAATATTTCAGAAAAGAAAATTAAAATACTCAGAATAGATAATGGCGGAGAATATGCTTCAAAATATTTTGAAGATTTCTGTAAAGAAGCTGGAATCAAGAGAGAGCTAACTACTCCTTACTATCCCCAACAAAATGGTGTTGCGGAAAGAAAGAATAGAACCATCATGGAAGCTGTAAAGACAATGATACATGATCAAGACCTACCTATGTATTTATGGGATGAAGCGGCTAGAACAACAGTCTATGTACAAAATAGACTATCCCATAGTGCTCTTGATTTCAAAACTCCAGAAGAAGTGTTCACAGGAAAGAAGCCTGAGGTAAGTTATCTTAAAATATTTGGATGTCCTGTATACATTGACATTCCAAAAGAAAAGAGAACCAAGTCAGATCCTTCTGGAAAGAAGGGAATATTTGTTGGATATTGTGAATCATCCAAAGCATTCAGAATTTACATCCCAGGTTTTCATCATGTGGAAATTAGTAGGGATGTGACATTTGATGAAGAAGCAGCTCTCAAGAGATCTAGGAAGTGCAAACATGAAGAAATCTATGAAGAAGACACACCTTCCAGGATCACAGAGGATGCACCCATTCCTGAAGATACTACACCTGAAGACCATGACTTGCTAGAACCACAAGAACCCTCCATTACAAACTTATCAAGAAAAAGAAGGCCAGCATGGGCCAGAGACATTATTCAAGGAGCTGAAAAGTATGGAGCTCCTGAAGGCTCCACTAGAGAAAGGAAGAAACCAAAGCTAGTATCCAACTATATGGCTTTGATGTGTAATCTAGTGGATCAAGAAACTAATAGCTATGAAGAAGCAGTTCAGAAGAAAGAATGGGTAGAAGCAATGACAGAAGAATACTAGTCAATAATGAAAAATGATGTTTGGGATATAGTTCCCAAACCAAAATATAAAAGTGTAGTGTCCTCCAAATGGATATTCAAGATAAAATATGTTGCGGATGGTAGCATTGAAAAATATAAGGCAAGATTTGTAGCCAGAGGATTCTCTCAAAAAGAAGGAATTGACTATGAAGAAACATTTTCACCAGTTGCTAGGTACACTTCCATTAGAGCTATCATGGCACTTGCATCGATGATGAAATGGAAACTGCACCAGATGGATGTTAAGATAGCCTTCCTGAATGGTGTAATTGAAGAAGAAGTGTACATAGAACAACCACTTGGATTTGAGGTAGAAGATGGAAGAACTCATGTATGCAAACTGAAGAAGGCTTTGTATGGGTTGAAGCAAGCTCCTAGAGCTTGGTACAGAAGGATTGACAATTTCTTGACAAGCATGGGCTTTACCAAGAGTAAAGCTGATCCTAACCTTTATCTCAAAGTTATGAATGATGAGCCTGTTATATTATTATTGTATGTAGATGATCTATTTCTGACTAGAAATGAGAGACAGATTATCGAGTGCAAGAAGAAGCTCTCTTCCGAATTTGAGATGAAAGATCTCGGATTGATGCACTACTTCTTAGGCCTGGAAGTATGGCAAGACCCAAAAGGAATATTTCTAAATCAGGGTAAGTATGTTGTGGATATTTTGAAAAGATTCGATATGTTGGACTGTAAAGCCATGGCCACTCCCATGGACTCCAACTTGAAGTTATTAGTAGATAACTCATCACAGTTAGTGGACATAACTCTGTATAGACAGATTATTGGATCATTAATGTATTTGACTAACACTAGACCAGACATATGTTTTGCTGTGAATACCTTGAGTCAGTATCTAGTGGAACTTAGAAGAGTTCACATGATAGCTGCAAAACATGTGATGAGATACTTAAAAGGTACGATAGATTTTGGTCTTTACTATAGTGGAGATCATGATTTAAATTTGCATGGCTACACTAATGCTGATTGGGAAGGAAGTGTATCATACAGGAAGAGTACATCGGGAGGATGTTATTGTCTGGAATCTGCTATGATCTCGTGGTATAGCAGGAAGCAGTCTAGTGTGGCTCTCAGCACAGCTGAAGCAGAATACATAGCTTCTTTCTCTACTAGTTGTGAAGCAGTATGGCTTCATAAGTTATTATCAGGACTGTTTGACTTAGAGATGGAACCCACTATGATTCTGTGTGATAACCAGAGTTATATCAAGATGACTGAGAATCCAGTATTTCATGATAAGTCAAAACACATAGAGATCCGTTATTTCTATATATGGGATATGGTGCAAAAAGGAGCTATCAAGCTTGAATATGTGAGCACGGACGAGCAAGTTGTTGATATACTAACCAAACCTCTGTCTCGTGTAAAGTTTGAGCATTTCTGAGACAAGCTTGGTGTAGTTCAAAAGGACTCTCCTCGAAAGGGGGAGTGATATGATAGATGAAGATATCTTTGGGTAGTGGTATAGATGTGGATACCTATATTGATGATGAGATTGCTTATCTAGGTTATATGTTTGCTTGTATTGATGAGGATACTTGCATCTATGTTTTGTTTGCTTGTATTGATAACGATACTTGCATCTATGTTATGTTTGCTTGTATTGATGAGGATACTTGCATATATGTTTTGTTTGCTTGTATTGATAAGGATACTTGCATCTATGTTATTTTTTCTTGTATTGATGAGAATACTTGCATATGTACTTGTATTGATGAGGATACTTGTATTGATGATGTGTATACTTGTATTGATAAGGATACTTGTATTGATGATGTGTATACTTGTATTGATGAGGATACTTGTATTGATGATATGTATACTTGTATTGATGAGGATACTTGTATTGATGATGTGTATACTTGTATTGATGAGGATAATTGTATTGATGATGTGTATACTTGTATTGATGAGGATACTTGTATTGATGATATGTATACTTGTATTGATTAGGATACTTGTATTGATGATACATACTAATGATACCTATATTGATGAGGATACTGTATCGATGATGTGCCTACCTGTTTCAACGATAAGGTTGAAGATGAGGTTTCCTGTTCCGATGATGAGGTTGATGGAGGATTGTATCATCCTTGGACTTCAGTCCTAAAGTGATCCGTAGACATATGTCTTCGAGAATGCGGTTCCTAGCGAACAATGAGGATTGTATCATCCCCGGACTTTAGTCCTAAAGTGATCCATAGACAGATGTATCCGAGAATATGGTCCTTAGTGGACGTATATAGGACTGCATCATCCCTGAGTGTTTGGTTCAAAATGTACATGACAAGATTGCATCATCCTTGGACTTATGTCCTAAAGTGATAGGGATTGATCATCCCGTAAGTGGATCATGATTGCATCATCCTTGGACTTATGTCCTAAAGTGATAAGGACTAATCATCCTATAAGTAGATTGGGATTGCATCATCCCTAGACATGGTGAGGTGTCTTAAAGTGATAAGGACTAATCATCCTGTAAGTAGATTGGGATTTCATCGTCCCTAGACATGGTGAGGTGTCTTAAAGTGATAAGGACTAATCATCCTATAAATAGATTGGGATTGCATCGTCCCTAGACATGGTTAGCTGTCTTAAAGTGAGAAGGATTGATCATCCTATAAGTTGATCTGGATTGCATCGTCCATAGACATGAGAGATGTCTTAAAGTGAGAAGGATTGATCATCCCGTAAGTGGATCAGGATTGTATCATCCTTGGACCTATGTCCTAAAGTGAGAGGGATTGATCATCCCGTAATTGGATCATGTGTATTGCAGGATATGTTGTTGTTGTACTGATGATCGAGTGGATCCAATTGATGACGATGCTGATGATCGTGTGATGACGATGCTGATGATCGTGTGATGACGATGTTGATGATCGTGTGATGATGATGTAGCTATTTGAGTGCTGCAGAAGATGAAGACTCCGTACTGAAGATGTTGATGTTCCAGTATTGAAGATCTTGAAGATGTTCCAGTAACTGCTTGAGTTACTGATGATGTATAAAGAAAGCTTCCAATGATTTATAGATGTATCATGTATCATGTAGTCAATGACTCCTTGCTCCTGCAGTTGTTGTTATAATATCCTTCTCGTTAAGGGGGAGTGTTGAAATATTGTAACTTCAAAGAATATTATATTTGTATTATTCCGAAGATGTTTTATTCCTCTGACGGGACTCTATTGTATATCCAGATATGTTTATTCCTCCATTGGATTATGGGAACTAGGGTTATTAGATCTCCTATGTGGGGATTGGCCCGAAGTTATTTTATCGGAGGTTATTAGACTCAATTTGACAAGTCGGCCTCATAGGGTAAAAAGTCAGTTGGAAAACAAGTATAAGTAGAGGAGGTTGTTCCTCACTTAACTCACTTGTTCTCACACTTCTATTGTGTGCATAGGAGAGAGAGAGTTCTGCATAGGAGGAGAAGGAGCTCTTGTTGTGGTCTACTATCTTGTATTGGGTTGATTATCTATATTGAGGAAAGCTTTGTTGGGTTTTCTACCCCATGAGGGTTTCCCAGGGTATATCTGTGTCTATCTTGTGATTGTGTTTCTTTCAGTGATCTTGCTTGTGCATTTATGCTAGAATTTAACAGTGTCGTCACAGTTCCATATATGGTCTACTCTGTATGAGTGTTTCTCATATGCATCAGAGAGTGTCTGATAGAACTTGGTCACAAATGTAGGGCGTAGATTGAAAGATCTATCCCTGTCAATCCCCTCTGTTCTGCGTAACACAAGTTCTGGATGCCTTTGTTTAAATCCTTTCCACCATGATTTCCCTGGAAATCCATCTTTGAAGGGGTTTGGTCTCCCTTGACAGATTTGGGAAACAGTGGATTTGAGTTGAACCAACTCCAAACCATGGCCTAGTTGAGCCATCTATTCACACCAAACCACAACTTCTTCTTCCTCTTTTGCACTCAACACTGTAAGAGGTCCTTTTCGCTTGGTATGGGTCAGGCCGTTTATTGAGTAATGGATTGATGTTGGTGGAATTCCATGTTTTTTAGGAGCTACTCTAATATAAAATCCATTGAACTCTATATCATCTATTGTAGCCTTCATGTCTTCTTGTGTCCATCCTCTAATGGCACTAATCTTCTTACTGGCAGTTGCACCTTGAACTGTGGTTGATGGTGGAATAACACCTCCAGGATCTGCATCATTTGCCTCTTCAACTGTGGTTGATGGTGGAATAACACCACCATGCTCTGCATCATTTGTCTCTTCAACATTTCTATGTGCATTGTTATTATCAACATCATGTGCTATGTCCTCATCGGACGAGGTGCATCGTAGCTGGGCACCCCTACTTAGTCTCCTACTTGTCCTCCTTGCACGATTAGTGTTTACTCTTTCCATGACTGCAATCACCCACAAAATTAGAACAAACAGGGCCTGACTGAAACTACACATGAATTGTTAAAACTAGTTGTGTATCTACACAAGGTTTTGGAATATTAAAATAGCTGTGTTAAAACTAATTGTTAAAACTACACAAGGATCTGGAGTATTCTAAGGGAACTCGTAATGTGATTTACATGTTCAATGCAGTTTGGAAAACATGATTCTAGCATTTAGTATATATATATATATATATACTTGTTATATTTGTTATACATCTATTCAGAGACTGCTATTTCACAATACAGTTTGTGGCATAAAATTTGATATCGTGTGCCTACTTGAAAACATAATTGAAATATAAGTTTATCTTGAATGCAATACCTGAACTGTGATTGCTGTCTTGAATTATATCTACACCTAGAGATCAATCTGCAACTGTGTTTTGCTTGAATGCAATGCCTGGACTCTAGAAATCAAGCTTGGAAATAGAGGTGTGAGTTCAACATGGTCTGGGGATTTTGAATAGCAGAAAATTGGAGGTTGTCTGAAGGTTGTAGTGTCTTTATAGCATTCTAGTGTTTGATTCGATTGGCAACTTTGAAAAGGCATGGATTGCATCTGGCTGGGTTTGGATGAGTGCTTAAGATTGATTTGGGTTCAATCCAATGGCCATCAATGGGGCTGAGTCGATCTAGGTGCTAATCAAAATGCTTTGGGATGGGTTATGTTTTCTTTCATCATTGATTTGATGATTTTAATGGCATTGATAGCATTAATTGCCTTGTTTGGGTTGCTTTGTTGATCAACCATGCACCAGGAGCTGACACCTATTCACCATTTATTGTGCAGGTGACATCCATTAAATGTGCAGGTGGGATGCCTTGGTGGTTAACTAATACTCGATGCTAGTCTGGGACTTCACTGAAGCTTGTTTGATGGGTTCGATGTGATGGGCAATTTGTCCTTGTAGATTGGGATGCATGGGGAGTGTTGAGGTCCGATTAGATGTTTATGTCAATGCGCCTTGGGATTTGGAAGGGGAAATATGGGTTTGAATTTTGTTATGTCAGTATTATGCAGTTGTCAACCTTTTGTCTTATAGTTGAGAGTTGCAGGCCTAGTGTATATAATGACATTTAATGAACTTTAACAAGACACTTTTTATATATTTATATAATAATATGTGGTTGACATATGGCATTTTCTTGGACACTTAATGGGTTCTAACTGTCACCGGTTCTATGACCACTACCGGCTCCTATTAAACTATAGAACTCTCTCCCCTATGCAATGCAACAAGAGTATGGGGGCATTATTTTTACAAGGAATGGGGAGGTAAAATATTCAAACCCTTGAGCCAATAGTGTCAATTCGCGTGTCAATGAGAGAAACCATAAACCATCAACTACACGTTTTGACTTATGCACCCAATCATTTATTTATTCCAAGAGTTGGTTGAGGTAGTTAATGCTTTGCGGAATGGAGAGGTATGGATGCCCAATTTGGTGTATGGGAAAGCCATCAATTTTGAAAAACGTGTTTGGATTCTTGGGTAAGAAAACACCCACGAATTTTCTTCCCAAGCCATTCTTCACCTATTATCTTTTCTCTCCCACAAGTTCTGGGCTAGATGAGTGTTTTTCCTCATTTTCCACAACTGGGAAGTCGTTTTTGTGTTGCAGAATGACTAGGAGGAAGGGAGTCATGATTTGGGGGTCTATATATGTTGTTTTTGCCCCTTGAATGCCCATATACATGTTGTAAAATTGAATTTTCCCACTAAGGGTCGATTTCCCCTCTAACAATCCATTTTTTGGGTGCCCACGATTTTGGAGCACTCATGTAAACCACATATTGGGCATCCCACAATTAAAATGTTTTTCTTCATGCCCAACAATTGTGTTTTTTTGTTATGTGCATCCCTGTTTTGGTTTGGACTTGTGAGTAAAAAACTAGGAGTGGAAGAGGATTAGAATTGGCTTAATAAATCTAGTGAAGAGAGTAACCTCACAATAAGATCTAGGGCTTTGGCTACTTTTCTATGCACATCCTGAAGAGCAATAGAAGGGAAGGTATGGACTGAGGGACTGCGTAGCAGTGAAGGGAATACTTCCTTGTGTAGGGTGTGTAGGTATTTTGGGTGCCAAGTTAGCTAGATCTTGTAGAGGTACCAATAGCTTTGTGGTTGAGCTCACTAGCTTAGCAATTTTTCCTTTCTACTTCCTTAGCATCCTGATAAACCCAATTGTGGATTCACTTGGCTGAATTGTGATGTATTACTTGGCTATGTGTTAGTGGTTGTTTCCTTTTTCCTTGTGGAAATCATGTGTTAGTTTTTCATCATTTAATTCAATATGATCTAGGATCTTAATTAAGAGAACAACATGTACAACATATCAAACATAAGAGACAAGAGACACAAATCATTTCACCAGGGAAAACCAAGAAGGTGAAAAACCCCGCAACTTCCTTAGAGATAGAATAAGCACCAATACAAAGATCACAAAGATGGAACCTCAAAACAAGAGATAGTCTCCTAGCCGCTTCTCCTCCTCCACTTGTGCGCACTCCTCCTCTCTCTCACTAATGTGAAGTGAGTGAGTGAATGAATAGAATGAGAGAGTCACACTCTCTATTTATACAACAACTTAACCTGCCTTTAACCCTAACTGGGCCGACTTCCTAAGGAGGCCTAATAACCCATCCACATGGGTCTAGGTCGACCCCACTAGGGTTTTCTAATAACACTTTAACCCATACTGGGCCGACCCCTCTAAGGTGGTCTAATAACCCATCAAATATAAGTTACGACACTTACAATATAACTTGCGACACTTGCAAATACAAATGATGACACTTCCAATCGGAGGAATAATACATCTCCATTGGGGATACAATCACGGGGGGTTCACTCAGTGAACTTGTTACATAGCACGATCGTTCGCAGGATATTAAAGAATATCCCTAATTTCACTAAATATTGGAAAATGCCTCCTAAAATTGTATTGTTTAAACCCCCCTCCCAATATACCTTTCCAATTAAGAAAGCCCCTATTTTCATCAGATATTGTAGGTGTCCATTTTTATCAACCCATTTTTAATACCCCCTTTATATCATATTATCAAGGTGTAACGAACAAGATCCCTAATGCATCTTAGTATAAGCAAACAAGATGCTAAAGAAAATAGTAGTATAATTCTAACAATGATCCCACTGAGATTGCAGGGGCGACTGATCAATGTGTAGCATTGGATAGTGGAAGACCCGATGAGATGGTAATGGGGAAGGTAAAATGAGTAAAAGGAAACCCGTCAAGGGATCAATGCAACAAAGAATGTAAAAGATAGATAGTCCAAATAGTGAGTGCAATTCTTAGAAAAGATGATAATTATAGATGTTTCAAACCACAACCTACCAATCTACCAATTTTATATCGTGTAAATACAAATATAGCCATAGAGAGATCATGTTTTCTATAAGCTTAATAAATTAAACTCCATAAAAATATAAAATTGAAACCCTTTCGTGGATGGACTTCCCTACCTTCCTATCAAAAACAAACATCATTAATGTTTGAACCCAAATGAACATAGAAAACTTCCTCTTACTTTCCAATAACACCATATGATCATGTGCATATCTTGGATTTGGGTCATTCACAAGATTCAATGAATTACCTCTACTTCCTCTACATTTATTCTTACAATCAAGGGAATTAACAACATTTAGTTACCTTTTCTTGGGTTAATATATCTAATTCTTTTTATCTTTATGGGAGAGGAAAAAATATCCATTGTTAAGTTTCAATCATGCAATAGATATAAAGATACACAGATGGTGAAACTTATATGATACCATTTCATGGTAATGATAACACATAAGGTATGTAAACAAGGATTTAGATTTTCACCTATGTTCATGTCAGTTCCAATACAATATTAAGAAGGATGCCTTGCATATAATAATTGAAATTTCAATTATGAATGTGCTAAATATAACTCAATCTAACAACTATTATTAATTGGCAATGTGAAAATGTTAAGAAGAATACAAAACGTTGAAAGAAATTATTAGTCAAGAAAGATTGATCTAACTTTTCTTGGTTCTAGTGATCCAAGAAAGATTGATCTCACTTTTATTTCTTGTCATGGAACAAGGTCTGATTGAATCTCAATACCCACCTAAACCCCAACCTAAAAAGTGAAGGGTTAGATCTTTTACTACAATGCCTACAAAAAATACAATATAATTGTTCAACTCCAGAACTCTTGATTAGCTACATCTCTTAACTTTGGAGTTGACGATGAACCAAATGCACATTCAAACATACTGAATAGTTTCATAGGCTACAATGTGACTTATATATAGAAAAGAAACACACTTTGGAAATTGGCCATATATAGAACAACAAAAGGTATAATGTTACAAGCTTGCCTCACTTTTAACACTAGCAAACTCAACCTCAATTATGGAGAAAGTGTAAAATATTGCATACATATTCATAAGAACTGGTAACATTGACCTTTTGGACATCACATCAATAACATTCTACATAAAAGAACAAAATACTATCACCCTGGTTATCTCAATGCCACAAAATTCTAATATTGTAATGCTTGCTATTCCAAGAATCATACCTCGTATCTAAAAAACTTCGCCAAGCAACAAAAAGAGTAACCCCATAAAAATGAAACACATAGCATAGTTAACAGGAATAATTGCAATATTATCAAAATTTCAAAAATCCAAATACATTGCAAAAGTTGCTCTGAGATCTTTACAAAAACGTTCAAGTCTCTTCTGGAAGAAGAAAGGATGAAAAAAATTAACTGACGCATAAATCCATAAAGTTTAAACGAATTATAAACATTCACATATATTTTTATTAAGTAAAATGGAAGATATGATAAGTCAAAATCATTGTTAAGTCAAAAACAAAATCGATGGTGATGATGAGATCCACGCACCAATTGACTAGTGAAGGTAACAAAGATCCAATTCTACCGACGATGGGGCCAATGTTCCAATCAAGAAGACTTGGAAACACCTCCCAACGACAATATTTGAATTAAGGAGTCAATTGCACCCACAATTGCTCCTTGGATATGTCCTAAGTTTTGCCACTAAGATACCTTGCATCAAGTGTGGATCAATGGTTCGGTCTGCACGATATAGTGTCGTCTCCCTACAATGAGCTAAGTGACTCGTAGGAGAGAGCAGGGAAAATATACCTCAACTTTCACCTCCTTGGTCATGGTGCACTTCTGCTCCGGGTTTTCTTTGAACACTTTCTTATAGCAGGATTTTGATAGCACCCTATAAGTCAACAATGCTATGTTTTATAATATTGCTAATGAAACTACATTGGTGGGAATTAATGGATGCTTATCCAAATCAATCCTACCTAACCAAAATATTGTTTTGTCACCTCCTGTGGAGGATTTTAGTTGGTTGGAAATTTACAAAGTTGATTTTAAGGGTCTTGAATTCACTTAGGGAGTGTAAGGGAGGTATTTCACAATTCTCTTCCTTTCTGATTCACCAAGGTCACAAGAAGTGCGAGGTGAAGAGCATACTTGGAGTGAAAAATTCTTTAGGTCCCTTAATGTGTGCCAGTGATGCAAACACATATGAAGAAAACAAATTGATTGTTGCAAACTAACTAAAATAGTATAAAGTAAATGCAAAATGGAGATCAACTTTTAACTCTAAAAGATGCTAAGGGTGCTTTGCAAACAAAGTGCTAATGAAGTAAAAGCGTGCATTAATCCTTTATTGTAGTCTAATTAATTTTTTGTTTCATGCATTGATTTTTTCAAGAAAATATTATCTCTTGCAACAAAATCACCATTCTAAAAATCATCACAAAATTAGTTAGAAATCCTTCATGGATACCAAAAAGATATGATCGACAATCACTACTTTTCATTGATATAATATTTCATATACTAGATCCTTAAATGGGAATATTTTACTTCCTAATGATTTCATCCTCCATTGAAGCATGGCAAAGTGGTGGCCATGCCCATACTACTTTTGGTGAGTACCCTTTGTGGCAATTTTTGCCTCAAAATTGACTGTAACTCAAAAGAAAAGCTCACTAACGTCAAGTTATCAACACTTCTAATGCCGTATAATCATAATAGTAATGATGATGTTCTTGAAACACTCCAAACGTTATTACTACAATGTTTTAACCTAACCATGTTAAGAACATCATTTTAATGATGCTAAGATGTTGATATGTTGATGTCATAGTGTCGATTCAATTGTTTGCACATCAAAATGCAAGTGGGTTGAACACATTGACCAAATGATGTTTTTATGTAAATTAAAAAGATATAATTAATACATAATTATGAATAAGAGAATAATTAAAAAGGAAATATAGTACTTAGGTTAAAAGGGGGGGATAATTATCAAACATAATACATAGGTTTAAAAGGAAACATAGTATGAAAGGGGAATATGTGCACCTCTTTCTACTACTTAGTGAAATCATAATATGCCACAAACCCAAATCAAGAAATGTCCAATGGAAATGATGGTGATGCATAGAAAATTTAGAGAAGAGCCAAGAAAATCCTCAAAATAGTTAGGGATAAGATAGTTAAATATTGATTTAGATGAATATGATAATTTTAAACATTATATTACTTATTAAAACCCTAGTCAATAAAAACTATCTTGGAAACGTATTGACTACAAATGTCATTGTTGATTGAAAATATGCAAGTGCATGAAGACATGAATAATTCTTATATAAGTAGCTAAATAACATTGTAGGAAACACAATCACCTATTAAAGGGGCCTGATTATTATTTGACAATAAAAATATTACCACGAGTTTTTTATTTGTTTTTTAACACACACACACATATGACCTCAAGAGGGACACACACACACATATATGACCTCAAGGAGGACATATATGGGGTAAATGTATATGTAATAGGAGTTATCCTAATAAATGACCAACATGTGCAATGAGTTAGAATAGGTATATATAGAGGTAAATATGTAGTCATTATTGGGGGAGGAAGATATGGTTTGGATATATAAAGGTACTCAAGTTATTTGAAGGATGTTCGCCTATTCTAATGCTATCATTCCAAATGTTATGTACCAAATACCAAAATATCATAATAAACTAGAGTACTCACAATGTAAACATGTGAAAATGAAGCACAACTCCAAATAAATAAAATATAGGAATTAAGCAATGACTCCTTAAAGAACAGGAAAACCTCGTCCAAATAATCCAAGTACTTTCATATATCTAAATATTTTCTTCCTTTCTCAACAGTGATTATATTGACCTATATATGTACCTATTCTCACTCATTGAACATGCGATCCCTTTATTAGGATGACCCATATTACATATACATTTACCCCATTACATATATATTTATCCTCATATATGCCTCCCTTGGGGACATATCATAGTATGCTCCTTTAAAAAACACTATTATGAAAACTTTGTAGTTAAGTGTTTTCATGTTATGAAACCAAGTGTTGATGCCTCAACATTGACATGATTCCGAGGGTCGGAACATAATGAACAAGGAAAATATGTTAAATTTTGTCACTTTTGTATTATGTCTTAACCATGATGTCCATAACGAAGTCCCTTTCTTATCCATGCTTAGTTTTTCCATTTTCACCTCTCATGGGAAGATCATCATATGTGTCGTCATAGCAAAATTACGTCCAGTTGTGACATTCGTTGATTCTCACTACATGTACTTTCATGTAATCATTTATGCACCATTAGCATCCAGTGTGAAACTCTTGTCACACCCATCTTTCATTTCAAAAAATACACCTTCGTTTGACCTCTACATCACTCGGTTGAAGTTTTGTCATTATGCATCTTATCGATTAAATTTCACTAATGTTGGTGGGCCATCTATCCTTTTATAAATTTATCCGTTTTACATCACACACTTTGTTGATGATGGTATTGTCATTCATATGTCTAGAAATTTAAAAAAAAACCTTCCCTAGGCTCCGCCCATGTTCGTCATTATCATTGATGAAGAATCCCCCTTCATTTTATTTTTCATTGGTTATGCACTCATTATGAAAATCAATTTCCACTCAATTATCCATATTAACAAGAAAATATAAAAAATAAACCCTATCGTTTTTTTCAACCTCATTTATTACCACCCTATTCCAAATCCCCCTAAGTTCATTAGCTTGATAAAAAAAAAACTTATGCAAGCATCCAATTCATATACATTGGAAAGCTCCATTGTCGTTTCATAACAAAAATGGCTTCGAGATTATCGACACTATTTCCAAAAAGGAGGCCCGTGACTATGTGCACACATTTTTCAAAGCAAATAGGAGGATACTGGAAGTAGTGTAATATATATTATTTTAGTATTTCACCAAATTAAGGGTTTCCTTCCACATTGTAACAACAACATTAGAGCAGCAGGTTACGCGGCTTACACACAAGGTATAACCAACACGCAGGAATCCCAGTTGGAAGGAGGTGAACACGCAACAAAGAGAGACTATCCACGCATAGAGGCTATGGTTGGAAGAAGGTAAAAACACAGTGAAAAGATGACAGATTCACAAGGTAAGGGTGACTGGCGTGGGAAAGCACAAACCCTAGCAGAGGGAGGTTTAAAAGCAGATCGGGGCAGGAATTTTACAGCCAAATTGACACTCCATATGCACAGACTGGCATGCCATGTAGGAAGGAAACGACGCAGGGGTGAGAAAAAGACGGGCATAGTAGTTGAATGGCAGACTAGCTCATGCAGGCGAACATGAAACAAGACACAACACACAAAAAGTCGTAGGCGGAAGGATAAAGAAGGATGACACGAAGAGCACAACTAACAACCGTATAGCTAAAGGAGACCACCACCTTTAAAAAAAAACACATAGGTAAAAAACCTAATAGTCATACTTAGGACAACAACACACAAAACCAACATAGGGAGTGGTAGAAGCCTATAATGTGCCACAACACGCAGGTGGCGAAGTATAGCAGCAAAGGTAATGAGCGCATGGTAGAATTTTTTGAGGAATACACACAATTAGATTTGATAGATATGTTGGCGTCCAGGGTTGGAATTTCATCTCATCTTTATCTTTCAAACTAAATATTTTTGACGTTTTGAATTTTTGTTATAATACGGTTTGTTAAAAAAAAATTCCTTCAACGATAAAGTATTATTAAAGAATTTGACTTCCTATAGCAATACAAGTTTAAGCTTCTCTTTAACAAGTTTGAACTTTTATTTAAGTTACCCAAATGGAAGAGATAACAAAACCAGGATATTGCCCCCACATAAAATTTTCCTCATTATTTACTGCTTCGTAGCTTAAAAAAATTTACTTACCTTCGGCTTATATATTTGGCCTTAACTTCAACGTTGACAGCCATAATGACTATTTACTGCTTAGTAGCTTAAAAGATTTACTTACCTTCATGGATTATATATTTTTCCTATATATTATGCCTTCTAAATGCAATTGGTTTATGGCCTTGGCAATTAAACATGAACCTACATGAGGCAACAGAGCGAATGTGTTTCCTAACCCTGTCATGACGTTTTGAAAATAAAATCAAACTTCAAAATTAAGTGTTGTAAATTAAGTTGGTGGTCATTGGTGACGGGCATTATAAAATTAGGACCGTGTTTGACGTCCAAAATTATCCATGATGGGAATTTTTAACGTCAAATTTTCCAGGGAGGGATGGGGAGTGATTCGCAACAAACATCCCCCCATAGGTGTTCTCTAATAGTCGAGCATCAACATAAGGTAATTCATTCTCAAAACAATAAATAAGCTGGCACCCCGGTCGAACCCCAACTTTCTATCTGCCTCTATCTTTTCTCTCCTCACGAGCACCCGGCCGAACCCCAGCTTTCTATCTGCCTCTATCTTTTCTCTCCTCACGAGCACCCGGCCGGACCCCATCCCCGCAAACATGAGCAGGAAACAACATTGGAACCCCCGCAAACACACAAGCGAGAGATGCTCACCCGCCAGCAATTGCAGCAAGACTAGCGAGTGCATCGATTCTTGAATAATGCTACCCATGATAAAAAGCTAGGAAGGTTACAATAATAGGTTGAAACATATAAAAAGGCCATTATTAAAAAAGTAAAAGTCACTTTGGATGTTAAGTTGGGATTCATATCATATCAGGATCAAAAGAAAGTTTTAAGAGTGCGAAAAAGGCAATCTAAAATATTTCTATCTAATATGGTTCACGATCAATCAAAGTCAATGTTGTAGCTTCCTTCTCCAGCAGCAGTGGATTCTGTTGATCCAGTTGATACGTCCTTCATTCCTCTTTTTGTTTAGGGCCTCCGGTTGGTTGAGAATATAAATATAAGGGGAACATAGCTTTGAGCACCTTGCTCTCTCTCTCTGCTTGACCCATAATTTCCATTATGTCTTCTTCCCTTCCTATCGGTAAAATCCCTCCCTACTTGGATCAAACTAGTTAAACTATATTGATACTCCTCTAACCTTTTCATCCAATCACATGCGGGGTACACCGCCTCCCTACGTGTATGTCACACATGCTAGATACATAGGGCCAAGAGATGAAGAACTCGAAACAAGATGCCAACCCATCGAAATAGTCCTATTCATATTTATAGAAATGGGTGGGAAATATTTTTTGAGAGAAATGAAGAAGTACTGGCTGGTTGTTCGCAAGTGAGAAACATAAGGTTTGCAGGTTGGGCTCAACATTTTCTAAGGTTGCCACATTGAAACCAAGCGAGGGCGGCGGTTCGGGTTCATGGATGAAAAATATTCCATTTCCTATGGATGCTACGTTGTCGGATAAATGGCGGAGATTATGGCGCGTCACACATAGACTAAGCATTGACAAAAACCATAGCCACAACAATCTAAATATTGCAGAGCCTACCAACGCACATAGAGGCTCGTACAACAAGTTGTCAAATTACAACATGCAGGAAACCACACCGGAGTATGCATAACACACTAAACGGCATGGCTCCATTCGCCCACGGAATCTTATCCGACCATTGTGAGAATGCATAGGAGGGAAAGAGCTTGGCTCTGCACCAAAAAGAGATAGACAAGGAAGATAGAAATGCTTGTTCGTAGAGTACGTTTAGAGGTTCCACCCAGAACCTGTATCGTTCTGAGACTAGATCCCCAGCCAATGCATTCATTTTGTTGGCTATAGAGGCTAATAGAGGAATTGTAGGTTCTCGTTTAAAATCAGACAATGAAAAGGAACAAATTAACTCTGGTATTGAGGTGCTAAAAAAAACGCTGAAGATGGACAGAGATTTATAAAATTGGCTCCGTAAAAAGAGTGATGCTCTCGCTTACAAGTAATGTGCCTTGCTGCTATACGACTTCAAGTATTAATACAAAGATATTTGTACATGAACGTCAGTGTTCCAAGAAATGAAGGTAATTAAAATGAAACCACCTGAAATTGTTAAACAATACGATCAGTGAGTGAAGTTTCATTGGATAATTATAGTAAGCAGCTCCTTAAGTTGATAAGATTGACTGATGAAATTGTATTCTTTAGCACTGCTTCACAAATAAGCATAAATAGTTCACGGAAAATAATAAAAGGTTTTCTTGTACATACCTTTTTAAGAAGAACACGGAATCGATCCCAAACCTGCTTCAAAATCAAATTCGTTCTTGGATTGATAATGCGACACTGGTATAAACTTTTCTCCAACGCCTCTCCTCCGTTCACATATTAATTCACATTCCAGAAGTTTGCTATCCAGCTCCATAGCAAGCAATTCCTGATGTGAGTGATAGGTCACAGAATCACCTGGCGTCAAGTAATTTTATTGCCTAAAGGGTTTAGCGTAAAAGGTTCCTCCATCTAGCTAAAGTCGGTCCTTGGTTCCTTCCCTAGAAAGCAGTGAAAGCAATCGACGGTGTCCTACCTACCTGTCATAATGAAATGTCATAAAAGGGCATAGTTCATTAATAATTGAATAAATGCACACCAAACTTCAGCCTGCGTTTACATGGTTCTTTGGCAAATTGCACTTTTCATATATTTAATATCACTACCGTAGCAAATGGATCCAGTAAATCCCTGTCCTTAAATGCATATTTTTTCTAGATTCTAGCTTATCTTTTGTTACAAAACATACAGATGTGAATGATAAGGTTTTGATGTGAAATATGGTCCCACAATAGATTGGGAGCTATTGGGAATGGAAACTCTCTCCCATACCGTCGAGTGGGTTCATACTTCACCCCTTATTGACTAACTCAGCTCATCATGGGAACGTGGGAACCGAAGAGATATAGTAGAGCTATAGTCCCTTGGTCTGGTCCACATGTATGACAATGGGGTGGGATTTCGAAATATTTATTCCAAGGTTATATGAAAAAACTATTTAGAGTTTCAAATTTTACTTAGAATTTGTTATAAAAAAATAAAAATAAAACTAGGAAAACAAAATGGCTTTAAATAGTTTAAAACAACATTTATACATTGTCTAATGGACATAACGTGAATACCCCATTTATACATTTTTCATCCAAAAAGCATGATGCAGCGGCCTTCATATATTTTGGATAGCATTAATCTTCTTACCAATTTGAATGTTTCCATTTTCATAATGTTGCCACCAGCGACAATGACCTCTACGTGGCCATGTTTTGATCCCAATTGTATTTCACAACAATGGAATGAATCCATGTTTTGATCCCAACTCTATTTCGCCCTTATTTTAAGCAAACGACAAAATGAGGACATGTTCGACCACTCAAAAAATTTATTCTGAGGGTATTGTGGTTGAGAAAGACATGTTTGCTTATTGGTTGAGCAGTTCATTCATTAAAAATTAAGCAAAAACCATTCTTACTAATTTTATAAGGGCATAGTTATGAAACTATGTCTTTAAGTTAAGTTAGAAGACATGGCATACACATTTTTTTAATTATGCATTATTATCTTTATAGATCTTGATAAAGGGTATTTAAATTGTTTTCTTTCTCAGTCATCTAAAAATTGGTTGAATAAATATTATGGGGAAAGTTCAATATGATAATTAATGTGAAATTATAATTTTTATGAAATTTTAAATTTATATTAAAAAACTTTCTAAATTTTTCATAATTTTTATTTTTATAGAAGAATTACAACTTAAAACTACAAATTTTATCAAATTTTTAATTTTTAGTAAAAAGCTAACTAAATTCTATAGAAGTGCGGCAAAATTAGAGCATGTGAAATTTGAAAAAATTATAATAGATTTTGGAGAATAATAGTTTAAAAACAAGTTGTAAAAGAAGTAAAATCAACCTATCCAACAATCTCAAGGTAGCCACAAAAATTACAAGATCTTGCTCTCAATGACAATATAAGAGTAACTAGTTTTGCGTGATCCAACGTTTGGGCTTTCAAATCATTTATGTTATCTCTAGGATAGTCAGAAAAATTGTCACACCTTGCTTCCAATGACCATATATCAAACAGGGGTTTCAGAAGACCAACTAGAATGTGCACAGACTCGAACCTAAGGTCACCTTCAAAGGGAAAATTCGAGAAGCACCAAGTGGTTGAATGAAGTAGATGTAGAACCAACTAGAGTTAAATTCCATGCCATGTAAAACGTTTGTAATTATGACATGCCATGGGAAAGGGATAGATGTTGGCCATATCTGACATGCTTGTCATGTCAAGCAATGGCTATTTTTAAAAAAATTTATTTTCTTATGCCTACAATAACATGAAATTGGTCATATCTTTGCCATATCACACATTTCACAAATTGTATGGTAGTTAAATAATTTCAAAGAATAATAAAAAATTATTAATTTTTAAATGATAAAAGTCAACTTTAGAAACCAAGATATTATTTTGTTAGCTAATATAAAGTCAATGTAAATAGACCATAGATCGATTACTATATATTTGTCGAAGGAAGATTGGGTAGTCTGGGCACCCTAATGGATATTACAGAAATAAATAATAGGGTTTTATAGCTTATCATTCATGAACAAAAGTTAAAATTTTGAAACATCTAACAAATTTTTGGGAAATTGACAAGTATGAATAATTTTTTTTTTTTTTATTTAGAAAAAAATATTTATTAATTTTCATAACATTTATTATTATTTTTTTGTTTTTTAATATCATGCATAGTAAAAAATATATACTTTAAAATTATTATTTGTAATAAAATATACTTTTGTCCTCTCCACACTTGTACATGAAATATAATAAAATATACCCTAAATATTTGTATTGCTATATAACATATTTAAGCCCCTTTGGCCCCTTAATACAGGGCAATATATTTTATCATTTCCATTTCATAGTTTATTCCCCAATATGAATGGACGTGATAGGATATTGCCTATCAAGTGACCCCCCCGTGGATACAATAAAGTACAAATATAATACATACTGTATACAAGTGAATATCTTCCAAATTTACAAATACATCAACACTCCCTCTTAACTAGGAAGGTATTCTCTTGACATAGGTCATCAATACATATAGGCACAAGTCTTCAATTTTGGAGCTGGATCATCGTCACTAGATCATGGAGCATCATCGTCACTGCTATTGTACTTGTAATCTCGACCACTGGTGCTATCTCTCAATTCTTATCGTCATAGGAAGTTCTATAGAGACAGCCCTTTTTCATGTTGGAGGTAGGCCTAGCCTCCTGTAGGTCTTCATCATCTTTGCGAGTGGGCCATCCTGTGGAATTCTTAGGGCTGATTACGTGCATCAACAAAACCTCGAAAGAGCGTCCCAAGACTGATTATGAGCTTACTGCTCCACCTATTGGATCTCCCACAACTTTTACATGTGACCTCCACAAAACCTTAAAAGAGCATCTTGTGACCTGCAAGATCTCTAAAGAGCATCCCAGGACTTTTACATCACTAGCACAACCTGTCCAGATCTCCAGGACTGATTACATGTGGTCTCCGCAAAACCTTAAAAGAGTGTCTTGTGACCTACAAGATCTCTAAAGAGCATCCCAGGACTTTTACGTGCCTAACACAACCTGTTCGGATCTCTAGTACTGATTATATGTGGTCTCGCAAAAACTTAAAAGATTGTCTTATGGCCTACTGGATCTCTAAAGAGCATCCCAGGACTTTTACATGCCTAGCACAACCTATCGGATCTCGAGGACTGCTTACATGTGGTCTAGCAAAACCTTAAAAGAGTTTCTTATGACCTACAAGATCTCTAAAGAGCATCCCAGGACTTTTACTTGCCTAGCACAACCTATCGGATCTCCAGGACTGATTACATGCTTCGCTTGCAAAACCTCGAAAGAGCATCCCAGGATTGATTACGAGCTTACTGCTCAACCTATCGGATCTCCCAGGGAGCTATTATATGCTACTGCACAACCTGTCCATGGCCACAGAGTATCATCCTGATACTCCTGACCACACTAATCATCTTTGCATGGAGCATCATCCTGATGCTCATGATCATACTAATCATCATCATACAGTACATCATCCTGATGCACATCATCAACACATGATCATCCTGATCATGCATATCATCATCATAGCATCATTATGATGCATATCATCTGGAGCATCATCCTGATGGTCATCACACATTATCCTTCTGATCATCATCATAGCATCATCCTGATTCATATCATCTGTAGCATCGTCCTGATGCTCATCACACATGATCAACCTGATCATCATCATACATAGCATCATTCGGAGCATCATCATGATGCTCATCACACATCACTTATATCCACAGTCATGGGAAGGATCCTCCTACCACCATGCTTGGAATGGCTCCTGCAAATGTGTCCCATCACTTCCTCCTCAAAGTATCTTCTATCTGAAGAACACCAAGCCTCTCTTTGAAGTACTCGAACTTCACTCTGGATAGTGGTTTGGTCAAAATATCTGCAATCTTCTCATTTGTCGCAACATACAGGAGCTTCACTGCTCCTCTCTGCACCATATCCCTGATATGGTGATATTTGATCTGGATATGCTTTGACTTGTTATGGAACACTGGGTTCTCTGACAACTTTACACAACTCTGGTTGTCACAGAAGATACAAGTAGCATCCAACTGGAGATCAAATAAATCTGACAGTAGCTTCCTTAGCCATACTGCCTCACAACTAGCCAAACAAGTTGCGACATATCTTGCTTCGGATGTACTCAGTGCTATGTAGGATTGCTTCCTACTAAACCAAGAGATCACACCTGATCCCATACTGAAGCAACACCCCAAAGTGCTCTTCCTATCTATAGCACTAGCTTCCCAATCTGAATCAACATAACCCTCCAGGTTAAACTTTTGATTTGCATCATACTTGAGCCCATAATCAATTGTACCCTTCAGGTACCTTAGAATATGCTTTGCAGCAATCAAGTGAACATGTCTAGGATCCGTTAGGAACTGGCTCAAAGTGTTCACCGCAAAGCAAATATTTGGTCTCGTGTTCATCAGGTACATCAAGGACCCAATCATCTGACGATACATCATGGTATCAACTGACTCTGAGGAAGCATCACTCAATAGATTTAGGTTCGATGCCATAAGTGTTTCCATGCCCTTGTAGTCCATCATGTTGAACTACTTCAGGATCACTACTGCATACTTCCCTTGTCCAAGGAATATTCCATTTGCACTCTGCCACACCTCCATACCTAGAAATTAATGCATCATACCCAAGTCCTTCATCTCGAACTTGGAAGCAAGCTTCCTCTTCGTGTCGGAAATCAACCTATCCTCACCTATCATAAACAGGTCATCCACATATAGTAGGGGTATAACTGGATTTCCTTCCTCAACCTTGTAGTAAAGGTTGGAATCTACTTTACTCTTGGTAAATCCCAAACTGGTCAGGACGCTGTCTATCATTCCGTACCATGTCCTGGATGCTTGTTTCAAACCGTACAAGGATTTCTTTAATTTGCATACTTATGACCCCCTGTCATGTGTCTCAAAATTGAGTGGCTGCTCCACATACACTTGTTCTTTGACTACACCATTCAAGAAAGCTATATTGACATCCATCTGGTGTATCTTCCACTTCATCACTGCATCCAGAGAAAGTATTGTTCTGATGTAAGTGTGTCTGACTATAGGTGCAAAGGTTTCTTCATAATCTATTCCTTATTTCTGGGAGAAGCCACGAGCCACAAATCTTTCCTTGTATTTCTCTATGCTACCATCTACAGCATGCTTGATCTTGTAGATCCACTTGGAAGTCACAACAGACATCCCTTCTGGTCTTCAGGCCACATCCCAAACATCATTCTTCATGATCGACTGGTACTCCTCGATCATGGCATCCTTCTATTACTGCATCCCAAATCCTGGGAACTTCAGATTCTTCAATATCTTCAATAAATAGTTTTCTTGAACTTCATTGCTGGAACAAATGTTGTTGTCCTTCTTTTGTAGGTGATTATACACGATCTTTCCTACAAGTAAAATTCAATTTCATGATTAGAAACTTCTCATAGTTTTCAAAACAAAATCTTACACATAAGAATATATGTCATACAGTCATGCAATTATCTTAGCCAATGCTTCAATACAACATTTATCCATATCCGTATTCATACGGTAACTTTCTAGATGCCTTCCATCTCTACCAGAACATTGTTAAGAGTGTGCACTACTCCAAACATGTCAGCAAAGAGGTTTCATTATAGATAAGTAGCAATGGAATGTTGTACAATACCATAGGCCACTTACCCATTACTATATTAGTAGTATCTTGTTCATTAATGCAACTTTTCTAAAATGCATAATATACATCCTAAATCTAGGAACATAAGTATGTACAACATTATTTGAGTAATCATATATATAATAAATGACAATTCAAATACTTATCTTTGTTTGGTTGTTGGGTGGACTCCCTCTCAATCTTTTCTTCCTTGTAGAAACTATTGGAGTGTGCTCCCTCTTGATCTTTTCCCACTGGAGTGTGCTCCCTCTTGATATTTGCTCCCTTTATGATATCATCATGATTATATGTGTTTGAACTTTTATCCATCCTGGACCACTATGCATGCTTAAGTGTGCACTAGTGTCATCATTGTGTCATCCTCAATATCTCATACATAATCATACATGCATTATTATAATCTCAATACTATCAAAACATTATGATTCTAAATAATCTTAAACATGTATGGTCATGATCATTTCATACACAAGCGTTAGTAATCAAGGTTTCAGGGAGGAATTCTTTTACTCATGCATATTTTTATTTTACCATAGGACTTTTCTAGTTTGTCATATCATAATCAAGCTAAGAAGCATAATATGCATAAACCCATGATTGCCCAAACTTATAACTTCATGAATAATCATTATCAATCATACCAAGTATACTTATATAAGATCCTAACACAAGGTAGGATTCTAACTTAATATAGGAAAAACATACCTGGCTTATCATGTTTGCTAGTTATGTCTAACATACCCAAACAATGTCTTCTTTGTTCTCTTCAATGATTTAGAGACTTTGTGCTAGTAACCTGCATATCTCATAAGTTAAGCATTGTAGAACCAAATTATACGCACCTCGTAAGTAGATCTTCTATGTGATCAATGGCTATGGATAAGTCTTTGTCTTCATGTTACCATGGTCCAATGTTCTTGATCTAGAACTTGAATTGTCTTTCTTGATGTACATTTCATGTTAGCGAACAATATCATCCTCATACAACACCACAGTGCATTAGTACAATCATAAGTGTCATAACCCTAATCAATGAATGTCTTCTATCATTCACATCCATTCATACTTTTACTAAGGTGATAAGACAAGTCTAAAATTAATCAAGATTGTACTAATCTCAATAATATGAAGACAAACATATCATCAACTTAATCATGAATAGATTTCAAAACATACCTATATCTTCTCAAGTCATACTTGCTTGTAGTCTTCTTATGTAAGGCCTTAGCCTCATATCCATCTGGAACTAGAACTTCTTCACTTATGTAGGTGTCCAATTCATTCTCTTCTTAGGATTAACCCAATCCACTTTGATTTGTTGAAGTTGGATGTGGAGCTGGCTAGGGTTTGACAGAGAAACCCTAAAAAATCCAAACTTGGAATTTCAAACTTATGTCTAGACAAGGAGATGCATTTGACTAAGGCAAGCAAGCTAGTGTGCTCAGATTTTGAAAACTCCAAAAATTGACCTATGAATTTTGGATCTGCAACTTCTGTCAAAATCTGGTTTTCTGGTCCAAAATCCGAACTAGGGTTTGATAGATCCCGGGGATCTACCCAACCAAAAAATTCGATCTTGGTCTCTAAATTTTGATTTTGCTGAGGAGAGAAATCCTATGCTGAGATCACTCCAAAATTTCACTTCTGTTAAAAGCCCTAATTTCCAACAGCAGTGACAAGCCAGAACTGAATGTGCTCAGAATTCAATTATGTTTTGACAGAAATATATGCCATATTGTTTCTGGTGTATATCTGAAATTTTGGATCCTCAGGGTCTGAAAATTTGTCCTGTGGTAGACTGACCGGTCATATTTCCAACCCCATAGATCTGAGCTCAAATGGATTCTCCATGAGAGAGATATGCTAAGTGTCGCAACACAACCTGTTTATGGGATGAAACAACATAGCCAACCTGTACGGAGTTCCACGTGTCACTGTTTCAACTTTGACCTCTGAAACATGGACCTATGAGACTACAGTCTGTGTCCTAACTATCACTTTTTATGAAATTCCATTTGGAGATTCCTAGCCCGAGATATGACCTATGTTCCTAGGTCACCTGTTTAGGGATGCATTTTGGAAGACGCCGAAACCCTAACTTGTATGGATCATATCTCACAAAGTACAATGAATCTGAGGCTGAACATTTTGCACAGGGTACATCTATGTCTGATATTCGTCCTGTAAAAAAATCAGACCCTGAACCTTCGCCAAAACAGATTTATAGCGAAAGTGCCACGATGACTAGTTTTTACTATATCAAGCCCTAGCTTCCAATTTGTCGCAAGTGCAACAAAGTGTCATAAATGCCATACAATTCCTTCCTTCAGGCTAGCTCTGATTCCATGTTAGTTTTTCATCATTTAATTCAATATTATCTAGGATCTTAACTGAGAGAACAACATGTACAACATATCAAACATAAGAGACAAGAGACACAAAGCATTTCACCGGGGAAAACCAAGAAGGTGAAAAAACCCGCAACTTCCTCAGAGATAGAATAAGCACCAATACAAAGATCACAACGATGGAACCTCAAAACAAGAGATAGTCTCCTAGCAGCTTCTCCTTCTCCACTTGTGCACATTCCTCCTCTCTCTCACTAATGTGAAGTGAGTGAGTGAATGAGTAGAATGAGAGAGTCACACTCTCTATTTATACAAAAACTTAACCTGCCTTTAACCCTAACTAGGCCGACTTCCTAAGGAATCCTAATAACCCATCCACATGAATCTGGGCTGACCCCACTAGGGTGGTCTAATAACCCTTTAACCCATACTAGGTCGACCCCTCTAAGGTGGTCTAATAACCCATCAAATATAAGTTATGACACTTACAATATAGCTTGTGACACTTGCAAATACAAATGACGACACTTCCAATCAGAGGAATAATACATCTTCGTAGGGGATACAATAAAGTACAAATGTAATATATACAATATACAAGTGAATATCTTCTGAAGTTACAAATACATCAACATCATGCCCATCTCGGGGGTGGCAACTGTGTTGAGCGATTGATGAATAGAGTTAGCCTATGGCTAGGTGGAACATTGCAGTTTCATAGCCAGTTGCTCAGGACTACTTCATTTCAAAATAAGTAATCTCTCTTTTGTGTTAATTCTGCAATGTCTTTTATTATTGATTGTTATGACTATACTAATGAATACATGCTATATGTATGTGTAATAGAATTTTTATTCTGCTATGTCAAAGTTAATCATGCATCTGGACACATATGTATTTTATTTGCTATGAATTTTGTTAATGATCATGGGGCTAGAAGCCCAGACTTAGTGTCATGTTCCCTTCCTAGAGTGGGATTGATAGTAGCGGATGTGACATCTACGAAGATATAGATGATATGGATGGATATTGTGTTTTGATTCAATGGTGGAAACATAAGAGAGGACATGTAGGTTGGGATTAAAAAACTGAGTGGACAATTGGAAGAGATAAACATGATATCATTGATGTGGATAGTATCATATGGGCATGGAAACTATAAGAAAATGCAAAGGAATATAAAGTAAATATAAATTATATAGGACACATGGCAATTAAAATATATCGAAAACAAGTGGGAAACATATGTGGTGATGAACGAGATTTTCTTGCTAGTGTTTGAAGAAAAATAATAATAATTTTTTTTGTGACCCGGGATGTGGGTTTTTAAGAGAAGGTATGAACACATTTCATTTCTTGTTTAAGTATCATGAATATTATTTATTGTTTATATGCACACATTTTATTTCATATTGGATAGTTTGTTTGTATTTATTATTTATACTCCATAGAGAGCTAATTTGGAGCTCATAACTTTTGTGATTTTTGACATTCATTAAAGCATGAAATCTCAAGTATTTGTCTCTTCTACATCCTTTTGATATGAATGGTATAAGATGATTTAAATTTATTTGGAAAGAACAATTTATGTTGCTCCATGTTATGTGTGTCATGCTTCAAATGTTTAAATCTTACCCATATTGTAGGAAATTGTCATGGTGGAATGGATAAAATATCTTACTTTTATTTTGTTAAATTTTTACGAAGTATGTTTGTTTGTCATGTTGAATAGTCGACTCTCAAGCATTATATATATATAAATAAAATGTATACCTAAGCGACATAAATTTCCATCTAAGTTAGAAAAGAGGAGCACCACCTATAATTTATGCATAGAGGGTAAATTTGCAAGGGTATCCTATAAGGTTGACTCTTACCCTTTAGATAGGTTCAAAGATCAACAAGGGGTCGGACTAACCATAAGCCTCAAGATATGGGAATTTTACTATAGTAGGGTAGTAGTAATTGATAGTTCATGCATTAGGAGGCATAGAGCCTACCATATCTTCAAATGTAGGAATTGGGGTGATGAGGAGAAAGAGAAGATGCTATTTCTCACAATATAAGTGATGGGATTAAAATTTATGAATTTCAGTGATGAGGAAAAAGAACACATGTCCTTTCACACAATTTGGTGTTTGGCCATACTCACTATACATTCAACTTGTTTGGGCTCTTATTATGTAAGAAAAATATATCAAAAAAGATACTTCATCAGTAGATAGGATTTTAAGTGAACATTAAAAATCACATTTTACTCCAATAAAATCCATTAGTTATATATTATAGCAACGATAGAGTAATTTTGAAAAATGATAATCATACTATTGGAAATTGGTAAGGACAAGATTGGAAACCAATAATCACACTATTGGAAACCAATATAAATACTTTTGAAAACCAATATTGTTACTTTTGGAAAAAGATAATCACGCATCTAGAAACCGGTAATCACACTTCTGGAAACCAATAATCAAACTTCTAGAAACCAATAATCACACTTTTGGAAATTGATAATCAAAGTAAGGAAAACCAATAATCTCACTTTTGGAAGATGTTTTAAGTTTAGATTCTCACTAGGTTGTCTATGTTTAATGAAAGGGGTTAGGTTTAGACGTAGTACCCCTGGATGTTTGTGGTGTAGTGTTTGGAATCCCCTAGAAGTATATGAGAGATAAGGTCTTCATGAGGAGATCCAACCAATACATCTTGATCAAGATGGGAAATAATTCATCATCAATGTCCACAAAGGTAAATCAAAAATCTCTCTGGTAAGTGCAAACCAATCATAACAAATGATCAATTCAAGTAGGAAGTTTGTATTTCTTTTATTAAGACAAAATCAACAAGAAGGTGAAATGTTAAATGTGAATGCATCCCTAGAGGGATGCACCAAAGAGTAGAAACACTAGTGTTTATGGTAATCTACTCGAGCGAACGCGAGCGCGATCTCCCTAGTCCAGTTGGATCTAGAACAAATGAATACATAATATAGATCTACTTTCCTATATCAATTAGAGATTAAAGTAGATGGATGCCTTACCTTCATATTCACGAATCCTTCTCCCATTTGTCGCTCCAAGCTTCGTAGTCTTCAGATCTAGAGCTGCAAAACTCTGTCAAGCATATAGAGACAAACAAACAGTAAAAGCACATCTAAACACTAACTGGTCTAAGCCAACGGTTAAGGATGAAAGATCTAAATATCATTAACACAAAGAAATTTATGGAAAGAGATTATATTACTGTAAATAAATGGAAAATACATAAAAGAGTGATGATTACAACCTGTTAGGAACCTATGTCAACCCTTCTCTTTACTATGTTAGTATATTGTTGTTGGACGCATATGCTTTGTAAGTCGTCCCGTAGTATTTGTTGATCCATAGTTTATATTAGTCCATAGTATTGACCCATAGTATTGGACGCATATGCTTTGTAAGTCGTCCTGTAGTATTATATGTCCCATGGTTTTGACTCATAGTATCGGGCATAGACTTAGTATATAAGTGTGTGTTGAGGTCATTGAAGGCACGGTGAAGTTAATTGTATTGAGCTTGCTCAAAGGAGGTTGCCCCCTCGAAGTGGCCTGTGATCAATATAAAAGTGATTCTGTTCTGTTATTTCTGATATCTTGTGTATTTGCACTACTTAATTATTGCAGGTTCATCACATCTGGTATCAGAGCACTTTCCTTGGCACAACTGGGAATTTTTTTTTCATTTTTTGGGCGGCGAATTTTAGATCCATTTATGAAACTTTATGCACAAAATCAGAAGAAACTGATTGCATATCTGAATTCCCCTTTCAAAAATACGCAGTTTCAAAAAAAAAATCATCTCATTTGGAGTTCTAAAAGTGAAGATATCGCGGATTTAAAATCAACAATTTTTCAGAATTTCGGTGACGGCCGCGGAAATTGCGGCGAGAAAATCTTTTGACCAAGTGCCCAGATTTCTATTCCGCTTTCATGGGTAGAAGTAGAGTGGTTGTTCCAGTTCCGGAAACATGCTATAATAGCGATTCTGAGCAATATAGATCCAGTTTTTGAACATTGGGTGGAATTTTTGCCCAAATTTTTTCTGTTGCAGGTTCGGATTTGGGAATAATCCCTATCCGCTTAATTGTGGGAAGTACTTGGGCATAAGCCCTTAAACTCATTGTGAGTAGTACCACATGAACCCCGAAGTAGCTGGCCCATTGAGAGGACCTGCCAGCGAAAAGGGCAACGACCCCTACCTGATTGACTAGTTCCCACCCGTGAGGTAAACCAAGAGCTGTCGTTTGTGGCAAAGCGGTTATCAGTTTTACCTGAGCCGTGGAGTGAGGGGTACTGCCCCAATACGCAAGCCGTTAGACAGCATTGGTGGCCGAGTGAAAACCCTGAACTGTTAGGAAGCCGCACATACCTGGGGTCCATATCTACTTTTAGCTGAACTATTGTCGATCACTGCTGCGCCGTTTCAGATCCATTTTGCAAGCCGTTCTAGATCCAGCCGTTCGGCATTGTTCCAGATTCCTTCTGGGCCGTAGCCGCTCCAGTCTGTAAAAATAAAAAATAAAAAAAAATACGAGTCGTAGCCGCTCCAGTCTGTAAAAAAAAAAAAAAAAAAAAAAAAAAAAAACACTCAGTTTTTCCTCCATATCTCCCTTGTTTTACCTCTGTTTCCCTTGAATTTTCAGGGAACCCCTGTCATTCCATTCTGCATATTTCATTCCTAAGGACCCTATCCTCAATTCCCCTTCCTACAGCCCGAAATCTCACATTTGCCTATTTTTAGGGTTTGCCATAACTTCCTCAGATTTCACCCAATCACCTTCAAATTTTACCACAGAGTTCCTTTCTGAATTCTGCTTCTTTATTCCCCTCTGCCAAATTTTCCCATTCTTTCACCCCGCTTCTGAAATCCTCATTTTTGCTTCCCTGTCTATCCAACAGTGTCCAAAACCTAGTCAAACCCCAATTATCCTTCTGATTTTTTCCCAAATCCAACTTTTCCCTTACTGAAGTAGTTCCTGTTTTTGTTTTCCTACCCAGTCAACCAAAAAAAAAAGATGGTTATGGTTGTCACCTGTGCAGGAGCACACACCATGGAGGAAGCACTGGCAGCCATCCAAACCAAACTCCAAGATCTGGATGAAAAATTTCTCAGCCTCCATCTGCAGCATTCAGCCATGAACAATACCAGACAGCCATAATCTTTTGCAGCCACCGGGTTCTCTGCTTCTAGCAATTTTCGTGGGCCGAAGCTTGATTTTCCTTGCTTCAATGGTACTGATCCGACTGGATGGATATACCGAGCAGAACAATATTTCAGTCTGTATAATACTTTTGATGTTCAGAAAGTTCCACTTGCATCCTTTCATTTGGAACAGGAAGCCCTTCAATGGTATCGTTGGTACATCAAAGCTCATCCCGAGCCAAACTGGATAGATTTTTGCCAACTCATTTTGCCACGATTTGGTCCTAGTGCTTTTGACGACTTCACAGGAGCACTCACTAAACTTCACCAAACTGGCACAGTGAGAGAGTATCAGATGGAATTTGAGAAACTAGCCAATCACACAGAAGGATTGTCTGATGAATTCTACAGGAGTTGTTTTATCAGTGGTCTCAAGGATGAAATCCGCTCAGAGGTCAAAATGTTTTGTCCCAACACAATGATGGAAGTCCTAGGGTTGGCTAAGTTGGTCGAGGACAAGATCGCAGCTCAACAACGCTCCAAACCCACCTTTGTTCCCTTCAGAAATATGGGTTCCCAACAACCTCCCATCACGCCTGCTCCTCAACCAACTCCTATCAAGCATTTGTCTGAAATAGAAATGCAGGCATGCCGAGAAAAAGGGCTTTGCTATAATTGTGATGAGAAATTCACTCGGGGACATAGATGTGTTCAACAAAAGCTCTATCTCTTGGATGTGGATTCTCCGCCTGCCTTAGAACTTGGTGAAGAAGCTATAGATAGAGTAGATGATCCGGTCGACATGCAACACCCGCCTGTTAACACCCCATCTCAGGACGACCCACCCGAGATCTCTCTCCATGCTGTAACCGGCGTCACCACCCCACAAACAATGCGGGTTAGTGGATACTTCAAGAAGCTCCCTCTTACCATATTCATTGATTCTGGTAGCACTCATAACTTCATTGACCCTTGAATTGCCAAACAGGCTGATTTTTTTGTCCATCCTTGCTCCAACTTTGAAGTCATGGTTGCCAATGGGGGCACCTTACCTTGCAAGGGGAAGTGTCACAATGTGCGTATCTCTATGGAAGATTATAAACTACGCTCTCACATGTTTGCCTTGCCCTTAGGCAGATGTGATGTGGCTTTGGGCGTTCAATGGTTACGCACACTTGGCCCCATCTTATGGGATTTTGGTGAACTTTGGATGCAGTTTACAGTCAATGGGGCACAACACAAATTTAGGGGCTTACAACCAGGGTCTCTCTGCATCATCAGTTCACATCGGCTGAAAAAAATCCTTAAGAAGAATTCACATGGTGTCATCGCTCAGCTTAATTCCATTCAGATCCACCCATCAACAGTCTCCACTACTCCCCTGGATAGATATGCAGGTATCTTTGTTGAACCAATGAGCTTGCTTCCTTCAAGAGACCTTTCCGATAAGAATGTAGCCACATCTACCTCTCAGCAGGAAATGATGGCTATTTGGCATGCAGTACAGAAGTGGCAGCCATACCTATTAGGCAATTATTTCTGCATCAAGACTGATCTCCTGAGTCTGAAAAATTTTCGGGAACAATGGGTCTCCTCCCCAACACACCTACAATGGGTTATCCAACTCATGGGTTATCCCTATGTGATCACTTACAAGAAGGGTAAGGACAATATGGTGGAAGATGCTCCTTCTCGCACAATTGATGACCCAGTTTCTCTTACATCTCTTTCTCTACTTGTTCCAAATTGGTTGCAATATGTTCAACAGGGCTATCTCTTCTATGAACTCCATACTTCTTCATCAACAGGGCACTCTGGGTTCTGCAAAATGTATGACCAGGAACAATGTAACTTCTTTTGGCCGGGACTAAAAATGACAATTCAACAGATGGTGGCTAACGATGATACTTTCCAAGTCAACAAGGGGGAACCGACACTCCTTTCGGGATTGATCAAACCCTTTCCCATCCCTACACAGCTTTGGCCAACTATTTCTATGGATTTCCTAGCAGCACTTTGGTGGTACAATACCACATCTCAAAGGACACCATATGAAGCAGTCTATGGACAAACACCACCAGTTCTTCTTCCATACACCCTTAGCAGCTCCCCAGTTCAGGAAATTGACTCGGTTCTTCGAAACCGCGATCAGATTCTTCTCATTCTGCAGGACAATCTTCACATGGCCAGAATTCGCCGGAAACAACAAGCCGATCAGCACCGTTCTGAGCGCATTTTCCACGCAGCTGACAGGGTTCTTCTTCATCTATAGCCTTCCAAGCAATCCTCCTTGACACTCCAAAGGCGTCAGTGGCCCGAAATGCAAACTGAGGATGCTACCGGGGAACCACTCCTTCAGATTCTGCAGCAATTTCTCCAACCAAAGCTTTGAAGACAAAGCTTTTTCTAAGGGAGAGGGGATGTTAGGAACCTATGTCAACCCTTCTCTTTACTATGTTAGTATATTGTTGTTGGACGTATATGCTTTGTAAGTCGTCCCGTAGTATTTGTTGATCCGTAGTTTATATTAGCCCATAGTATTGACCCATAGTATTGGACGCATATGCTTTGTAAGTCGTCCTGTAGTATTATATGTCCCATGGTTTTGACTCATAGTATTGGGCATAGACTTAGTATATAAGTGTGTGTTGAGTTCATTGAAGGCATGGTGAAGTTAATTGTATTGAGCTTGCTCAAAGGAGGTTGCCCCCTCGAAGTGGCCCGTGATCAATATAAAAGTGATTCTGTTCTATTATTTCTGATATCTTGTGTATTTGCATTACTTAATTATTGTAGGTTCATCACACAACCCAAGCCTTAACATTGTAACCTTCCTCCAACACTCCAAGCCAAGCCTCCAAAGGGTGTGTGTGCCTCCTAAGAGATGAATAGAGATCACCTAGGGCAATTCCACCAGCATGTAAGTGCTATAGTCCTTCCTCCCTTATTAATGGAGAGAGAGGTCTTATTTATAAGGCTAGGATGATAGAGTAGGTTGAGGATTAGGGGGAGAGGTCTAAGGGATCTTCCCAATAGGTTAGGAGACAAATACCAATTGTTCCTACCAATTAGGGATAGGTATCCATGTCACCCAACTTTCAGAATTCGCTCGAAGCCCCTTGTTATCCACTCTAACCAACCCTGGCGCACTCTGCATGAAGACAACAGGTGCCAGTAAGGGTCAAGTGCAGGCTGCATGAGGACAGCAAGAGCCACTGGCCTAGGATTCCAGTGTACATTAGGTGCCATCTAAGGTTTGACACCCCTTTCTAGGCAGCAGCATGCGCCAACCTCATTAGAAAAGGTAGAAGACAAGGTCAAGAACCTGCTCAATGATGTTCTAGCTAGAGAAACTTCAGGGATTAAGGCACTGAGTTGATACATGGCTCATGATGACGATATTTTGGTATAACATAATGCCCACAAAGCGTGAAGTTGGTAAAATAAAACAGGTGAAATTCTTTGTAAGCATTGACGGCAAGGACTTGTTGGACGGAAGAAGCTACTGTAGTACAACCGACTCTGAGATACTAGTCTCACATGACTCAAAACAAGGATGTCGACCAATACACTACATATCCATGGTAGTAGGGACCTACTGAACAAAATCATGGCTACTAGCCACAATCGTAGATCCATGATGAGATGATAACACAGCCATGACCAATACAAATGTGGATCCGTGTAATATAACTCAAACAATATCCATCGCAACCTGGGTAAGAAATGATTTTCTCAGGGTCTTTAAGCTGAACCCGCAATGATACGAATCTAACCATGTGATTAGAAATGTCTTGGAGTTGAACATGGTGGAACCCACTTGATTACCGGTCCTTGATGTATATCATTTACAAGTGAGAGGGAAATCACCATTGATGTCAATGATCCCCAAGGTATCACAGTACATACCATCAAATGTGAATCAATGAGTTGAGGTCGAACACTCGATGGCACCTTTCAATCAAGAGTCAATGATGTAAACTCATGTCGAAAGTGAGGTAAGCTGCCATTGAGGCATGCAAGCCCAAGATACTTGATTGGTTTCTAGATTCAATCCTCGAATGATGTATTGAAGTCGACAAGGATGAATCCGTCGAAGGAGGGCCATGATGAATCCCCCATCATCGACACGAAACGCGATCATAGATGTTTGAAGTGAATCGGACAGTAATGTGTGAGACTGACTCAAGGAAGACTAACATGACGGAAGGTAAGCATGACTGCAAATAGTGAATGAAAACTATCTCTTGAACATGGGGATGGCATGACTTAGAAGTATTAACATAAAAAGAATGATACCAACTCCCTAATGCAATTGATGATAGAAACATTCTTTGGATGACCCAAAGAAGTAACAAGACTCACGGAATCAGTGTGACTCAAAGAAAAGCATATTACCCAAGTATCAAATGAATTGTGCAAATGAGTGCCATGTTCAAGAGTGACTATGTACTGTCGTAAATTATAGTGTGACATAAAATCTTTCCTTTTCCCCATCATGATTGATGAGTGCCTCTTTTTTTTAATGAGCTTGAGGAGGGTAAACATATGCTTGGTATAGCTTATCCTTCGAATGAGTCCAATCCTAAATGTTTTACGAACCTAGGATAGGAGGGGTTCCTCCCAAACGGTCCCGTCTATGTTATCTTTTAACGAGTCCAAAGAAGGAAAACTCGGTGTCATTTCATGTTTAGAGAGTCTAAAAAAAACTAAAGAAGACTCCAAAAGTTTCTTTTTTGTAAAATTTAGTCTCCTCACTCAAAAAGGATAAAGCAATGTGAGAGAGAACTCTTCCAGTCACGATTGGTTCAAGTGCTCCTTTTTCGTATATAGTACATCCTTGTCTGAAAAAGGAGTAAACTATCACTAGAAAGACGATCATTAAGATACTTTTACAAGCATGAAAGCATCAAGCTCGCTTGGCAATCTTTTCGTATTTAGGGAGCCTGAAAAGAGCTTCAAGCAAGACTTCTATGGGGTTGCTTTTTCGCAGGAGTTTTACGAGCCCAAAAAAGTGATAAAAGATAACTCAGTAACTTATTCTCATCGTTTTACGAGCATAAGAAGGAACAAATAGTACACTCGGTGTCATTAATGTTTAGTTTTCATGGGCACAATAACAACACAAAAACGCCCGAAGAGTTGTTCACACCTGCTAACAGGCATATAATAACCGCAATCATGATCAAATGTTAAACACAACACTTTACTTCACCTGTGGACTTCAAAAAACTAAGTCAGAATGATCAATCAAGTATACAGACACAAAAATAATCCCAACTATGTCAAAATAAACCACAAAGAATAAATCCAAAAAGGAATATTCCTTTCCAAATATATAAAATAGGGGTAAATAGTAAAACCTAATTACTATTTGTTTTTTACCAAGTTGGGAGGTAAAAATACCATTCTCTAGTTGTTTTTCAAGTGCTGATTGCAGGAGCTCCGGTCAACCGTTTTCAGTGTCATCGGTGTCAGGTAATCCTAAAATTTCCCCTCTACAATTTCGTGGAGTTTATTTGATGTTTACTTCCAATTTCCCATTTTTTGGCTTGTATGAATGGGGGAAATTAAGCCCTTGGTCCGATGCACTTCTCCCTTTTGGGATGTGCACCGAGGGCCTCTTAGTACCAAACCCATGGGGACGTCGTGCGTTGATGGTGCCCTATCTGTATGGGCGTGGTGTGCCGACATCGAATACCTCCATGATCTCAAACACAAGCAAAAAACATGAGGAGTTGGGTAGTTGGACCCACTTCTAATGAGTGTCTTTTTGATGTTTGGACAGGTTTAGGTCGCAGAGATGGTCTAGTGGCATGAACGAGAGAATGAACTAGATGATGCCCAAGTGAAAAATGACCCTCAATGTATGAATGAATTGAGGAATTGTGGGTTACTGAAATATTTCCACATCCAGGGCATGATGACCCAATTACCATTACTAGAATACTTGATCTGATTTTGGGATCCTGAGCAACAGTACTTCTGGGTCGGTGTGCATACGTTGACAATAGATATCGAGGATATCTATTTTATGATGGGGTTGTCTCGACTGGGGGCTCTTGTGTCTCTGAGAGGATCACGTGGGAGTGATAGGACCACTGAGGATGTGGTGGCCCAATGGTGCCATCCTGGCACACAGATAGTTGGTGGGAAGATCCCCATCAAATATGTGAGGGATCGTCCCATACGTACAGTCATGTTCACCATCAAGAGGGTAGTAGGTAGTAGAGAACCTCACTTGGACAACAAGGCCCATATGTTATACGTAGAGGAGTGCATGGCTCCCTTGGTTTTTAACTGATGCGAGGGGCTCCTCGTATCTCTCAGAGAGCAACTCACCAAATGTCGGTGTGGTGAGATGAAGTAGTTCAGATATGGATCAGTTGTGGTCTCATTCTTCCTAGAGTGGGTTCCACATATGCGCCCACAGCTTGAGCTAGATCAGCTAGATTCGAGGGATCCACTTATGGTACAATGGTCTAAGGTGATTGCCCATCACCGTGGCAGGGGGCCCATCATCAGTTATGGTCTGTCTTTCTTCAGCTGTTTGAGGGGACAACTCCTCATGGTGGAGGAATACCCCTACGAGGGCGCCGATTTCAGAGGAGACCCAGACTTGGTGCTTCCTGAGGGCGCACAGTGGGGAGACATAGTTAAGAACGACAAATCTGTTGTGTTTTTCATTTTATGATTTTTTGATGTTTCTGGTGTAGTACTGATGATTTGTATATTTTTTGCAGACCTTGGTCCATCCCATCCAGTGAATGCTTCTATGATTGCACGAAGAGGAGCAATAAGGGAGATGGATATTGCAAACTATGATTCCATGGAGGAGCTGGATGAGCTAGAGGAGAACCTCCAGCGGTTGACTCTTGAAATCCTGGATCCACGCATCCATGAGCTACCTCGTCGCTACCAGCGACAGACAATGGGCATATCTGATCGTTTTGGCATGTTACTGAGAAAGGTGGCTAGGGCTATAGTCTGCTATCATGAGCATCCTAGGGATTAGGCTCATGCATATATGTATTACACTGAAATTGATGGGCTTCAGATTTTTTGTAGAGATGACTCTTAGTGAAATCTCATGAGCTTCAGATTTTTGTACCAGTACCACTTTTTGTATTTGTACCAACATGATATATATTTAAAACTCTATTTGCAGCTTTATAAACAGTGTTCTATGGATGATTATGGGATCTTATACATGTGTTTCGTGTACATTGTTTACATGTTATGTCTGTTTTCGTATATTTTGGATGTTTCATGTATGTGCAATGTACCAATCTAGAATAAAATTAACCAATGAATTAGCAATAGTGTTCATCTCTCTAGGAATATGCAGGTATTGAACAGACTCCAATGACCTCTCTAGGAGACGAACTTGTCGAAATAGATGGAGCGGGGCAGGGTCATGGATAGCGTAAATACGGTTAAGCTGGGAGACCACTAGTTGTGAATCAAGGTGAATTGCAACATGGTTCATACCCAGGGAAAGAGCGTCATTTAAGACTCCAATCACCTCATGGTACTCAACGGAATTATTGGTTGTGTACCACAGACAACTTCCTCCTGAACTAATAAGCTCGCCGTAGGAGAGTAAAGCACCCAAGCTGTCGAAGCGAGGTTACGAGTATGCCGACTGCCACCGTCCACAAATCCAACACATGATACCATCTGTACATCTAGGCAGAACATGGTATAAGTGTGGAAACAAGATCCTACCACACTCAATCAAAGCGTCACACCACACAAAACACACATCATGCAAAATATATACATAGTACTAATGCATAAAAATCTAAGCATAGTACCACTTCAGGAAGAGCCCATTGCGAGTCTCCCCTAAAGATATCCCATCATAATCTTCAAGTTCATAAGCTCATTTCTCCAATACTCATTTCACCACATATGGACCTTGCCACATGGACCTAAGCTCGCCTACCCCCCTCTTATCGTGTTTCTGGTCGTATGTGATGACCATATCACCCTCGTTGAAAGCACAAGGCTTGGAAGATATGACATACTAGGCCTTAACGCGCTTCTTATGAGCTTCATTATCCAAGGAAGCATCACGGTGGGTTTCGTCAAGTTTCTCTAAGTGGAGGAAACGTTCTTCCTCGACAGTGGTATTGGTAAGGATTTCAAGAGTGAGTTTTAATGATGGAATCTCGCACTCTATCGGTAGCACTACCTCTAGTTGTTCGAGTATACAGGGTACTCCCAAAATACTGAACACCTAGAGAAACCACTTCACACAAACATATCACAGATTGACACACGATGTTTTGATGTGGCTTAAACCCTCGAGAGGGAAACACTCCACGGCCCCGGCCAAATAGCTTCTACGAAGCAGTTTATTATGCAAAGAAAGAAAGTTACAAATGAGCTTCTCATAATCGATCAACTAGACAATGAACCTCCATGCTCTTTAAATAGAGTTCATGGACCAATCGGGTGTTAAGCCACAGATCAAGGGTAGGTATGATCTAAGAGAAGTTGAGCCGTCATATCACTCTATGTCTAGAACATATCGTGACCGTCGAATTAAATATTTACAAATGCATACTAAATAAACACACTTTACATAACGAATATATTACACAAGTTGATCTTAACTAACTCCTAAGTGTCTAAATATCCTAACATCCCCCCTTAAGAACAACTTGGAATAGGATTTAGGGATTTACAAAAGTGACACTATTAGGATAGGGAAGGAGGCATTAGAGCCTATCCCCCCTTAATGACAAATTCCTGAACTCCTAACATAGATCGAATTTTAGAAAACTTCGCTTCTATAAGAGACTTGGTGAAGATGTCTGCAACTTGATCATCTGTAGGACAAAAGAGTACTTCAAGAACATGATCATGAACAAGATTTCTGATGAAGTACATATGAAGCTCAATGTGTTTGCTACATTGATGTAGAACTGGATCTTTGGCAAGCTTGATGGCACTTTGATTGTCACAACAAAGTGGAGTAGGCTGCTGCTGCTTGAATCTAAACTCTGAAAGGATCTGTCGAAGCCATAAAGCTTCCTGGCTGGCATTTACTACGGATTGGTATTCTGCCTCTGCTGAAGAAATAGTAAGATCTTGTGGTTTCTTACAAGCCCAAGTGATAGGTCTAGATCCCATAATGAAAACATAACCTGCAGTAGACTTTCGATCATCAGGATCGTCGACCCAATCTGAATCAGTGAAACCAACCAACAAAGGTTCCCCCTCTGTATTGTAATGAATCCCAAACTGAATTTTACCTCGAATATATCGAAGTATTCTTTTAGCTGCTTTCCAGTGACTTTCATGAGGTGTTTGCATATAACGGGCAACACGACCAACAGAAAAGGAAATGTCAGGATGGGAATGAGTCAAGTATAAGAGACTACCAACAAGCTCATGATACAAGGTGGCATCTACTTCAGGTGAAGTACAAGTGGCAGAAAGTTTGACTCCAGACTGGAAGGGAGAAGGGGCCAGTGTACAATCTTCCATGTGAAAGCAACAAATAAGGTCACAAGCATACTTAGACTGAGAATGAAAGATTCCTTCTTTGGTTTGCAGGACTTGGAGACCAAGAAAATAATGCAAATGTCCTAAGTTGGACATTTCAAAATTTTGCTTAAGACTGGATTTCACATGGGTTAAAAGCTTAGGGTCACTACCAGTAAGAATAAGGTCATCAACATATAGAACAAGTATGATGAGATGGTTTCCTACTTTCTTGGTATAGACATTGGGGTCATAATGGCATCTAGAAAAACCAGTGTCAAGTAGAAAGCTATCCATTTTGGCATACCAAGCTCTAGGAGCTTGCTTAAGGCCATATAATGATTTCTTAAGGCCACAAACAAGGCTAGAGTTATCCTAAACATATCCAGGAGGTTGTTCCATGTAAATTTCCTCCTATAAATCACCATGTAAGAATGCGGACTTGACATCCATTTGATGGAATTCCCAATTATGTAAGGTTGCAAGGAAAAGAACAAGGCGGATGGAGTTCATTTTTGCGACAGGAGAAAAGGTTTCATTATAGTCAATTCCTTCAACTTGTGAAAAACCTTTGGCAACTAACCTTGCCTTGAGTCGTTCAACACTTCCATCTGATGCATACTTAATTCTGTAGACCCATTTATATCTAACAAGTTTTCTTCCTTTTGGAAGAAGTACAAGATCCCAAGTATCATTCGACATTAAGGAACGATATTCTTCATTCATAACTGCATGCCAATCTAGATTTCCTTAAGCTTCTGCAAAAGTTGTTGGATCATGATTCTTGGAAACTTGAGACAAAAGAGAAGAGGCTCGCTAAAACTAAGAATGTGTTCGACGTTGATCTCTAGGATCACCGGCAAGATCACTAGCTGCTTCACATGTTGAACAGACCCATCGAGGAAGCACTTGTGCTATTGCAACTAGAGGAACATGAGCAGGCAGAGGTGGATTTTCATCCTCACTGTCATCATCAAAAACTGGAGTTGGAAATCTGTCAAAGAAGTTGGAAGTAGAAGAAGAAGGCACAATTGCCGAATCAGGCTCGCAGGCCAAAGATGGCACAACCACCGAGTTAGGCTTGCCGGCCAAGAAATTTTCATCAAATTTAACATATCTTCTAATGATTACATCATGAGAATGTGGTTGAAGAAGTCTATAACCTTTTACATCTTCAGAATATCCAACAAATATGCACTTTTCACTTTTAGGCTACAATGCTTTCCATTTTTCATCCGGAATGTGAACCCATGCTTCACTACCAAACACACGGAAGTGACTTACATTAGGTTTAGTTTTACTCCATGTTTCTTCCGGTGTGATACCTTGTAAAGCTTTAGTGGGGGTGCGATTAACTATGTAATTTTCACAATTTATGGCTTCAACCCAAAATTGAAGACTTAGTCCCTTAGATTGGATCATACAATTAGCCATTTTTTTTAAAGTGCGGTTCTTCTGTTCATCTACACCATTTTGTTGTGGTATATATGGAATAGTTTGTTGTTGTTTGATTCCTTGTTCAGTGTAGAAACTAGTGAACTTTTTGTTAACATATTATCCTCCATTGTCAGATCTTAACTTAATAATTTGATGACTAGATTGTTTTTCAACAAGGGCCTTGTAGGCCAAGAACATGTTAAGTACTTCGCTCTTAAGTTTTAGGGAATAAACCCAAGTGCGTCTAGAGTAATCATCAATGAAAGTTAGGAAATATTTGAAACCAGAAAAGGAAGCAGATGGAAGAGGACCACACAAGTCACTATGCACAAGCTCCAAGAGAACCGAGGCGTGCCAAGAGGCACGTTTGTCAAAACTATCCCGATGATGTTTTTCGAGTACACAGCTAAAACAAACACCATTCCTGCAAGATACCATCGGAAGACCTGTCACCATATTTTCTTTACATAGTTGTTGCAATGAGCGATAATTTAAGTGACCAAATCGCTCATGCCAAAGTTTGCTCAAGCTATCACTATGAGCAACAAACACTGAAGGAAAAGGTGATGACCCAAAGTTGTTAAATTTGTACAACCTGGTAATATCATCAACAATTCCGGTAATTAGGACATGTTGAGGATCTTTGAAATTCTTGATTACAATTTGGTGAGGTGTAAACGTCACAGTTTTACCTTCACCAGAATGAGTGATTTGATAGACTGATAACAAATTGCAAGAAATTCTTGGAACACATAGTGCATCACTAAAATGACCATTATCTACTGGAACTGTTCCAAATCCTACAACACTTAGAGATCTATCATCACCAACAAATATTTGTTTGGTGTTACATTCATGCATAGTAGAAAAGATGGCTTGATCCTTAGCCATATGATAAGATGCTCTAGAGTCAATGAGCCATTCATTCGAAGTAGAAGAAGAAGATGTAGTATAAAAATAACCAGAAGCACAAAGTGCATGTCCATGAGAGGTAGATTCTGAAGGCGCATCTAGGCTAATGTGGTGCTTCTTCATTGTTGCTTCCAAGGCTGCCATCTTCTTGAAACACTTAGATTCATCATGATTATCTTTCCCGCAATAGTTGCAATGACGCTCAGTCTTCTTTCCTTTTGGCTTGGATCCTTTGTCATTTTTTAAAGAAGGAGCTGACTAAGAGGGTTTGGGACCCTTGTTTGACTTATTATTGCGAAAATTTTATTTCTTGGGAGGCTTGGAATTTTCTTTCTGTTGGGACAATAAGGCTTTCCCAGATGTATCTGCATTGCTAATTATTCCAAGATGGATGAGCTTATCTTGCTCTCTAATCAAGGAATCACAAAAGGATTCAAGACTAGGCTCTTGATAACTAGCTGCATTCAAAGATTCTTTCATGGAGTAAAATGTAGATACAAAAACAGAATATGTAGGTCCAGGTTTTGAAAGAATATGATAAATGCATTGTTTGTCTTCCCTCTTAATCTTGCATTCTTCACATAAGATTTAAAGAGTTTTGTACTTAGATAAATAATCTTGAATGCATTAAAAATCACTTGGATTTAAAGAAATCAACTCGTTTTCGAGTTGATGACCTCGAATTTCATTGTGTTTACCAAACACAGATTCCAACTTGTTCCAAGCTGTATCAGGTTCATCAATTCAAGATATGTGAAATCGCAAATCAGTAGAGATTGACATCCCAATCAGTCCACGATATTCATCACATCTATTTTCCCATTTTATTTTCTTATCATAATCAGTGGGTTCTGTTTCTTTCCCTGAGGTAATTCTAAAAATTCCCCTACTTCATAGAACATCCTCCATACGAGATTTCCATGAGAAATTGTTGGAATTCGTAAGTAGAATATCACAAGGGGAGGCCATACTGTATATTAATGGCCATAAAAACATAAACCAATCATATGGATGTGAAGAGCTTGAAAAAACAGGCAGTTTAAAAAAAAACAGCACTGAAAAATGACTATGTATGATGAAGTTATGCTTGATCAAAGAAAATGTTGAAGATGTCCCCAATAGTGACATGGCAAATAGAGAATGACCAGCTAAAAAAGGAACCCCCCCGCTTCCCAAGATGAACCTTTCAAAATCACTTTACAAGATAGTTGCTTTAAGTGAATCACTTTTGTAAAATAAGTGATTTTCACTTTTACAATGATGTTATTTTAAATAGTGCAGCAAAAAAAGAAACTTAACTGACTCACTTTTTATTTTTAATTTAAGTGAGATGCACTTTTACAATAAAGTAACTTAAAATTAGAAATTGCATACACTTTATTTAAAAATAACTTAATAAGACTTGAACTCAAGACCTATTAAGGAATAAAGAAACTTTGAACCAAGTGAGCTAAAGTTAAAAGGTACGTAAAAGAAGGGAAGGAGAAAGGGGGCTTTTTTTTTTTTTACTCTTCTCTCTCGTTTTCCGTGCTTGCCTCTTTTCCTGCAAATCACACAAAAAAACGAAACAAAAACAAAACAAAAAATTTTCCACACTAATAGGGTTATATCTCGTTAGCTATCCTGGAAAGTCAACGTTTTCTCTCTATTTCTGATTTGCTGAGATCGCACAAGGTGCACGGCAAAGAGCATACGCAGCAGAGAAAAAACCTTTTCCTTTATGTTTCTGATTTGCCAAGATCGCACAAGGTGCATGGCAAAGAGCATACGCAGCAGAGAAAAAACCTTTTCCTTTCTGTTTCTAATTTGCCGAGATCGTACAAGGTGCACGGAAAGGAAAGAAACAATCCAAAACTAAAAAAAAACTAATAAAATATGAGAGTATAGTTTTTTTTTTAAATAAAAAAAAAAATGTCATTGTAACATTATACCTTCAGATCTAATGAAATACGCGTTTTTGAAGCAACCAGAAACCGTTTTCGATCAAACGAAAACGTTTTCCCAATGGAAATGGTGCTCCGGACACAATGGAACACCTCCCATAGCCCAGAAATGCATAGAAAGTTCAGAACTAGAAAACCCTTTCATGTTTCGGCAACACCAGTTCAAGATCTAGATCATAACCGGAAGTGGCTCTTCATAAATGCTTTGATACCATGTTCGGGTACACAAGGTACTCCCGAAAGACCGAACACCTAGAGAAACCACTTCACACAAATAGATCACAGATCGACACACGATGTTTTGACATAGTTTAAACCCTTGAGAGGGAAACAATCCATGGCCCCGTCCAAATAGCTTCTACAGAGCAGTTTATTATGCAAAGAAAGAAAGTTACAAATGAGCTTCTCATAATCGATCAACTAGATAATCACCCTCCATGCTATTTAAATATAGATCATGGACCAATTGGGTGTTAAGCCACAAATCAAGGGTATGTATGATCTAAGAGAAGTTGAGCCGTCAGATCACTCTATGTCTAGAACATATCGTGACCGTCAGATTAAATATTTACAAATGAATACTAATGCATACTAAAGAAACACACTTTATATAACGGATATATTACACAAGTTGATCTTAACTAATTCCTAAGTATTGAAATATCCTAACACCAGTCCGTAGAACAATTGAAAGGGTGTGAATCCAGTGGTATTTTCACGGAATTCCAGTATGCCCAAAGGCTGAGAAAAACATATTGTGCCAGTTAGACTTATGTGTCCCCACCATCCGTTGGATCATGGTTTTCAAGACCTTATTGATGGCCTCTACTTGTCCATTGTATTGTGGGTAATATGGAGTTGAATTCTCATGGCGAAAACCCAATCTAGCGCTCAATTCATCTACCATATTGTTCTGAAAATGGGATCCATGATCAGTAATGATGGCTTGTGGGACTTCGAATCATGCAATAATATGGTTAAAATTGAAGAGTGCAGCAGTTTTGTTGTCTTCATTGTATGTAGGCATAGCCTCGGCCCACTTGGTAAAATATTCAACGAAAACGATGTTGTAACCATGCCTCCCAGCCGAGGTAGGCTTATAATGCATGAAATCTATGTCCCATTTTGCAGAGGGGCCAACATCAATAACAAGATGTAGTGGGGTTGGATGTGAGCGCTTTTTGTGATGAAAACGATGACAAGGAGGACACTTCTTGACCGCTTCAATGGAATCTTCGAAGATCGAGGGCCAATAGTATCCAATGCGCAATATCTTCTGGGTCGTAGCCATCCTAGAAAGATGACTACCACAAACCCCAGAGTGACAGTCATTCAGAATGTGTTCAGCCTCCTCATGGGTTAGACAACGTCGGAGGATTGAATCAACACCACGGTGATAGAGGGTATCACCAATGATCAGGTAGTGCTTGGCGTGGTGACGCACACGATGATGGTCGTCACGAGATATTTGAGGACTGAACCGTTGGATTTGGAGATACAAAGTAATATCCCCATACCATGGATCAGAAGTACTGATCATAAACAAGGACTCATCGGGGAAAGAGTCCATGGGCTCAGATTCTATATCAGTACGGGGAAGATCATATATTAGCTCCGCGAATACCAGATATTTTTTAGAATTAGCCTTCTCAAATTGGAGGTTAAACTCTTGGAGAATGAAAATCCAACGCAAATACTTTCCCCCTAGTACCTGACACGTGAGAACATGGTACATAGGGTTAGAGTCGTCAATTATGGTGGTAGTGCGGAGGAGAATGTAGTGACAGAACTTTTGGACAGCAATGTCCACTGCGAGAGCAAGTTTATTGACATTTGTATAGTGCATTTCCGAGTTGATGAGACCCTTAATCAGGTAATAGATCACATGTTTTTGGGAATTACTATCATCCTGAACCAATACCATAGCAATGGTGGTAGTGGAAGCAGCAAGATAGAGGATGTATTCCTTGTGGTAGTTAGGTGGTTGAAGTACAGGGGCATGGGTGATAGCGTGTTTTAAGTTGTATAAGGATCACTGAGCAGACTCATCCCAAATGAATGGTACATCCTTCTTCAACAACCGCATGTATCCTTGTGTTTTCTCTGCGAAATTACACACAAAACGCCTTATGTAGTTTGCCTTCCCTTGCAAACTTTGTAGTTATAGTATATCTGTGGCGGGTGGAAGAGAAACGATGGCTTCCACCTTCAAGGGATCAATGCAGATCCCATCTTTAGAAACAATGAATCCTATGAGGCGTCCGGACTCAACACAGAATATTGTGATGGTTCAAACGGATTTTATACTTCCTGCATTTGAGTAATACTACCATCAGATGGTCAATGTGGAACTCTTGATGCTATGAATGACTAGGAAGGTCATCGAGATATGTTTCTACAAAGTCCTTCGCGTCGTGAAAGGCATACAACATAGCCCGCTAGAATGTGGCACTAGTGTTTTTAAGTCCAAAAGGTAGTTTACAGTATGCAAATGTACCCCACATGAAGATGAAGTCAGTTTTGTGTTGATCAGATGGATTGATTTCAATCTAATTGTAGCCAGAATAGCCATCCATAAATGAGAAGAGGATGCTCCCGGTACAGTTGTCGATGATTTAGTCGATAAACGGGGTAGGGCAGTTGTCCTTGGGACAAGCCTTATTAAGATCCCTGTAATCGACACAAACCCTAATGGTGCCCTATTTTTTGGCAATAGGGACGACATTAGAGACCCAGTCTATCAAGGGGACAGGGTAGATGAAGATAGCTTTCAACATCTTTTCAATCTCAGCCTTTATAGTCGCATTTTTTCTTGGGTGCACTGGACGTAAATTTTGCCGGACAGGTTTAGCCTTGGGATATGTTTTGATCTCATGAACAACAATGGCAGGATCAATCTCGAGCATTTCCTCATATCTCCATGAAAATATTTCGCGGAATTGTTTGAATAAGGTCGTGTATGATGTAAGCTCTTCCAGAGAGCAATTGTGGCCTATGCAAATATGTTCCACGACTCCAGGTGTAGCCGAGATGTCAATCGGCATGGTAGGTTCCATGTTTTCCAAGTTACCCTCGGTTTTTTTCCAAGTTACCCTCAGTTTCCGTATCACAAGTGAGGATAGGATAGTGGGGGCAAGGAACGACATCCGACATAGTTAGGGTTTCAATGTGATTCTCCACTGAGTCTAGCGGTGGTAGGAAAGACGATCGATGGTGGAGGTCTTCCCAAGGAGGTTCGTCCATACTCATGACTTCCATAATGGACTTATCCGAGTGGAAAGTCCGGAGGAGAGAATCCGGTAGGGGTGAAGACCGCTGCAGTGGTGGAGAATATGATGTAGATGCCACTAAAGAGTGGTCATCAAATGCCAATTGGATAGCCTCATATGTAGCTTCCACATGTGTAAGAGGCATGAAAGATCCAATCGAGTCTAACGTATCAAGTGCGGGAATGAGCCATTGGTCATTAGAGTTGGATGATGATGGGATCATGGAGGAGATCATGTTCACTGTAGCAACATGGGAAGGGCGATCTGGTGATGGAAAGACTCCCATAAGGGATGAGTCCTTGAGGATTCCAACCCGCACACTCTCATATCTCTGGGATGAATGACCTAAGATGGGTACATTGTCACTAGGATGAGTAGTGGTGTCTGGTGTACAAAAATCGAGTTGGTCGATAGTAACAATTTTCCCTTGGTGGGGAAATTGTAAAATGCGGAAGACATATGAAGAAACCGCAGTCATGGCATAAAACCAATTACGACCAAGGAGTAGGTTATAATCCAATGGGGCAGTAGAAACTTCCACATTGATGGAAATGGTCTTTCCTCCCAGCTTAATATCCAAAGCTTGTAACAGCCCGTGTGGTTGGAATCCATGACCGTCAAATGCTTTCAACGTGGTAGGGGAATGGTTCAACTCAGGATATTTGATGACTCTCCAACAAGACAATGACATGACTTAGGTAGATGCTCCTCCATCCAACATGAAACGATGGATGCTCTTCCCAGCGACATTGGTAATAATTTGGAATGCAAGCTAGTGGGAAAGTCTCGATTTAAAGTACTCAAGTCGGAACATGATGGTGTTTGAGGAATCATGGTCTACAACGTCGATAGAAACGAGGAGAGTCTTGCACTGATTGGGACATTTTTGCAAGACTTCAAATGTCGACATAACACTAGGGGCTTGTGCTAGTTCCTCTACAATGTTGTACTTCTGAGCAGCCCGAGCATTAGGATTGAAAACAACTTTTCTAACTGTGCTCTTGGGCGGACGTAGCACTGAATCAAATGAAGGTTTCTCAATAGTGAGAGAACCTTGCAGCGTGGGAATATCCGGTGTAGAGATGGAATCTTTTTCAGGATTACTTCCGGTAGGTTCCTTCAGTGGGACCGCGTCATAAGAATGTGATCGTGTGTTCAAGTTGACAATTTCACTACGCATCATGAGAACATGAGCGGTAGAGGATCTCTCTGTGAGCAGGAGAGGGTTGTTGCGCAACCATCTGTTGCTATTGTGTGGGGAAGGGATCGGTTAAAAATTTGGGTGTTGGGTTCCCTTTCAGAAACTTTTGGACCTCGTTCCGATGTGGGAACTCTTTGGTAAAGTGGTCATCACCGCACAGTAGACATGGAAACTTAGCCTTCCGCTTGGGTTTGGTGGTATCATGATTTTTTTGGTTTGGTTCCTGCTGATTAGAAGGTTTTTTGTTTTTCCCCTTGTTCTTCTTTTTACCACCGGATTTATGAGGTGAAGCAGATTGGACTGAATTCACTTCTTCGATGGAAGCAGGGCTAGGTTATCTATTGGTGTTTTTCCCAGACTGTGATGGGGATGAAGTGGAACCAATATGGGTACTAGATTGAGGAGAAGTCTGGTTCTGAACGGAACCTATAATGTCATCAGCATGAGGTCCCTAGCGTGGTTTTGTTGGGTCGTATGTAGGGCAGGGTGCATCGGGGACAATATCATATAGCGTGCCAGATTGAGCATAGACTAAGACTAAGTCTTAGGCATGTGCTATAGCTTAACTTTCAGTGATGGCCCCACCCATAGAAACATATCTGGCCACGATGTGTAGGAGTGACTTGGTAAACCAATCTGCAAGGAGTTGGTCCAGAATGGGATCCTTAATCAAACGTCATCTCCGCCTCCACTCATGAATATGATCAGAAATACGAGTGGCGATAGTTTGTCAGAGAGAGGTCAAAATATATGTACCGGTCTTGTAACAGATTGGTAACTGGAAATGCGTCAAAAAGGACATGGCCAAGGATCGAAAATCATGAAAAGAGTGTGGTGGAAGTTTGATATACCACTTGGCGGCAAGGCCGGTGAGGATTTGCTGGAATAACCGTAAATGGATGGAATCATCCATTAGGGAATTAGACAAACACCATAAATGATAATTAATTACATGGTATTTGGGATCCTCACCGGTTTTCCGTCAAACTTCAGGATGTTCGATGGAAGCTTCACCAGAATAGACAACCAATTTGTTCCATGATAGATGGGATCATTGGTCAACCGTGATAAATCTGCACAACTACATTTTGACCCAAAATTCGATGGAAAAATTGTCTGATATGCAACACTTGTCTGTCGCATATATGTCACTATCTTGTTTTTTAGCCGTCGGTGGTTTCTGTAGGTTATCCGACACTCACTTTGACTGTCAGTTAATCGATGTCTTATTGGTACCGTGGTGATTGATAATGACCATTGAAGGATGATATAATTCCGAATGAGGAGAGTCGGTTGAAGAGGGATGATGCTTTGAAAACACTCATGGAACATACATCCTCTGAGGAGGTGAGTCTTTAGAAAAGGTTTTATTACTGAGACATATTTGCATAGGGCATAGTTGTACATGGCATGTTTCAAGGTGATGGCATGCTATCCTGGATAGAAATTTATCTTATTCTGGTAACCAATTCCAATATTTTATTAGGAATGTGCTACATAGGATCTTGGTGAACCACTACTAAAAATAGATTTGTCCACATGACAACATGGTCCATAAGAAAGAAATCTTGCTCTTGCACTTGATGAATGACTTAAAATTGGTGTCAGATGTTAGCCATCTTTCTTTTGCTGGATTCTATATAATGTGGTGGTATAAGTTTACCTCGGAGGGGTCACACAAAGACATTGAACTAAATTTGTATGGTGAGTGTCATATTCAAGAGTTGGATTACGAGTATCTCCCATTCAAGTGCAATATATGTCATGAGTATGCCCACTTTTCAAAAGATTGCAAGAAATGGCCAATACCCATGGTTCCACCTCTTGAGAAGACAATGCAAACAGTCATTAGAAAAAATGAAAGGAAACTAAAATATTTTCCTACCTATTCCAAAACCCCCTGTGTGTGCAGAGTTGATCCCAAAGAAGATCACATTGACGAGGCTAGGTGCAATGTAGAGAAGGAAATGAAGAAGGATTAAAATGAGTCGATGATAATCTAAAGCATTAGTAAGTTGCTGAAAATATCTCCTTGCTTCAACTTCCTTGAATCTCCCATGGCCAGCCTAACATTTTAAAGTGATACAGTCAATCATGAGACGTTCTAAACAGTGGATATTTAGTCTATTACAATAACAAATCCAAATAATACAGTCCACATATATTCAATTTTGTGGGAATATCATCAAGACATGGAAAACTGTTTAACTATCATTATTCACTAGTGAACAGGAGACCAAAAATTTTACACCCTATTTGCAACCTGTATTTTGCAAGAGCTGTTAGTTACTCACAATTTTTTCAAAAAGCTCACCTCCAGCAACCGTCTCCATCACAATATAAATCTTCGTCTTACTAGCCAACACCTGTAAAAATCAAAAGATGGCTTTAAAATTCAGGACAACAAGGCAGATGCTATTATTGCAATGTCTTTCATAGATGTAAATTGCATTTCCAGACACTGCTGCAGCCCAATCTCACCTCCTACATATTCAACAGAGCCCTAGAGAGAGTCCAAGAGATCCTCAGCTTGAGGATACAACTAGGACAATGGGATGGCATAGCATTTCCTATTTTTCATTAATATAGGCCGTACCCTCCTTCGAGGGTCTTCTCCCTTGCCTTTTGTGGCCTTTGGGACTTCATGTATATTGCAGTGGGATGTAATCCACAACCCCCCTTTGACTCACTACTCTATGCATTTGAATTTGTATACATGTTGTTATTTCTACTCTATGAGTGTGAAGCCCTGCCCATTCTATTACATCCCCACACAAAACAATTCACATGAATAATAAAATAGTAAATTGCAACTTCAGCATTGTTCAAGAGCCTTAATTCAAAGAAATGAATGGATATGTTCATAAGAAAAAGAAAAAAAATAGAAATTAGAGAGGTAAATTAAAACCATTTAAAGAAGGCCAACCTAAATTAAATATAGACTTCCATCTTGCAACAAATGCAAGGTTGGATTGCATTAAATATAAAAAATTGGCCAAGAGGACTGGGCCAACTTATCCCTGCATTATGAAGAATGAAGGTTTTATAAATATGAATAATTGACAAAAATCTATAATAAATATGAATAGAAGAGAATTTTAATTACCTTATTGAGCTCCTCTCTGTTTCGAAAATAGTTTAATATTCTGTACTAAATAGGGCCAACCATGTGAAGGTGGAAGATCATATGGCCCCTCCCCCCCCTCACATCACTCTCAATTCCCCATACCCAATGCATGTGCTTGGAAATAAATGATTTTTTGTGCGAACATCGTGAGTTTCTTGTCTTAAAGGAATTACGTGCATTCGATCATTAATTAGTTTATAGAATTCATTCATTAACTCATTCATTCATTCACACATAGGAAAAGAAATAGTTGAAGACATTAATCGATAATATCAAAAATTATATCCGAGGACAATGCATACAAAAATAACGTAATTGTGTGATTATTACAATCACTACTTTTTTTGACGTTTTTTTCTGTCCACATATTCTCTAAGAGTGAAATCCTCTTCTACAACTTGTTTTTTGTTTCTTATGCCCTCTGCAGCTGCCTGTGATCTTGTTTGTTGCGTCATGTGCTCACGACGTGTACGCGGCTGCTGTAAGGTGCCTAGATCTACTAGAAAAATGAAGAAATATTAATTACTTGACGTGTTTTTATTATTTCGTTATAAGTCCTTCATTAAGAAAAAAACATTAGAGCGGTAATTTTTACTTGGCAACTGGGCCACATGAATATCATGTGTTTGCTCTTCTTCTGCTACTGCCTCAAGTTGTACATGAGGACCCTCTGCATTAAAACATCAACACTTACAACACTATAGTATTTGCAATTTAATATTTGAGACTTTAATCCAGACTAGGTTTTTTTAATAGAGGAATACGTTAATTACCTAGATGTCGCTCAACTTCAACTTCAATATTTCGTTCTCCTCCATCCTCCATATTTTGTCTACTTTCGTTGGGAGGATTAACACAAAGAGACTCAATATTTTATGGACTAGTTTATTAATGAATAGAGAACACAATGAATTAATCTTAAATAGAATTTGTTTATTGTAGTTACTTGTGCGTAGGATGGATTAACGGAAGACTCTGTTTGGCTAGCACTTTTGCTTGTTCGATGTTCAACAACACCTAAAAACCCGCGTTGGTAGCCAATCCTTAGGTCTTCCTTCGTGGGCACTTCTTTGAATTTTTCGGCCTATAATTTTCAATTAGATCATCATTGTTGTTGTTATATGGTCATGAAAACAATTTTAAATGCAATCTATAATAATTTCTATACAATAAAATAATCATTGATACTTACGAATCGTGCTACCAAATTTGAATATCCACCAAGCCCAAGCTTCTGTTGCCCATGTTTCTCTACTCTTTCCTGGGTGGCCTTCGAGGTATCTGGTAGTCTATAAAAGTAATTTTAAGTATGTTAGACGTTGCAAAATAATGGGAAATAAAGTGTAATGATGATATAATTGCATTGCTGAAAGTATTGCATACCTTTTTGCGCCTGGTGCTATCTTGCCCTCTTTACCCATAGCGATCTCCCTTCCATCATCCAGCAAGGCTCTCCACTCCCTTGTTGGAATCATCGAAGGGCGCTCATACTTTGGATGTTTTGCTAAGTTGTTCCTATATTGCTCCCTTACAATGTGTGAATGTTGGCCAGCTTTTTCGAGGATCTTTTTATGGTTGAAGGTTTCGGCACCAAAAAACCCAACCATGCGAGCAATAAGGTCATCTTTCAAAACTTTACTTTGTCGGTTCCACCATGTGAGGATGGTGGGCCCAAATAGTTCTAAAGACCAATCATTTAGATGTCTGTAAAAGACATCATTTCTTGCATAAACGAGTATGTGTTAATTAGTGTAAAAAGAATGATTCATAATTACATTCCAATAAAATTATAATAAATAGTTAACACATTTTGTAAATAGTACCTGGAATCTTACTCATCTTATAGGGGACGAGATTTTCATCCACCAAAAAATTAGTCTCAACTGTTCCCGTGCTAGTGACACGGAAAGATCCAGGAAATGCATCGGGGGCAGTATCACTGTCATACTCTTCTGCATGTACCCCCTAATCCTGGTCGGCACAACCTGTCGTGCTTGGACCACCAGAGGGTGTAGTACTCTCATGTTCTTTCTCAGTTGCCTCAACTTGCGTTCCCGACTGGCCAAACAACAAAGATACATGATTAGTGGCGGTGGGGGTTTCATACTCAGTGGTACAAGCATGCCCCTCACTAGTAGTACCGGGGAAAAAAATGCCTGTAGAAACAAATAATAGTTTAGTTACTCATATACGAATAGGAAAAAAAATGCATTTGAAATAGACTTATAATTAAAGAGTTTGCATCTTACATCCAAGCGTTGTACTCTAAGCAACAGAAGATCTATCTTTGCTTTAGTCTCATCCGTTTGCGGATGAGATATTAGCAGACGGACGACCTCATCATTTAATTTTCCTTTTCCTTTCTCAACTGCCTCCTGGATATTCTTTGAATTCAAGAGGTCAATATCGTTGGCAATGTTCCCCAAATCCATATGCCTCGGATCCTATGTCGATAGATAAGTATCATCCGACATAAAAATACAAAACATTAATATCAATTTGAAATCATTAATATAATTACAAAACATAATGCTTAAATACAGTTTCTGAAATTCACAACGTGCTATATACCTGCTCATGACCCGATGAGTGTGGCATGTCAACACTATGATCCATTGGGGGCCTTCCCCCATCGGATGACTACAACACAAGAATTGAAAACATTAATTTCGAAGTGAAACATCCAATAAATTGATAAAATCTTAATTAAAAACATATTTTTTATATTCAATTTCGAAACTTTACAATGGGGTATACCTGATGTGGCGTAGTCGATGCATCTATCCTATCACCCGTCATAGGTCTCTTGCCCCGATCCTCAACCTACAAACAAAATATTGACCACGTTGATATCATAATTAAACAAATGTACTTTCGAAAGAAGCAGATAAGTAAAAATGTGGTATATATACCTGTCTCCTATAGGGTGCTGTCGGCCTCCAAGGATCCATTGGGGACTTTCCCCGATCAACTGACTACAACAAAGTAATTGAAAACATTAATTTCGAACTGAAACCAATACACGGGGAAAATATTATTGAAAAACATATTTAAAAAAAAATTATTTGAAAACATATTGTGAAATTAATAACATAAACAAAAACGAAAGATACTATATTCATTGATTACAGGTTTGGTGAAATGTTATATGTACCACTCTCAAAGTATCTGCATATGTATCTATCCGATTCAGATTGTAACTGATCAACAACTCTTCCCCTGATGCTATTGATTTTATAGCGTAGAAGAAAACACTGTTTCCTTCACGCCCCTCGAATATGCAATTGGGTTGTTTATTTGTAGACCCGGGTTGTGTGCTCTTTATAAACCCCGAAATATTACCTGATACTTTGGGCCTTCCGTCAATGTACATACTCATCCTTTACTTTGATTATTGTGTTTTAACTCTAAATAATTTGCAGACAATCCGTACCTACGCATACTGTGTGTATATTGGACCAACCGCATCCAATCTCTGTAATTGTAGCAAGGTCCAACATACTCCATCAATTTGGTACATCTGTCGTAACCCACCTTTATGCCATCCATGCAAAACAACCCCAAACCATGTAGTGACAAAGGCGCAATCTGAAATATCCTCTCGTTCATGCAAAAATCTATGTTTAGAGGAGGAAGATCCTTCGGTACCCATTGTTTGACTAAATGTTTGTACCTCAAGGGCACATAAATGTCGCCTATGGTCTCATCATCATAAGAGCATGAACCTCCTTCAGCCAGAAAAAATTCCATTCGTTTATTGAATGTACTTCTAATCTTTTGACATCTAGTTGATCTCGCTCTTTTGGGACTACTAGATGTTTCACTTTCCTCTAGTCTTGTTGATCTTTCCTCGCTCGAGGATGACAGATCCGACAAATACCTATTCGGTTGTACCTACACTCCACCGAATAAGAGAAATAGTTAGCAAACATTCGTAGAATGCTACAACAATATCATGTATCAGAGGAAAATCATGCATACATCATTGATAAATGATGATCACTCTCGGCCCAATAGTACGTGCATGAGGCCTAGGCTCATAGGTTTAAGAAGGCACTCTAATGGGTTGAAGTAGGCACTGTTTTCAAGATTGAATTGGCTCTGTGACTGAGTGTAATGTCTGTACGAACTTCTGAAGTAAATTCTTTTTGTTGTAATCTTTATTCAAGAAGATAAATAAATCTCCCTCTTACTGGTTTTCCTCAAGGTGTGGGATTTTTCTAGATCCATGGTTGACCAAACATTATGTGTCTAAATGCTCTTTACTGCATGCTGATATAATTTATTGTGCATGATCTTTTAGGACAGTCTATTGTAAATTATTTCTTTCCACTACTAAATTCACTTTTAGTACTGTATATCAGCTACAGGAGTAATTTATTAATCATTGTATGTGAGACTATGTGAGCTAGACCAATATTCCTTTGATTAGCTTGTGGAATCCATGGAGGAATTAGCAAAGGAATGTATAAGCCAAGTTTGTGAATGGACAATCAAACAACAAAAGTTGATCTCACAATTTGTATGGAATCAAATTGAGCTCACAATTTGTATGGAATCAAATTGATCTCACAATTTGTAGATTGAGGTGTTAACTGGAAAAACATTATATTAAATAGGCTCTATGGGACTGCTAAGTATATCAGTTAGATACTTGGTTTTAATAATAGACATGTCTGTAGATACTTGTACAAACTTTCTCTGGGATCCACTTTACAATTGCGATATCATACTTTATCTCAAATATTAAAATCTAAAATTATATGATAAGGGACATTGGTTGTTCATTAGAGGTTGCACACCTCTAGTTGATAGTTGGAAGACAAGTGCACCTTACTTGGTTGTTCCATGAAGCTTATAAGAGTAGTATGTAGAAGATGAGGACTTCAAAGGGTTGTATCAATAGCTAAAAGTACAAACTAATGACATATATTTGTTACCATCTCCAATAAGCACAAATGTGCATTAACCTTAATGAGCTTCTCTTTGTTTCGAGAATATCTTAATATTCTCTACTCAACAGGGACAACCACGTGAAGGTGGAAGCTCATCTGCCCCCCCCCCCTCCCCCCCCCCCCGCACATCACTTAGAAATATTCAATGCATCTGTTCAATGCAATTCATCATCGTCTTCTCCATCCAAGTCTGCATCTGTATCATCTGATCTGGATTCAACATTATAAGGATTAAAGGCCATATCATCATCGTCATTGCTATAAGTTTCGATAAAGTGATCATCGTCAATATCATCTTCATCATGAACATTGTCTCTTACATCATCTGCTTCAACTAACTCAACATCTAACTCATGTTGATCCTCTACATGATCACCTTCTTCCTCAACACCCTCTTCATCTTCCTCTACAATATTATACTTTACCGGCCTTGCTCTTGGATCATGTCTAATAGCGAACGACCTACCCTGTTGCACACCTCTAGTTGATAGTTGGAAGACAAGTGCACCTTAGTTGATAATCATCACAATAAAAAATATTCCACTATATTCTTGGTTAGGTCTTTGTGGAGGGATGTCACTCAACTTTAGGCATGATTCTCTTAATCCTTCTCCATCAAAATATGTTATTATTAGATATGTTATCCCAAAATTAAAGTATGAGTTGTCAATAGCTAATACAACATTGAAACTCTTTAGTAGGGATAGACCTCTTTAGTAGGGATAGGCAACATTAAAGGAGTGTGGGAAACTTTTAAAATGATACTGCCCAAACGAATTACTATTCATTAAAACAACATAATAATGATAAAACTTTGTTCCATAGATTTTCATTGTTAATGTACCTGTTGATAGATAATGCATATAGTGTTCAATTTTGTTATAGTGTACGCGGGGTTGACTTAGCACCAGGAGAATTGTACTAACCTGTCAATGATTCCTTATGAGGCTTATAACTATTTGGGTATGGCATCAAAATGGAACTAGAAGAAAGCTAATACTCCTCATCATCGTTCTTGTTTAAGTTTTGCATAAGGTATCATGCCCTAAAAAAAGTAAGTACATGCATATCATTTTCAGCATTGCTACATTCTAGGCATATAATATTTTCTACTAGTGGAATACCAAGAGTTATGTCCAGCTTAAGTATAGTTACTTACAACGAAAATAATATCTAGATGGAAAATACATATATTTTTTTTAGTATAAATTAAACAATAGAAGATGAAGTCCAAAATTTCATACCCGCAAACAATAGTTGATTCTCTAAAGGATCATAGACGATTCTTTGGTACTGACTTCTTTGACTATGCTTAGTTTTCTTCTTCAATTATCATATAAGTTGGTGGTTGTAATGTTACCTAGTAGAGTGTCCATAGATTTGAGTACCCTCCTCTTGATTTCTTTGACATTCTTCCATGAATGGTCTTTGTTGGATGTTTTAAATGTCAGAATAATTTCCTTCAGAAAACTCTGCATGCCCTATTCAAAGTTTTCTTGTTGTTGAGATTCCAAATCCTCTCATTCCGTAGAGAAGATGAACACATTTGAAATTCTATATGTCAATTCAAAGATTGAAGTCATGATATTATTGATGTTATTATTGTGTCATGAGTAACTTCAAAATCAATACTCATCAATCCAATCAAGTAATTATTGGGCTCATCTTACCTTATAACCTCAGATATTTATTCGCTTACAAAGAGTGAAGATGGGAAATGAACAATTTATCATACACCCCGCTTTCCTATTAATTTACTGCTTGGATAATGCTTGGATGCAAAGCAGCTGCTAGGTGCTCAAGTGAAGCTTCGATTATGGGATCAATTCCAATGGGAATTGATGTTGTGGCTTCTTTGGACCTTAATCAACTGGTGGATAAACAAGATCAAAATCTATAATTCCTACTATTATGTATTGTTATCTGCAACACTCTGGGTAGAGTTGTAGCACTTTAACCCAACACTAGAATTTGAACTTTGCATATGTATAGACAAGACAAACCAACACAGAGCTCGAAAAGAGGTTACCGATGCCAACTCCCATAAACCTTTCTTCTTTGTTGACTAAACTATATTAAAAACATAGCTTCTTTACAATGTTGGCTGCTCACAAGCATAAACAAAACCAACCTCTCCTTTACCATAGTTTTTGTGAAATTTAATAACCGATTCTTGGTTCCCCATATAAACAAGGTTTCTTTTAATCGTGTATTGAAGCTCATTTCACTATTTTATCATGATGATTTGGCCTTTTAGAAAAGTAGGACATGAATTTGTCGATAGGTGCTAGAGCTAAATCTTTGTTTATGTAACTTGCTTATATATCCCTTCCCATCCTCAAGAGTTACCTTTACCAACACCCATGCTTGGAAGCATACATAACATTGAAATAGAAGCATTTTAGACTAGTTGATTGGGAGACCAATCCTTCTTGGTCTATATACCAGTGAAAAGGAGAGGGTTCAATACAAACAAGAAGATTATTACTCTTAAACACGAGAACACCTAGTTTGGCATGAGAGACAAAGTGTCAACATGTTGTTGAAAGAGATTGAGATAGAAATCTATAAGGCTGTTACAGTTTGATAGTCATACATTCCACTATTACAATTTCCAGAGCATGCATAACAAATTTCGACACTTACATTAAATATTGCATGCAATCCGATGGAAACTTAGTAAAATAATATTCTATGTTATACAACTGTTTAAGAATACAAAATTGAAGGTTTTGTCTCGGTCTGCATGCCTGGATGAGGTTTTTGTTTAGACATACAAATCATACAGGTGGAGACAACAAATAAGATTTAAAGACTAACCAGAAAATTCATTGAAATAGATTTATGAATAAATCAATGTGCAAACCTGCTGCTCTGGAAATTTAAACTGACTGGGGTCTATGATCCACGGGTTTTCCAGAACCTGAAATTGATCACCATAGATTCATTCCTCATCTCTGTCCAAGAAATTCATTGGGGTATTTGCAGTTGTTGTTCAATTCTTCATCATCTCATAATTTTTCTCTTAGGTATTGGATCGGCTACAAGATTGTTTTTCCTCCTCTTCATAACTGCCAAAGGTCTGCCCTAACTTCAACGAGGTTATCATCATTCCATTCAAGGTTGTCGTCTTCTACATGACTGGTTTTTCTCTCTTCTGAGGTTGTTGAGGGTTCAGGAAGGGCTTCCAAGGGCATCCAAGGGTTCAGGAAGGGATTTCAATGGAAGTTGAGGGTTCTAGAAGGGCTTCCAAGGTCAATGCTAAAGCTAAATAGCGTTGTTGTGGTCTGTTACTGCTATCAGATCAGATCTATGTTAAAAATTTAACAAGATAAACATGGACCCTCGGTTTTTTCAGAATGATGAAGGGTTTGAACTTACTGATGTCATTGTGGGATGATTTTGCTGACAATCTTGCTTGTTGAATATGCTCCCGAAGCCACGAGTTGCAGACACTAAACCAAAAAACCTCAGCTTGATGAATGATGATCGGGTGCCAAGAAAATGGTTAGGGCACCGTTAGGGAGATGAGCAACCAATAAAACAAACCCTCATTTGCCCCGAGTTGCATACGCTAAACCACTGAACGAGTTGCAGACACCAAAATGGTTAGGGCATGAAATGGTTAGGGCACCATCAGGGAGATGGGAAACCAATAAAAAATCCCTCATTTGCCCCGAGTTGCAGACGCCGAACCACCGAACGAGTTGCAGAAAAACCTCAGTTTGATGAACTGATCGGGTGCCAAGGAAATGGTTAGGGGAACGAAATGGTTAGGGCACCATCAGGGAGATGGGAAACCAGTAAAAAATCCCTCATTTTCCCTGAGTTGCAGACGCCAAACCACCAAACGAGTTGTAGAAAAACCTCAGCTTGATGAACTGATCGGGTGCCAAGGAAAAGGTAATTAGGGGCGCACGAAATGGAATGGAAATGCTTAGTTTTTGTTTTTAATTTTTTGTTTTTATTTTTTTGTTTAATTTTATATTTTATATTTTATATTTTATATTTTATATACTTTTTATGGTGTAGCCTCTATATTTTTTAATTTTTAGTTTTTGTAGCCTCTATATCTATGTGTAGGATGTTATATTCATGAGAAGGCCAACCATTACCACCTAATCAAGGATGGTAAACTGTTTCTCAACACTGCACACAATGGGGCATTCTAATATCTCTATGGTGAGTGCACCCCAAGCTAATATTAGAGTTCACAAGAAGTGAAGAAGTAGTTGCGGGAATTATTGAAGCAAGGACTCCCACGGCCAAGTACCTCAACATGCATTTCCTTGATTATTTTGGTGCCAAAGAAGGATTAAACTCAAAGAACTTGCATTTGCTGCATAACTCTAAACAAGATCGTTGTCAAGAATTGATAACATTCACCACATATAATTGAGTAATGCACCAACTAATTTGATGTGCCTCATGAATGATGTGTTATATGCATTCCAAATTCATTTTCCATAGTTTATTTGAATGAAGTTTTGATATTTATCTCTAGTTTGGAGGAGAACATGTTACATATGAAGCAAGTGTTAGAGACATATTTAAGGAAACATCAATCTAACATCTAACATAAAGAAGTATGAGTTTGCTAAGTATTCATTGGTGTACTTAGGGCATTTAATTGGTGGAGGTGAGTTGAAGAATGATCCTAGAAAGATAAATTCCATCCTCAATGGGGAACTCGTACTAATTCCACATAGGTTAGGAGTTTTCTAGGAGTTTCCCAATATTTAAGAAAGTTCACACAATCATATTCAACTATGGCAACACTAGTTCACTCTATAACAACTAGTATTGAGAATTTAAGAGTTTCTAATAGGGTAATAATTGATAAACATCCTTTAAATAACTAAAAAAATATATTAGTCAATCCCAAGTCCTACCACTACCTAACTTTCATAAGTATTTCGAAATAGAAATTGATGCTAATGGGTATGTTAATTTTATGGGAGTGGTACTGATGTAAGGGGGGGACCTATCTACAATCATAGAGATATTCCATGGAGCAGTGTTGAACTATTGTACATATTACAAGGAGATGTATGCCTTACTATCTATTTGGTAATGATACCATCATCCATACTAACCACTAACCTCCACAATACTTGAAGGCTCAAAGTAAGCTCCAAAAGGTAATAAAAGGATATAATTTCTACAACAATTTTATCTAATTATTAAATATAATAAGGGAGCAACCAATAAGTTGGTCAAATTCTATTTACGGCACTAGCACCAAAAACAATTGGGAGCCATTAGTCACATGGTACCATTTTTCCATGAAGCCTATAAGAGTAGTATGTAGAAGATGAGGACTTCAAAGGGTTGTATCAATAGCTAAAAGTACAAACTAATGACATATAGTTGTTACCATCTCCAATAAGCACAAATGTGCATTAACCTAAATGAGATTCTCTTTGTTTTGAGAATATCTTAATATTCTCTACTCAACAGGGACAACCACATGAACGTGGAAGCTCATCTACCCCCCCCGCACATCACTTGGAAATATTCAATGCATATATTCAATGCAATTCATCATCGTATTCTCCATCCAATTATGCATCTGTATCAGCTGATCCGGATTCAACATTATAAGGATTAAAGGCCATATCATCATCATCATCGCTATAAGTTTCGATAAAGTGATCATCATCAATATCATCTTCATCATGAACATTGTCTCTTACATCATCTGCTTCAACTAACTCAACATATAACTCATGTTGATCCTCTACATGATCACCTTCTTCTTCAACACCCTCTTCATCTTCCTCTACAATATTATACTTTACCGGCCTTCCTCTTGGATAATGTCTAATAGCGAATGACCTACCCTGTCTACCAGGAACTTCTGAGTAAAATAGTTGTTCACATTGACTTGGAAGAACATAGGGCTCTGACGTTCGTGACTCAAGCGACCTTGTGTTGACCATGGTAAATCCATTAGCATGTTCAATAACAGTTCTATCGGGATCAGATCGATTCAGTCGTAGCCTGTACCATTTCACAATGAAAAGAATTATTTTGAATGATTTAAAGTCACAGTCAATGATATCTTCCAAATACCCATAATATCTATTTTTTGACAATTATGGATGTTTGTCTCTTCTAGAGGAAACATTAGTGACCTCAAAGACTGCAGTTATCCCAGAATCACATGTTTTCCTTGTTTCATCCAACTTTTTAATGCGATATTTACGACTGTTGCACCACATAGCCTTGTGGTGTTTTACCTGCAATATATTGCAAAACATGTAAATTAAATGATCAGTACATCATCAATTGATAATGAACAGCTAGTAAGTATTTTATGTTCTTAAAGTACTATGCAAACAAAATGAAATAAATCAAGATGAACATGAATATCATAATTGAAAATATTGTGGCTTATATTTATATTAATATCATGCTAATTACCTGTTTATCTTTTAAACCATATGCTAAATCGATTTCCCTTTCTGTTAGATTTCCATCTCCATTGCGATGTGCTTCTTTAACCAATGAAGCCACACCTTCCCATGATAGTTCTTGAACAGATTGATTACATCCTTCAATCCATACCTTCATCCAATAAAGATTGTTTGCGATGTACAAATGTAGTGCATCCCACTTGCGGCCAACTGCATGAAAAAAAAATTACAAAGATCAACTCAGAAAAATAATTAACGCGATGTAACATTATAATATTAGTGATGCATATAATTAATGAATATTAAAAATGAAATAATTAAGTACGATATTATTAAAATGTATTAACATTATTAATCTACACCAATATTTAATAATTACCTTTGACCTTCCTCGATCTACCTTTCCCCAACAAGTACTCTCCTTCGAATTTCTTAGTCAAGTTTGGATCACCATTGCATCGATCTAATTCCGTCTTAATAAAAAACAACCCTGGAAGATATTCAACAATATACACCATGGCCTGAAATACCATATATCCCTCCACCATAGAACCCTCTGGATGTGCTCTTTGTCTAACTAAAGCCTTCATAAATTTCAAGTGCCTCTCAACCATCCACATGGACCTTGCGTGTATAGGTCCACACAGTTCAATCTCCTCAACTTGGTGTATGAGGTAGTGTTCTTGTGCATTGAAAAATGCCGAAGGTAGAAATCTCTGCATTTGACACATTAAACGAGGAATTTCTCTCTTCCAATACCTTATATATTCTTTGTGGATTTCTTTAGATGCAACCATCTACATGTGATGCAAGAAAATAATGATATCATTTAACGACAGAAGTTAAACATTATAGTACAAATCTACATGATTGACTAAAAAAAATGTCATAATTCATATAAGTTATACAATGGATTAAACAAATTAAAAATTTAGCGTGAAAAAAATTATTTATAATTACCTCATGTATTTTCAAAGATCATATATAACCTGTTTGACATTATTGTTAAAGTTGTCTGGGAGAGATACAGGTAGAACATACTGTAACAATGAACACGTTTCATCAATATATTTTTCAAAATTAGGCAAAGAAGTAAACCAAAAACATGCAGTATTGTAATATAGCAATATATAATACCAGAAATATATAATTACCTTAATGAAGATATGCCAATCATACGTTTTTACCTCGCCAAAATCACCTTTCCTTGTTAAGATATTCTTTATGTTCGAACAAAATCCTGTGGGAAATTTCATTTTTTCTATCACTTCTTTTACCGCATTGCTTTGTTGCTCAGTCAATAACCATGGAAGTGACCTTGTATTGATTTGGTCTCCATCGTTGTTTAAATGTTCAATGATATCTTTCATTGCATGATTGGAGTCCTGAATGTCACTGCAAATTTTGACAATTTTTTCTTTGTCACTCCTTCCATCTAATATTCACCATAGTGTTTCAGCTACATTCTTTCCAATATGCATTGTGTTAAATTTTCAGAATTTACTTCAATCTAATCTAGGATCTTAACTGAGAGAACAACATGTACAACAAATCTACAGCATATCAATCATGGACACAATAATGCAAGCACACAAGAGACACAGAGTTTACTTGGGGAAAACCATAAGGGTGAAAAACCCCAATAACTTCCTCAGAGATAGATAGAGCAATGATACAACCAGAATACAAGAGATAGTCTTCTCCTAGTAGCAGAGCCTCCTCCTCCACAAGTGCGCCACTCTCCCAAGTGTGAGTGAGAGAATAGAATGTATAAAATGAGAGAGACACACTCTCTATTTATACACTAACTTGACTTGACCTTTACTCAACTAGGTCGGCCTCAACTTAACCACTTAACATAATGTTGACTGGGCCGACCCCCACTAGGGTGGTCTAATAACCCTTTGACCCACATGACTTATATAGGGCCGACCCCAACAAGGTGGTCTAATAACCCATCAAGTATAAGTTACGACACTTACAATATAAATGACGACACTTCCGTATAGAGGAATAATAACATCTCTATAGGAATACAAACACTTCCGTATAGAGGAATAATACCATCTCTATAGGAGTACAAAATACATATATGAAATACATGGGTGAAATAAATTCCGAAGTTACATATACATCAACACTCCCTCTTAACTAGGAAGGTATTTCTCGACATAGGTCTTCTAGCACAAGTCATCTTCTCTGGATCATCGTCACTGGATAATTGTCATCGAGTCATCATCATCGTCACTGCTGCTGCTATCTCAATCAATCTCTGAATCTACTCGTCATAGGAAGTTCTACAGAGCCAGTCCTTTTTCATACTGGATGTAGGCCCACCACCTGCAGGTCTTCGTCATCACTAGCCATATTGTGGAATCTTCAGGACTTATTACGTGCATCACAAAACCTGGCTGCAGCATCCTAGGCTATTACGAGCACACAGCTCTACCTATCGGATCTCCCAGGAGCACATTACATGTGACCCATCACAAAACCTGGCTGAAGCATCCCAAGCTGTTACGAGCACACAGCTCTACCTGTCAGATCTCCCAAGAGCACATTACATGTGATCTCACCACAAAACCTGTCTGAAGCATCCCAGGCTGTTACGAGCACACAGCTCTACCTGTCGGATCTCCCAGGAGCACATTATATGTGGTCCACCAGAAAACCTGGCTGAAGCATCCTAGGATGTTATGAGCACACAACTCTACCTGTCGGATCTCCCATGAGCACATTACATGTGGTCCACCACAAAACCTGGCTGAAGCATCTGAGGCCTTTTTCATCCTGTCCAGATCTCCCAGGAGCAAATTACATGTGGTCATGGCAAAACCTGGCTGAAGCATCTGAGGCCTTTTTCATCATGTCCAGATCTCCCAGGAGCAAATTACATTCCATAGGACAAAACCTCGCAAGAGCATCTCAGGATGTTACGGGTACACAACTCCAACTTGAAGATCTCCCAGGGCACAAATTATATGTCCTCCCAGAGCGATGTCTTGAAAGAGCATCCCAGGCTGTTACAGGTACACAAATCCGACCTATAGGATATCCCAGACATGCTCATCTGTACAACCTGATCCACGGCCACAAAGTATCATCCTAATACTCACCATACATCATCCTGATGTACACATGATCATACTGATCATCATCACTGCAACATCCTACTGCATGTCATCTGGAGAAGCTCGTCATCCATGATCATCCTGATCATACAATGCATCCACCTGATGCATACCAAGTATCTACTTGATACATATCATCATACATGATCTACCTGATCATACAATGTATCCACCTGATACATACACAGATACATGATCCACACAATGTATCCACCTGATACATATCAACATACATGATCTCAGTATCCACCTGATACATATACAGATACATGGTCCAAGCATCCAACATGATGCATATATACATATACAGAGTAGTAACTAGATCATCATCCTGATGCTCATCATCCATGATCCTCCTGATCATCATAGCACCGTCCTCTTCAGATCATCTCATCGTCCACGAAGCACATCCCAGATGCACATCATCCAGCACTTACACCACCGACATGGGAGAACACATCTACCACCATTCGGGGAAGGCTCTAGCCCTTACTTTTTCACCATGGGAGAACACATCTACCACCATGTGAAAAATGGCTCAGCAATTACATCACAACCAAGGGAGAACATATCAACCATGTCAGAAAAGCTCATGTGCATCTTCATCTTCCGGACTCATCACTTCCCTTTGGAAGGAACCTTGATCTGGAGTGCACCAAGCCTCTCTCTGAAGTACTCAAACTGCACTCTGGACAACGGCTTGGACAATACATCTGCAACATGCTCATCCGTCGCAACATACTCTGCTTCGGCTGTACTCAGTTCTACGCAGCACTGCTTCCTGCTAAACCAAGAGATCACACCTGATCCCATACTGAAGCAGCACCCAGAAGTGCTCTTCCTATCTATAGCACTACATGCCCAATCTGAATCAACATAACCCTGCAGGTTAAACTTTTTATTCACATCATTCTTGAGCCCATAATCAATCGGATTAGATGGAGCATCACACAGAAGGTTCAGGTTCGATTCCATAGGTGTGGCCATAGCCTTGCAGTCCATCATCCCAAACCTCTTCAGGATCTCTACTGCATACTTCCCGTGTCCAAGGAAGATTCCATCTGCACTCTGCCACACCTTCATGCCAAAAACAAATAGTGCATCATCCCCAAGTTCTTCAACTTGAACTCGGCACCAAGCTTCTGTTGCATGTCGGCAATCAATCTATCCTCACCTGTTACGAACAGGTTATCCATATACAAAAGTAGTATCACTGGATTGCCTTCCTCAACCTTGTAGTAAAGGTTGGAATCCACTTTACTCTTGGTAAAGCCCAAACTGGATAGAAATATTTCTATCCTACCATACCAAGTTCTGCACATATATGACTCCCTATCATGTGTCTCAGAACCAAGTGGCTTCTCCACATACACTTCTTCTTGAACTACACCATTCAAGAAGGCTGTCTTGAAATCCATCTCGTGTATCTTCCACTTCATCACTGCAACCAGAGCAAGTACGGATCTAAGGGAAGTGTATCTGGCTACAGGAGCAAAAGTCTCTATGCTACCACCTGCAGCATGCTTGATCTTGTAGATCCTCTTGGAAGTCACTATAGACTACCCTTTGTGATTGCATCCCAAACATCTTCATGATCAACTGGTACTCCTCGATCATGGCATTCTTCCCAAATCCAGGGAACTTCAATATCTTCAATATTTTTAATAGATAACTTTGTTGCTGAACAAATGTTGTAGTCCTTCTTTTGTAGGTGATGGTATACGATATTTCCTACACAAAAAGTTAAATTGCATGATTAGAAAACATCTCATAGTTTTCAGAACAAATTCTTACACATAAAGAAATATGTCATACAGTCATGCAATTATCTTAGCCAATTCTTCAATACAACATTTATCCATATTCCGTAACTTTCTAGATGCTTTCCAATCTCTACCAGAACATTGTTAAGAGTGTGCACAACTCCTAACATGTCAGCAAAGAGGTTTCATTCTAGATAAGTAGGAATGGAATGTTGTACAGTGCCATAGGCCACTTACCCATGTATATTAGTAGTATACTGTTCATCAATGCAACTATTCTAATATGCATAATACACAACCTAATTCTAGGAACATAAGCATATACATCATTGAATAACATTATGTAAGAAATGACAATTCAAATACTTATCTTTGTTTGGTTTCTGGGTGGACTCCCTCTGAATCTTTGCAACTCCATTCTGATGTGGATTGTGAGAAGTAGTCAACTCGCTCTGAATATCTGCATCCTTGCAGAAACTACTGAAGTGTGCTCCTTTGCTTTCTTTCAGGAACAACTGGAGTGTGCTCCCTCTTGATCTTTGCTTACTGGATTACCTGTCCTTGAACTTACATCCATCCTTAATCACTATGCATGCTTATTAGTATCATCATTGTGTTATCCTTGAGGTCTCATACATAATCACACATTTATTAGTATAATCTTAATACTATCAAAACACAATAGTCTTAAACATGTATAGTCATGATCATTCATAGATAATAATCATTAGTATTCAAGGTTTCAAAGAAGTCTTCTTTTACTTATGCATATTCTTATTTAATCATAGGACTCTTCTTATTAGTTAAATCATCAATGCATAAACCCGTGATTACTCAAACCTATACCTTCATGATTCTTCTGGTTTGTCATATCATCAATTATGGTAAGAAACATAATATGCATACAGCCATGACTATTCAAACCTATGACTTCATGAATAATCATTATCAACAACACAAAAGTATAAGATCCTAACACAAGCTAGGATTCTAGCTTGATATAGGAAAAACATACTTGGATTAGCATGCTAGCTAGATATGTCTAACATACCCGCATAATGTCTTCTGGTTCTCTTCAGTGACTTGTGCTAGTAACCTGCATGTCTCATAAGTTAACCATTGTAGAACCAAGTTATACATACCTCGTAAGTAGATCTTCTATGTGATCCATGACAATGAATGAATCTTTGTCTTCATGTCACCATGATCATATTTTCTTGAAGTAGAACATGATTTGTCTTTCTTGGTGTACCTTTTATGTTAGCAGACAACATAAACCTCATACAACACCATAATGCATTAGTACAATCATAAGTGTCAACACCCTAACCAATGAATATCTTCTATCATGCATTCATAATTTTGTTAAGGTGATACGACAAATCTCAAATCAAGATTGTACTAACCATAATAATCATGAAGACAAACATACCATAAACTTAAACATGAACAAATCTCGAAACATACCTCGATGAGTCATACCTGTGGAGATCGCTTGTAATCTTCTTATGTAAGGCCTTAGCCTCATCTCCCTCTGAAACAAGAACTTCTTCACTTATGCAGGTGACCAATCCAACTTCTTCTAGGATTAACCCAATCCACTTCATTTGCAAGAACTGGACCTGGAGCTGGATTAGGGTTTGTCAGAGAAACCCCAAAAATTGAAACTTTGAATTTCGAACTTCTGAAAGAATAGAAATATGTGCCTTGATGAGCTGATCAAGCTGGTATATTTAGAATTTGAAAACTGCAAAGTTTCACTCCTCAATTTTTCCTTTGAAACTTTCGGATTCACTGGACGTGACCCCGAACTGGGGTTTGATGAAGCCCACTCTTCTACCCAATCAAAAGGTTTGATCCAAATCTCTAAGCTTCTATTTTTATGAGGAGCTTCCAGCCGTGGTCACAGATTTCAAAAATTCCCATTTTTGCGGAAGCCCTAATTTTCCACTTTTCTGATCAAAGTCCCGAACTAGGGTCTGATCAAGCCTGGACTTCTGCCCAACCAAAAATTCTGATCTTGGTCTCTAAATTTCGATTTTGATGAGTAGCATTCAGCCATGGTCTCCGATTACAAAAATTCCAACTTTATCCAAAACCCTAAATTTCGGAAGCCATGAATGAGGGTGCTCAAAAATAATTATGTTTTGACAGAAATATGTACCTGATTTTTTCTGGTGTAACTCCGAACTTTTCGATCCACAAGGTATGAAATTTTTTTTTGAGATAGCCCGACCTTTCATATTTCCATCCCGACAGGTCTAATGTCAATTGGATTCTCTGAGAGAGAGTTATTCGAAGTGTCGTAGCGTGACCTGTTTATGGGATAAAACAGAAGAGCGAACGTGTACGGCGTTTCACGTGTCACTGGCTCAACTTCGGCCTTTGAAAGTTTTTTCTAAGATAGTACAGTCTGTGTACTACCTGTCACATTTTACGAAATTTCATTTGGATCTTCCTATCCCAAGTTATGACCTTTTTCCCAAGGTCTCCTTATTTTGACTCAGATCTGGAAGAGGCAGAAACCCTATATTGTATAGATCATAAATCACAAAGTACAACGAATTAGAGGTTTTCCTTTGGAAACAAGGTACATGGGGATCTGATATTCGACCTGTAAAATTTTTAGACCCGAAAACTTCACCAAAATGAATTTATCATGAAAGTGCTACAATGACTAGTTTTTCTATATCAAGCCCTAGCATTGTAAGTGCAACAAGTGTCATACATGCCATATCATGCCTTCTTTCAAGCAAGCTCTGATACCATGTTAAATTTTCAGAATTTACTTCAATCTGATCTAGCATCTTAACTGAGAGAACAACATGTACAACAAATCTACAGCATATCAATCACGGACACAATAATGCAAGCACACAAGAGACATAGAGTTTGCTTGGGGAAAACCATAAAGGCGAAAAACCCCAATAACCTCCTCAGAGATAGATAGAGCAATGATACAACCCGAATACAAGAGATAGTCTTCTCCTAGTAGCAGAGCCTCCTCCTCCACAAGTGCGCCACTCTCCCAAGTGTGAGTGAGAGAATAGAATGTATAAAATGAGAGAGACACACTCTCTATTTATACACTAACTTGACTTGACCTTTATTCAACTAGGTCGGCCTCAACTTAACAACTTAACATAATGCTGACTGGGCCGACCCCAACTAGGGTGGTCTAATAACCCTTTGACCCACATGTCCGACCCCCAATAGGGTGGTTTAATAACCCTTTGACCCACATGACTTATAGAGGGCCGACCCCAACAAGGTGGTCTAATAACCCATCAAGTATAAGTTACGACACTTACAATATAAATGATGACACTTCCGTATAGAGGAATAATAACATCTCTATAGGAATACAAACACTTTTGTATAGAGGAATAATACCATCTCTATAGGAGTACAAAATACATATATGAAATACATGGGTGAAATACATTCCGAAGTTACATATACATCAACACATTGTATCAAACAAATGAACAATTAGTAAGTGCTCATAGTAGGGCAACCTACTAAATTGTTTGGGATAACTTTTCATTCCTCGTGGAAGCCCATTTACACCTTCATCATGTTCATGACAACCATCAGTATTAATCAATATATAACCTAAACTAGTAGAGATTAAAATGTCGTATATTACAATGAATAAAATGAAATATACAATCGGCCAAAACAAAACATTAAAAACATATTAGAGATGATCAATATGAATATATAAGATAGATAAATTGATTCGTACCTTGATGATTTCTATTATATTGCAACTTCCATATATGAGGTGTCATTCTCTGTGGTTTTAATGCGGTCTCGTCTTTCCCATTGAAAAGATGTTTTTCGGTAGTTCGATACCTATGATTCTTAGAGAGGAAGTGCCTATACTCATCAAACACTTCCTTTGACAAACTCTTTGAACGATGAGATTTCATCTTGGGACCACAAACTGGACATGCAAATTTTCTCTTTGTTTGAAGACCTACATGGATAAATTATGGTAAGCAAAATATATTTTATATAATATCATGCTAATTATTTAAAAAACATACGTATGTATAACTGATTAGTATATCACTAAATAAAATTAAAAACTATCTTAGTGCAGTACATTACAATTACATACCACAAAAATGTGTTAGCCCTGGAGCATCGTGAATTGTCCAGGTAAGCATTGCATGGAATTGAAATCCCTTTTTCCCTATTGGTCTAGAGACATCATACATAGTGACGCCATTCCATAGATTAAGTAGTTCATCAACAAGGGCTCGATATATACATTCATATCTTTAACTTGGTACTTACCTAAAAGAAAACAACAAATACAATACATATAAGTAAATATGCAACAAATATCACAAATTAAATACTAATCATGCATATTTAAAAAATTATTGTTCTAAAGTACAAATTATACCTGGAACAATCATTGCCAACATTATATGCTCCCTCTTTATTGACATCCATGGAGGAATTTTATTGTTGATAACAAAAACAAACCAGACCGAGTAAGTAGATCTCATCTCTGCAAATGGATTGACACCATTCGCTGCCAAAGAAAGTCTAGCATTACGAGGTTCTTCTTTAAAGTGTGACCATTTTTCCTCCATGTCTGTAAATGTAGAACCATTTGCAGGCATTCAAAGAATATCATCTCCACTTCTATTCTGTGTGTGGTAATCCATAAATTGTGCTATGTTTTTGCACCTAAACATTCGTTGCAAGTGTGGAGTAATAGGAATATAACGAAGAACCTTACGAGACATGTTTTTGGTTACTTGATCTGTTTGGTATCTACTGCTATGACATATAGGGCATTCTGTTGCAAATTCATAATGATTATAATATAAAATATGATCATTAGGACATGCATCAATTGCTTGATACTCCATTCCAATATATTTCATGATGGCAGCTAAATCTCGGTATGTGCGAGGTAAAATATTTGATGGTGGTAACAAATATTCACCTATCAACCTGTTACAACAAATTCAAAAAATAATGGTTAATATAAATATTTCAAGAATATATAATTAACGACAAAAATTTCATCCTTATTACTTTTTTTTATGAACTTATAACTAGAATAGAAATATTATAGAAACATAAATGTAATTTATCGTGATCATATATATGCAATCGATGAAAAATATAATCACATACCTTAACAACTACGTGATGGATGTATTTGAAAAACCATTCATAACCTTCAAGTTCATTATCAGCAACACAGTAGAGAGAAGAGTTATGTGGGAGCCTTCAAAATGGGGATCGTTTGCCTTCTCAAGTATAGGTAAATCATGAAGATCATCAAAGTAGTCATGATTTTCATGATGTTGATCATCCGCGTCCATTCTAACATTAAATGCATCATTGATTACTGTATTTGCACCATCATCCTCAAATATGTTATCATAGTGATCATCGTCTAATTCCATATCATCATTAACTTGATCATCAATATTCGCAGGACCTGCATATTGTTCCTCTGGCACTAGTTGTTCCGCAATTACCACATTCTCCATGTTCAGAACTTCCCTAGGAGGCCCTTCCTTTATAATTACAATTAAAACATCAAAAAAAGAACATTAGTCATGTCGATTAAGTAACAAAAAAAAATGATACAATATACAATTACAAAAACTCTCAATATAAAGACCTCATATATAATATTGAATAAGGACTTACCAATGGATGATATTCATGCCCCCCCTCAACATGTCCATGTTCCCTACAATGTCTTTTAGCTGTTGAGATCAGTAACCTTTTCGGATTAAAGCCCCTACATCCACTGCAAGGACAATAACATTTTCCATCACCCCTTCTTTGCACTCCATCCCACAACCTAGTAAGCAAATGTCGATTTTGTTCTTGATCTTGATGACCTGTAACATTATTGTTACGTGGAATTTTATTACTCAAACCTAAGAACAAAGTACGAGCAAACCCATGCAGCATAAAATATGCCCTAGATAGATTTCGGTTGGCCTACTTCTCTTTACCTTATGTGCATGGCCTAAGAGAAGAGGAATCACAACTGAGATTATGTAATTGGCCTACTTCTCTATTTATATCACTTAAGCATCGGATATTCGATGGCGGCTCAAATCATGGAATAAAATATTAATATAATTAAAAAGTTGACCAAAATTTAAGGGTTGATCAACGATCAAATTTTTTGCTACCGTCGAAAATCTGATGCCCCCTCAGATAACTATAGAAAAACCGATGGTTGTTAAATGCATCATTGCAAAACCAACAGTCGGGGCCATTTTAAAAAAAAAATTACAAACTTGTGATTTTTGATAGGTAAAAATAGACAGATCGACGTGCCGTCAGATTTTACCGTCGGTTTTTAAGTCCAAATGTAGTAGTGCTGGCAGATTGAGAGTAGCCAGAAAGGGTAATTGTTGGTTGGATTATGGATACTGGTAGTATTGGTATGGCATCGGTGAACCAGTAGGACCAAGAACGAATTGACCGTAGGGTCCTCCCATAGGAAATTGGTCATATGGAGGTGGGTCACCGGGCTTAGGAGGGGGACCGGAAGGAGGTTTTCCTCCGCCAAACTGAGGTGGCCCACCACCAAAAGGTGGGGGCCCTCCAGGGTAAGGTGGTCCTCCACCATAATTTCGGGGTCCGCCTCTGCCAGAATGTGGTGGTCCTCCACCAAAAGTTGGGGGTCCTTCTCTGCCAGAATGTGGTGGTCCCCCACCGAAAGGTGCGAGTCCTACTTCTTCGGAGTAAGGCGGGGGACCACCTCCTCTAGAATGGGGAGGTCTGCCACCATAAGGTGGGGTTACACCTCCTCCAGAATGGGGTGGAGGTGGTGTTGGTTGACCAGATGGTGGTGGGAAAGGTGGCGGAGGTGGTGTTGGTGCCCCACCGGCCAGGGGTCCAATTGGTGGGACATTATGGTGCCCCCATGGGGTATTAGTGTTTCCAGGGTAGGGTAATCCAGGAAAAAGGTTTCCTGGATAGTTTGTCCAATATTGATGTTATGATGTCCTAGAATAATGTGTCCCCATGGGGGTTGGGTCCAAATGGATGGACCCCCCTGCATGATGTGTCCACATGGGTTGTTCTATGGTTGGGAGAGGACTACGAACCATACTAAAAATTGGATGAGAGGTGTATCCTCCACTCATGATATGACTACTGGTTGGGTTATTTCCCCCAATCAGGTTAGGTCCACCAACTAGGGGCTGCCCCTAGTTGAAATTTGTCCACAAACTAGAATATTCCCAGTGACCGAATGCTGAACACTAATGCTAGGTTGAATCATGACAAAGGGTTGGGTGCTAACAAAAGGATTACTTTCGCTTGATAGTAGATTAATAGGAAAATTATATCCTCCCCTCGAGTTTTGAGGTGGGGGAGGTGGACGTAGTGTCACAAAGTTAACAGAGGTTGAAGGTTTCCCTTCAGGAGGTATCGTGGTGAGAGTCTCAGTAGGTATAGAACCAGTCGGTTGAAGTAGAGGTGTGCTCATTGGAAACGAGGGTTGACCTAGTTCGTAAGTGGTCATGTTGGGTAAAGTTGTTTCTAGTGAAGTGAAGGATAAAGAGCGTACAGGGGAATATTGAAATATGGGTGTATCTAGAATGTTTGCTCGTCGCGTGAGAATCTAGCACCTAAGTTGTTCGACAGCCATGCGTAGATGGTGCATGTGTTCATAAAGCGGTGCAAGGAGTTCATCGTCAAGAATCCAACAACGAGGCATGGTTTCTTCAATGGGAATTGACCCAAACTCGGTGACATGAAGGCCTAGAAATGTGTCCCAAAAGGATGCGGACAGACCAAATGCTGTCGATACTAATTCATCCTAGGGATGACTGAAAATCCAATCTGCAGCTCCAGCATGTCCCTGCATCGAAAAATGGAAGGATGTGGCATAGGAGGTAGACAATGCTGCTATCAAAGATCATGTTGGATCAGAGATAGGTGTATTTATGGGAGACGAGTAGTTCATTCCCGACTCTAGGGTAGACGCATCTTCCTCATGTGGCACAGATGTGATCGGTTGATCCATTCTTAATCTTGAGTTCTCCTCCTGGTTAAGGGGATATTCAGGTGGTAAATTGAGAATCCTTCTAGATCTTGTCAAAGGTTGATTGGCTAGGATGACCAGATCAAAATTCATCCTAAGTGCAACCTATAAAAAATAAGAAATCAATCCAATATCTACACAAGCTAAATCCACAAGCAAACTTACGTGACAGGTGGGGATTCAAAAGTCTGGAACCTCATAGGATTCTCAAGGAAGTGCAACTTGCGATATACCATAGGGTCCAATAGTTATACTCGGCCCAATCTTTCAGAGCACTAACCAGGGAGGATTAGGACCGTACCCTTGACCGTATAACCCAACTACCTGAATCACATGCGTAGTACTGTTGTTCTCGGTGTATTGCCATGCCAAGACGACCAATAGGTTAACTCAGTTATTATAGGAATCCTAGAAGGGTCTCCTGATATACGAAAGGTATGTGGGAGCTCAAATCCGTAGTGGTGTTGTCTAATTCACAACCGCACAACAAGAGCCTTATGATATACTACCGAGTACGTGAAGTTCCTTTCGATATACCCGAGGGTACTTGAAAGAAAATTCAATAAGAAATATCGGTTGGTACATGGAAGAACTACAGGACCTTGGGATGCAGTGCATGCAGATAACGACAGTTGCCATGCTTAATGACATCGGAACACGTCACTAACTTATCACACAAGTTACTAGCAGGTTTTAACCTAGTTAACACTCCCGTTAATTTTATCTTGAGCGGTTAGGTGAATGCATGGAGTGTAGATAGGAATTTAAACAAATGCAACTTAATCTACATCCAAAATGAAATTTTTTTCTTTTCCGATTCGATGAAATCTGTCTAAGGTAGGGATAAATTCCTTTGTTGTCGATATTAGGAAAATAAACAAGTACCCCTATAACTCAAAATCAATTGAAAAGACAAGCGAAGTACTCTTTTTAGTATGCCAACAAAAATCACTAAATAAAAAACAAGCACCAAAATGTAAATGCTTTTCTTTTTTCTCTTTTCAATTTAATCAAATCTATGAAATATGGAAAGAAGAATTTCGCTCTCAAATGTAACAATCTCTAACTTTCGAAATAATGACCTAAAAGATGAAGGGAAATCAAAGAATGAGAATCTTCAATCTTTAAAGATGCTTTGCAAAAAACTCAAATATGCTTATATCTTTATGAGAAACAGACAAGATGTCATAACAAAGAAACTACAAGATTGATCATTCAAGCTTTCCAAAGATTTTTATCCCAAAATCATGAAAATTCTTCCTGGTAATTCCAAGGATAAGACTCGAAATGAAGATGATAAAAGTTTGTTTTCCCTACTCAAATTTCCACAATGGATCTAAGAATTATAATGCTATTTATATCTACCGTTCAGAAAATCAAAGACAGTGTCTCAACCAGCTATGGTAAACTGGAAATTCCCAAAGAAAAGAGATCACCCAAAACTAAAAAACACTCAAACACTCGCAAAATCAAACAACAAAATCGCACACAAAACTCAATGACTGAATGTAGGAAGAGGTTACGAATCAAACCTAACAAACTGAATAGATCTGGATATGGGATCAGGGATCGCAAGACCAAGTGGATATGTCGGGGATTGAAATTGCCTGCCAATACCAAATTGCTCACTTGACTAGATTAAGACCCAAAATCAACCAAATCAAACTCAGACGCAAAAAGCAAGACCTAGGGGTTCTGTGACTAAATCATACAGTATGTAGAGCTCAAACAATCAGAACAAATCACAAAAGTGGAGAAAATGTGCTAATCACCAAGCAACAGATGTTGGCGCAATCTATTCTTGTACATAAGAGCACCAGGCGCAATCTCTTTAAAGGTTAAAGGTATCGATGGGACAGACTGTACTTAGGCTATAGGTGCCATAGGTGCAGGATGCTCATGGATAGTGAGCGCTAGAGTCCCAGTAGCATAGGGTATGTATACCCCAGGTGCATCGGGTGAATAGTAGGTAGCAAGAAAGAAAATATCTCCAAAAATATAAAGTGAAAGGTCCAATCTTGATCCTAGACAAAGTCAGGGCAAGCCAACAGACTCTGAAATGGAAAAAAATCAAAAGTGGGAGGGGCTCCGGAGGCTAGAAAATGAACCAAAATAAGTCAATGAAAACAAATCAAATTGAAATCAAAACTATGTTCTTTCCCTAGTATGGTCGCCAGTTTTGTTTATGGATAATCTACTCAAGAGGACACGAGCGTGATCTCCCTAGTCCAGGTGGATCTAGAACAAATGAATATAGAATATAGATCTACTTTCCTAGATCAATTAGATATTAAAGTACATGGATTCCTTACCTTCAGATTCACGAATCCTTCTCCTATTTGTTGGTCCAAGCTTCGTAGTCTTCAGATCTAGAGCTACAAAACTCTATCACGCATATAGAGAGAAACAAATAGTAAAAGCACATCCAAACACTAACTAATCTAATCCAATAGTTAAGGAAGAAATCTCTAAATATCATTAACACAAATACATTTACGGAAAGAGATTATATTGTTGTAAATAAATGGGAAATACATAGAAGAGTGATGATTACAACCCAAGCCTTAATGTTGTAACCTTCCTCCAACATTCCAAGCCAAGCCTCCAAAGGGTGTGTATGCCTCTCAAGAGATAAATAGCCATCACCTAGGGAAATTCCACCAGCATGTAAGTGCTATAGTCCTTCCTCCCTTATCAATGGAGAGAGAGATCTTATTTATAAGGCTAGGAGGATAGAGTAGGTTGAGGATTAGGGGGAGAGGTCTAAGGGATCTTCCCAATAGGTTAGGATTCGAATACCAGTTGTTCCTACCAATTAGGGATAGGTATCCATGTCACCCAGCTTCGAGAATTCGCTCAAAGCCCCTTGTTATCCACTCTAACCAGCCCTGGTGCACTCTGCATGAAGACAACAGGCGCCAAGAAGGGTCAGGCCCACAGGTTGCATGAGGACAACAAGAGACACTGGCCCAGGCTTCCAGTGTACATTAGGCACCAGCCAAGGTTTGGTGCCCCTTGCTAGGAAGAAACATGCGCCAACCTCACTAGAAAAGGTAGAAGACAAGGTCAACAACTTGCTCAATTATGTTCTAGCCAAGGAAACTTCAGGGATTAAGGCACTGAGGTTATACATAGCTCATGATGATGAAATTTTGGTATAACAACTAGTTGGAGAAAATTTTACAAGCATACAAATATGTGTTCTAGGAGCCTAAGGGGGATACCTCCTACGAGGGAGGTGGAGCACAAGATACAACTATTTCCACATTCTCCATTTCCAAACATCAAACTATATAGACATGTTTTCATAGAAGCAGATGAGCTAAAGAAGTAGTTGCATTAGTTGTTGGATCGGGGCATGATTCGACCAAGCACCTCACCTTGTGGGTCACCTATCATAATATTACCCAAGAAGGATGGGACTTGGAAGATGTTCATCGACTATAGAGCCTTGAACAAGATCACACTCAAGAATCGGTACCCTCTTCCCAAGACCAATGATTTGTTAGACCAGTTGCAGCATGCCACGTACTTCACCAAGTTGGACAAAATAGAAATGCCACCAGGTGCGAGCGATGGAAGAAGACACCTAGAAGGTAGTATTCAAGGCTAGGAAAGGTCTATATGAATGGTTAGTAATTTTGTTTTGTTTATGCAATTCCCCAGCTACATTTTGTGTGAATTTGATGAATGTTGTATTATGCCCTTTCTTAGATCTGTTTTCTATAGTATGTCTAGATGACATATTGGTTTATAGTGGTACCTCAGAAGAGCATATCTCACATCTCAAATTTAAAGTAGGTGTTAGAGACTTTGAAAAGGAACTAGTTGCCGACTAGTTTGAAGAAATGTGAGCTTTCCCAGTAGTCATTGGTGTATTTTGGGTATGTGATAAGTAGAGGTAAATTCAATATTAATCCTACAAAGATGGAGACCATCACTAAGAGTACAACTCCAACAAATGTCACTAAAGTTAAGAGATTTTGGGGGGAATAAAAATACCTTCAAAATTTCATAGATTTATTTCTGGCTATGGATGCACCTCTCCATGTCATAACAACCAGCATCAATGGGTTCTAGTGGGAAAAGAACCAACATAAATCGTTTGAATAGCTCAAGCAAAAGATCTATGAAGAACTAGTTCTCTCACTTCTCAACTTGTAGAAGACTTTTGAATTGGAGATAGATGCAAGTGGGTATGCCATGGGAGAATTTATGATGCAAGGAGGAAGGCTAGCATGTTATTATTATGAAATGTTTCATGAAGGAGTCCTAAACCACCTACCTATGATACAAAACTCTATGCCTTGGTTCAAGCTCTTAATAAGTGGAAGCATTATAGTAGACCATCATTCACACTAAGGGAAAGGAGACCATCATTCACATTAATCACTAGCCACTATATTATTTGCAATTTTGTTGTAATATACAACATACCACACATTATAAGTGGATGGATTCTTACAACAATTCCATCTAATAATGAAGTATAAGAAGGGTAGTACCAACAAGTTTCTAGACATGCTCTCAAGGACACCTATAGCCAAAATTATAGATTTGAGAACTATTATGCACATGGAGCCTTTTACCCATGATGCATGCAAGTAGGAATAAATAGAAGATGAGGACTTCAAGGAGGTATTTCATCAACTGTAACGCCAATTCCATGTAGAAGATGGTGATAGCAAGGTTTATTACCATCTCCAGGATGGGTTACTCTACAAGCTTAACAAGCTCTGTGTTCCTAAAGGTGAGATATTGCATCTTATTAGATAGGAGCATGCTTCCAAAGTTGCAGGTCATTTTGGTGTATGAAAGACAGTTGCAAATGTTAAAACCAAAATTTTGTCCACTTTGCTTATCCACTAGCCACACCATATCATACATCATGTCCACTTTCCATTTCCACCACTTTGAACCTCACATGTCAAAAATATCATAAATGGTCCATCACTATTACGTCCTCTTTCCACAAAAGAGAGAAGTTGGCACATTCCTAAAATATGGGAAAAAGGGAAAATCCCCCAAAAATATGAAATTCCCATAAACAAGAAAAATTCCATAAAAAGGGGAAAAAGAAGTTGGATATAACCCACTCATAATTTTTATCTAGATACCATTTTCCAATCCCATGGGCCTCAAAATTATGGATCATAATATCTATATATACATGTGAAGGTCCATCATTTGATGAGACAAATATTCTCCACCTTTTGCATGTCGTTAGTCTGCCAAAATTCCATTGAGTCTTTTTTTCCCATATGTTGAGCTTTGGCACCTTTTGTAACATGTAGCTGGAGACTATGGAGTTGTTACGAGAACAATGGCACATTACTTCGAAAGGATGCAAGGGCCCACTTTTCTAGGTATTCTTATGGTCCTAGATTGTGCTCTCATATTACAAAACCATTTTATTTCATATGTTCTATTGTTAAATTAGTATTAGCTAAATGTATGTTTAATGTAGATTTATTTTATTGTTATTTATTTTGTTCATGTACCCATCTTTGAAACTACTAGTAAGGATCCTCTAATCCTTAATAGGTTCCTTTTGGCACATGCTAGTGAGAAAAATATAGCAACGAAAAATTTACAGAGGTATGTTTATTGGCCTAGAATACAAGAAGATGTGACACATTTTATTAGAGGATGTATAGTTTGTTGTATGTAGCAAGCCCAATAATAGGAAGAAAGGTCTATACCATCCATTACCTATTCCTATGAGACCTTGGGAGAGCATCTCCATGGATTTTGTGGGTGGTCTTCCAACCCCTAGGAAGGTACACGAATATTAATTTGTGGTAGTTGATAGATTCAACAGGATGTGCATTCTTATGCATTGTAAAAATACCATCAAAGGATAAGAAGCAGCAAACATGTTCTTTGAATAGGTATGGGTGCATCATCTCAGACATAGAAACCATATTTCTCAATACATGTTGGACTACACTTTGGGAAAACATGGACACTAAGTTGAAGAGATCTACATCATTCCATCCATATATAGATGGATAGAAAGAAGTAGTCAACGGGCCTTTGGTACAACTTTTGAGGGGTTACAATAAAAAGCATCCGAAGACATGGGATGAAATGTGATCTACATCCAACACTCATATAATAGAGTACTCCACACTTCCATTAGGAAGTCCCCTTTTGAAACTTGTTTTGGATGCCTACCGCATTCATTTATAGATTTTGTTTATGGGAATCAAGGGGGAGTGAGGGAATAAATCATAGGTGAAGCATTATGAGATGAAAAGTTCATTGATAAGATTAGGTAGATTCATTTGCAAGTACAGGAAGCATTGCAAAAAAAAACAAGAAAAATACAAGGCTAGGCATGACCAACACAGGGTTGAAAAATCATTCAAAGTGGGAGATAGAGTATGGTTACACTTGAACAAAAAAAGACTATAGGGTCTTGGTAAGAAGATCAAGGATCTAAGGTATTTGAAAAATTGATAGATAATTCCTACATAATCCGCCTACCCCCATATATGTGCATTTACTCAATAGTGAATGTGGAAAATATGAAACTCTATGAGCCTTCCATGTTGGACCAAGAAACTGAGAAAGTCTTACCTTCTGTAGACGACTTAGCACCTGAAGATCAGGTAGAGTTATGAAAAGACACAATTTTGCAGAAGATGTATAAAACAACCAGGCGACAATAGTATGAACTATGGCATGTGGGTTTGAAAGGACATTTTCTAGGAAAGACTAAATTTTACTCAAAGAAAAGGTAGCATTAGGGGAGTTTTGAGGTCTAAAATGGGCCTCTTAAGGGATATACTAAAATAAGAGTTCTAAATTTTAGAGAGGAAAAAGAAAAACTACTTTTTATTATCGTATTTTTGACATATCACCTTAACGATTTACCCAAATTTCAAGTTTGGGAACTCATTGGATGCGGATTTTAATTCCGCATCCAACCCATACCCACACTGCATACTTCTAAGGCACCCACGACATGAAAAACTGAAAATTTCAATAAAAAAACGTATTTTAATATTAAAATAATTTTTTCTATTGAAATTTTCATTTTTTCATGTCGTGGGTGCCTCAGAAGTATGCAGTGTGGGTATGGGTTGGATGCAGAATTAAAATACCCATTGAGTGAGAGCTCAAACTTGAAATTTCGGTAAATTGTTAAGGAGATATGTCAAAAATACGATAAGAAAAAATAGTTTTTTCTTTTTCCCTCCAATTTGTTTTACAAATTTTACCCTTATGGTTAACATCATCATCTTGAATCCTATTGGTTATTATAAAGTGAATTTTTATGGTACATTATTTGTTTTGAGGCCCATTTCTTACCTCAAAACTCCCCTAATGAGGAAAAAATTCTTTACCTCATTCAGTAAAATATTTTGGGGACCAAAAACCTCTCAAAATGGGGAGGTTTGATCTGAAATGGATAAATATATAATTTGTCATCTATTTGGTTCATATTCGGGGTAAAAAATGTCTAAAAACTTTTGGGGATATTTTGAAGTATCAAATGGTATATTTTCTACAAAACATGCATAGAACCCAAATTTTCTATTCTACACACTGATTCCTTTCAAACCGTGCAAGAATCACCACAATCAGAGTCTGTAAGAGGAATTTATACCTCCTGCAAGTTGACCTATCTAATTGACCACCATGGTGCCAAGTGGATTCAACATCAGCTCTGATTTCCCAAACATGTAAAGCTAGTCATGTGTGGACTTTCAAGAACATTTTAGAAGGTCCAAAACCCTTGTTAACGGACAATCCACTCGACCTGAAGTGAGCTGGATCTCCCTAGCTCAATGCGAGTCTAGAACAAATAAAACACACTACAAATGTGTTTCCTAGAACTACTTAAGGATCAAGTACTAGATGTCTTACCTCTTTGATTCACTATCCTTTCTCCCGCTATCTTGCTCCACGTCCCACGGTCGTCAGATCCAAGCTGCAAGACCTGTCAAGACACAGAAAAGAGAAATGAGTAAAGAGCATCTATACAATAAGAGATCTATGTAAACAGTTAAGCAGGTAAACAACACAACATCATCATACATAAGAGACAATATTGGTGGAAAGCATTTGTATTACTGCAAATAGAGGAGTACATGATAGAGATATAGAAATACAACCAATGACTTAACGTAGCAGCCCTTCTCCACACAAACCAATTGCCAAGCCCTTCCAAGGAAGCATGAGAGTCTCCAAGAGGTGAGTGAAAGTGACCTAGAGAGATTTCACTAGCATGTAGATACCATAGTCTTCCTCCCTTTGGTATGGGAGTGAGCCTCACTTATATAGGACTAAGTGGATAGGGAAATGGATAAAATAGGTTGAGAGATGGTAGGAGAGAGATAGGGGATCTTCCCAAAAGGTTAGGGGTCAAGTACCAGCTCTCCAAGAGATCAGGCATAAGCTCCCACATAGGCAAGTTTCGAGAAGGATCTCGAAATGGCTATTTTTTCCCATTAACAAACCTCATCGCACCTTGCTAAAGAGCAACCTGCGACGTCGCATTTTGCTAGTGTGCAACCTGCGACGACCTCTCAAAAGGTTGTGCAAATTGAGCACCAATCCTCCCAAATGATCAATCAGTCCAAGTGACTTCAGGGATGTACACACTAAATCAGGATGATGGGTAGATTTTAGGTGTAACAGAATGCCCCCCAAAGCATGAAGCTATTAAGGATGTACAGGTGAAGTGCTTTGACAGAAAAATTGGCAAAAGGCTTGTCGGATGAAGGATGCTGCTGCAGTACAACTGACTATGAACTAACAATCTCAAATGTAGAACAACATGGCTGCCGACCGATACATTGCAGATCCATGGTAGTAATGACTGACTGAACACAATCATGGTTACTAGACACAAGCGTAGATCCATGATGAGATGATAACACAACCACGACCAATACAAAAGTGGATCTATGTAATATGACTCAATACAAACTCCATCGCAACCTGGGTAAAAACATGACTCCCCAGGGTCTTCAAGCTGAACCCACAATGATACGAATCTATCTATGTGATTACAAATGTCTTGACGTCGAACATGGTAGAAACCATTTGATTAGCGGTCATTGATGTAAACCGTTAACAAGTGCGAGGGAAATCATCATTAATGTCAATGATTCCCAAGGTATCACAATACATATCATCAAGTGTGAATAAATGAGTTGAAGCCGAACACAAGATGAAATATTTCAATCAAGAGTCAATGATGTAAACTCATGATGAAAGCGATCTAATCTGCCATTGAGGCATGCAGGGCCAAGGTACTTGGTTGGCTTCTAGATTCAATCCTCGGATGATGTGTTGAAGTCAACAAGGATGAATCCATCGAAGGAGGGAAATAATGAATCCCCCATCAATCGACACGAAACACGACAAAAGATGTGTAGAGTGGATCGGATGGTACAATAACATGTGAGACTAATGCAAAGTAACAACGGCATGATGACGTGTGTATTGACTACAAAATGATGAGTGATGAATGTGTTCTTGAACATGGGCATGGCATAACTTGGCAGTATTGACATGAGAATAATGCAAACTTCTAATGCAACTGATGATGGAAGTTTACTCCGAAAGACTCAGAGGAGTAGCAAGACTCAAAAAGTAAGCAGGGACTCATAGACAAACAGATGACCTAAGTACTGTATGCAATGAAAACGAGTGCCATGTTCAAGAACGACTATATACTGCCACTAAGGTATGTAACACAAACACTTTCCTTTTTCCCCATCATGAACGATGAGTGCCTCATGTGTTTTTTATGAGCTTGATGAGGGTAACCAGATGCTCGATATAGCTCATCTCATAGATCAGTCCAATCCCAAATATTTTCCGAACCTAGGATAGGAGGGGTTCATCCCATGACGGGCCCTTCAATGTGAAAATTTAACGAGTCCATAGAAGGCAAACTCGGTCGTCATTTCATATTTAGAGAGTCTGAAAAGAACTAAAGAAGACTCCAACGGTCCTTTTTCGTAAAGTTAGCCTCATCGCCTGAAAAAGGGTAAAACAACGCGAGAGAGGACTCTTCCAGTCATGATTGGCTGGAGTATTCCTTTTTCGTAATTAGTGCCTCTTGGTCCGAAAAAGGGGTAAACTATCGCCAAGAAGACGACCATTCAAATACTTTAACAAGCGTGAACCCGACAAGTTCTCTTGGGAATCTTTTCAATTTTAGGGAGTCTGAAAAGAGCTTAACTATGGACTCTGAGGGGTGTCCTTTTCCGTGGAAGTTTAACGAGCCCAGAAAAGTGATAAATCATAACTCGATACTTGTTCTCATGATTTGGTGAGTATGAGAACAAACGAAGAGTAAACTCATCCTCATGCAATTAATGTGACTAACCAAAATAATAATGACAAAACACACGAAGGGGTGTTCATACCTGTAATTACCATTGGTAATGCGAGAAACGTTATGAAAGACCATTTTTACGACTCCTATACTCTAGAAAGTGTCAAATAGCCCAAATATAACGACAAACGGTTGAAACTATAGTAAATGGCCCAAAAGCATCAAAATATTTGAAAAGGAATATTCCATTTCATTCTATAAATAGAAATATAGGCCAAAAATACAAACATTATTCAAATTGCCAATTTGGGTGGAGAAGTACCAATTTGGAGCCAAAACTTCCATCGTCGATTCTGGGAGCTACGATCCGCCATTTCACCAGCCGTCCGGACCAGGTAGGCCTAAATCTCATCCAGCAACTTTGTAGTGGTTTAGTTTTTCCATTTTTATGCGCTTTTTGAGTTTTTTGATGGTTTGGGGAGGGGCTAATGCGCCCTCGTCTCATCGAGAGTGGTCCTTTCGGGATTCATGATGAGCCTAGGTCATCGCAAGTCTCGAAAACGAGACCTGCGATGATGTCACGCTGTATTTGATGGTTGACTGTGACGGCGGAACTCCAATTCCAAACATAAATTATATCCCAAAAAATAAGTTGTTCCCAGTTGGAGAAAATCCTAACATGCTTTAAATGCTCCTTTTGGCAGGTTCCCAACAAGCAGAGATGGTTTTAGAGTGGAGAGAAAGAGAACACAAGTCGGAAGATGAGCAAGCTGCAAATGATCCACAATGTGTGGCTACTTTGCGAAATTGTGGGTTGTTCAAATTCTTTCAGGTACAGGGGATGAGAGCCTAGGTGCCATTCTTGACATACATGCTTCAGAGTTGGGATGCATCCCAACAATACTTTTTCATAGGTGAGCACATCCTCAACATTGACATTGAGGACATATACCTTCTGACTTGTTTGTCCCGAAGAGGGGACATGGTACAACTCACTGGGACCAAGGCCAGTGATCGTACAGTAGAGGACATGGTGTCACAACACTGTGTTGCTACTTCTCGTCCTTCGAGCGAGAAGATACTCATCCGAGATGTGGTGAGTCATCCACTGAGGACTGTATTTCTTACTATTACCAGGGTGGTGGGTATCCAAGCTCCACATATGGCTACTCGGACCCAGATGTTATATGCGGAGGATTGTATGTCCCCCATGGTCTTCAACTGGTGCGAGGATCTCCTCGCAAACATCTGAGCTCAGCTGACCAAGTGTCGGTGAGGGGAGCTCAAGCAGTTCGGGTATGGTTCTATCATAGTGTCATTCCTCTTGGAACGAGTTCCTCTCCTGCGCCCGTAGGTGATAGTGGATGACAGGGATCTGAGAGATCCACATATGCTCAGGTGGGCAGAGTTAATGACCCGCCATGGTGGGGGTCCCATCATCACTTTTGGTCCTGAGTTTTTCAGCTGGCTAGAGGGCTAGATGCTCATGGTGGAGGACTTTCTTACAATGGAAAAGACTTTCGAGAGGATCCCGACTTGGCGATGCCAGAGGGTGCAGCATGGGGTGATATTAGTGAGAAAAAAAACCCTTGTATTTTTAAGTTTTGTGAATTATATTATTTTTTTGATGTAGTGCTGACAAGTACATTGTGTGTGAAGATGTTGGCCCTGTACGACCGGTGGGTCTCTCCCTTCTGGCGAGGAGAGACAGAGGTAGGGAAGCATTGATTCCTGTCAGTGCACATGCCACCATCGAGGAGATGGAGGAGGTGTACCGGAACTTGTTAGAGCTGACTATGGAGGTTCTAGAGCCTGCTATCGATGACCTTCCGAGGCCCATGTAGAGATTTGGGGTTGGAGCATCTGTGCACTTCAATGCCTTGCTCCACAAGGTGGCTCGTACTGTGGACTACTTCCTTACACAGCGACAGAGAGCTATGCGAGTCAGGGGTGTGCGGATCAGACATGGTTCCTGAGACACTTTTATACTTGTACTTGAGAGCTTTTAGAAGCCTCATATTTTTGTACTTACTGAAAGCTTATGATGCTTCAGATTTTTTTAAAGACTCAATGAAAGCCAGCGTGCTTCATATTTTGTACCAGCACTACTTTTGAGCGATTTATATATATTATCGGTGATTTATACATTATGTGTCTTTGAAATGATTAGTGATGTGATCTCGTTTACATGTTTGCTTCTATACATTATATTTACATGCTATGAATGCTTTTACATATTATGACTATTATGTGTGTGCAATGTACCAATCCATAATGAAATTGGCCATCGAGTCAGCAACTGTGTTCAATTCTCATGGAATGTACAAGTATTGAATGGATTCAAATAACCTTTCCAAGAGACATACTTGTCTAAAGAGACGGAGTAGGGGAGGATCACAGATAACATAAATCCGGTTGAGATGAGAAACCACTAGTTGAGAATCCATATGGATGACAATGTGGTCCATACCCAAGGAAATGGCGTCGGTCAGGGTTCCGATTACAGCCTCATATTCTGCGGCATTGTTGGTCACAAACCCTAGACAATTTCCTCCTAAGCTAATGAGCTCACCTGAAGGGGAATAAAGTACCCAGGCTGCCGAAGCAAGGTTACAGGTATGCCGGCTGGCGCCATTCGCGAATCCATAACACGTCACCATCTGCACACGCAGACAGAACATGGTGTAAGGAGCGGAAAACAAGATCTAAGACACTCGAAAAATAAAATGCGTCACACCACACAAAAACACGCCATGTACAGTATATACAAGTCAGTCTATGCATGAGAAATCAAGAATAGTATCTCTTTAGGTAAATCCCATTGCAGGGTTCACCTAAGGAGATGCCGTCATAATCTTCGAGCTCGTAGGCTCCTTTTTCCAACACATGTTTAATGACATAAGGTCCATGCCACATGGACTCGAACTTCCCAGCTCCTAGATTATCGTGCTTCTGGTCATAAGTGAGGACTAGGTCACCCTTATTGAAGATACGAGGTTTGACTAACTTATCGTACTGGGCCTTGATGCGTTTCTTATGTGCTTCGTTAGCAAGAGTAGCATCGCGGCGAGACTCGTCAAGCTTAGCTAAGCACAAGAGTCGTTCTTCCTCAACAATAGTGTTAGGAAGAAGTTCTACAGTGAGTTAAAGAGATGGAATTTTGCACTCTATCGGTAAAATAGCCTCCAATCCATATACCAATTGGAAAGGAGTGAAGCCTATGGCAATTTTAATAGTAGTTCGGTAGGCCCATAATGTTGAGAAGAACATATTGTGCCAGTTGGAATTTTGTGTCCCTACCATCCTTTGGATCATAGTTTTCAAGACCTTGTTAATGGCCTCGACTTGTCCATTGGATTGCGGGTAGTAGGGAGTTGAGTTTTCATGGCGAAAACCCAACCCGTCGCTCAATTCAGCAACCATATGGTTTTGAAAGTGAGAACCATGATCGGTGACTATAGCCCGAGGAAATCCAAACCGTGCTATTACGTGGTTGAACATGAAGAGTGCGACAGTTTTGCCGTCATTTTGGTATGTAGGCATAGCCTCGGCCCACTTCGTAAAGTAATCCATAGCTACGATGATGTAACTATGCCCCCTGGCCAAGGTAGTCTTACAATGCATAAAATCTATGCCCCATTTTGTGAATGGGCCAACGGCAATAACCAGATGTAACGAGGCAAGATGTGTGCGCTTCTTCGTATGGAAGTGTTGGCAAGGAGGACACTTATTGACGGCCTCAATACAATCCTTGAAGATAGTAGGTCAGTAGTATCCTGCACGCAAAATTTTATGGGCAGTAGCCATCCCAGAGAGGTGACCGCCACACGCCCCAGCGTGACAGTCATTCAGAACACGTTCGGCTTCCTCGTGTGTTAGAAAACGTCGAAGAATGGAATCGATGCCACGGCGATACAAAGTATCAGTTATGATCTAAGTAATACTTTGCGTGGTGGCGTATCTTACGACGATCGTCGCGAGACAGTTGAGGATCGAAGCGTTGGGTCTGAAGATATAACAGGATATCTCCATACCATGGGTCAGACGTACTGACGAGAAACAATGTTTCATCGGGAAATGAATCATTGTGCTCTACTTCTACATCAAAACAGGGGAGGTCGCATATGAGCTCAGCAAACACCAAATACTTATTAGACTTAGCCTTTTCGAAAAGAAGATCAAATTCTTGCAGTATCACAATCCAGCGTGAATACTGGATGGCAATGACTGCCGCGAAAGCTAGTTTTTCGACATGTGAGTATCTAGTTTCGGTGTCAATGAGACCCTTACTCACATAGTATATCACATGTTCCTGAGCGTTTTGATCTTCCTGTACCAAAACCATGGCGATAGTGGTAGCAGAAGTGGCAAGATACAAAATGTAATCACGATAATAATTAGGCGGTTGAAGCACGGGGGCATGCGTGATAGCATGTTTGATATTGTCAAATGATTTTTGAGCTTGGTTGTCCCAAATGAATGGGACGTCCTTCTTAAGCAGTTTCATGTATCCCTGAGTCTTCTCCGTGAAATTACAAACAAAAAGTCGCAGATAAGTTGCCTTCCGTTGGAGACTTTGAAGTTTCGCAACATCAGTAGGAGGTGGTAGGTTGATGATGGCCTCCACCTTCAAGGGATCAATGCGGATCCCATCTTTCGAGACAATGAATCCTAAGAGGTGCCCGGACTTGATGCAAAAGATACAGTTATGAGGATTCAAACAGATATTGTACCGTCTGCATCTGAGAAATATGGTTGTCAGATGATCGATGTGGAACTCATGCTGCTTTGAATGAGTAGGGAGATCGTCCAAGTAAGGTTCCACAAAGTCCTTAATATCATGGAAAGCGTACAACATAGCCCACTAGAACGTGGCGCTAGCATTTTTAAGGCCAAATGGGAGCTTGCGATAAGCGAATGTACCCCATGGGCAGATGAAAGCCGTCTTATGCTGATTGGCTGGGTTGATCTTGATTTGGTTGTAACCGGAAAATCCATCCATGAATGAAAAGATAACGCTTCCAGCACAGTTGTCGATGATCTGGTCAATGAAAGGGGTCGGGTAGTTTTCTTTTGGACATGCCCGATTAAGATCCCGATAATCAACACAGATGCGAATGGTGCCCTGCTTTTTGTTCACAGGAACGACATTCGAGACCCAATCTGTCAATGGGATGGGATAGATAAAGCCATCCTTTAAGAGCTTCTCAATTTCTGCCTTTATTGCCGCAATTTTATGGGGGTGTACCGGTCACAACTTTTGGCGCACAGGCTTGATGTCAGGATAGGTTTTTATCTCGTGAGAAACAATTGCAGGGTCTATCCCAGGAATCTCCTCATAGGACCAAGCGAAAACATCTTGAAATTGCTTAAATAAGGCCGTGCCAATAGCGATTTCTTCAGGGGAACACTTCTGGCCTATGCGAATGCGTTCCACTATACCTGGTTTCACCGAGATGTCTACTGCAGTGGTTGGCTCAATGTTAGCCAAGTTTCCCTCCGAGTCCGTAGAACATGTGAGGATGGGAAAATGAGTGGATGGGTAGATATCCGGTGAAAAGAGGGTATGTATGTTATTCTCTATGTACTCCCATGGTGGAAGAAAAGATGACCTATGATGAAGATCATCCCATGGACCATCGTCTACATTCATTACTTCCATGATGGACTCGTCTGAATGAAAAGTCCAAAGCAAGAGATCAAGTAGAGAGGACGTCCGTCATAGAGAACAAGAAGGAGAAACCATGGATGAATGGTCCTCCGGCGCTGTTTGGATCGCCTCATAAATGTGTTCAACGGGTGAAAGAGGCATCATGTCTCCAAACAGATGTCTTGTGCCTTCATCAGGTACAAGCCAAGCATCGTTGTAGTGAGATAAAATATCTATAGAGATCATGTTCACCGTTGCGACATGATTAGGGGGATCCATGGATGGATAAACTCCCATGAGAGATGAATCTTTCAATAGGCCAACCCCTATACTCTCATACTATTTTTCCATCTATCTGATGGAAGGAATATGGTCACGAGGATGAGTAGTGACGTCTGGTGTACAAAAATCGAGTTGGTTGATAGTAACAATTCGTCCCTGGTGGGGGAACTGTACTATGCAGAAGACTTAAGAGGCTACCGCCTACATGGTGTAAAACCAATTGTGACCAAGCAAGAGATTATAATCTAACGGGGCCGAGACCACTTCCACGTTAATGGTTACGGTATTTCCTCCCAACTCAACTGCAAGAGCTTGTAAGAGCCCATGAGATTGAAAGCCCCGGCCGTCGAATGCTTTCAATGTGGTAGGATATCGATTCAATTCGGGAGAACCGATGGCTCTCCAGCAGGAGATCGAGATGACAGAGGTAGAGGCACCTTCGTCTAGAAGGGTGCAATGGACAAAATGTTCGCAGTAACTTGGAATGCGAGCTGGTGTGAGAGCCTTGACTTAAGGTTGTCAAGTCGGAACATGATGGTGTTCGAGGAATCTGGGTCAACTGCACCAATGGTGGCGAGGAGAGTTTTGCGTTGATTGGGACAATTCTGCAAAACTTCCAAGGTAGACATGGCGCAGGGAGATTGGGCCAAGTCTTCAACGATATTGTAATTTTGTGCCGCGTGAGCATTCGGATTGAAAATAGCTTTTCGAATCGTGCTCTTGGGCGGACGCAATATCGATTCTAAAGGTGGCTTCTCAATAGTAAGAGAAGTCGATGGTACAGTGACATCAGTCAGAGAGTCAGAAGATTTTTCAGTATTACTTCCGACGGGTTCCTTCGAAGGGACTGATTCGTAAGATCGCGAGCGAGTATTCAAATTGATCGTCTCATTACGCAACATGAGAACATGCACGGTATTGGATGGTTCCCCTTAGGATGAGGGGGTTTTAACAATCATCTGCTGATTTTGAGCAGGAAACGGATCGTTAAGAACTGCGGGAGTTGGTTTTCCCTTAAGAAACTTTTGAACTTTGTCTCTATGAGGACACTCCTTGGAGAAATGGTCGTCTTCGCACAGTAAACAGGGATACTTCAGTTTTCGTTTCTACTTGGTATCTTCGGGAGTGCTCTCTGGGTCCTGCTGGGTAGAAGATTTCTTGGATTTTCCTTTGTTCTTCTTTTTACAGTTAAACTTCTGAGATGAAGTTGATTGAACAGAATTCACCTCTTCAGTTACAGCAGGAGTAGTAGACTTGGCGGTGCTGTGGCCAGCTGGAGTTGGGTTGGATGATCCAACAGTGCTAGCAGCGGGCTAGGTCTTAAGGGAACCAATGATTCCATTATCTTGGGGTCCCTTATGTGGTTTTGTGGGATCATTAACGTCCCGGCGTGCGTCAGGAAAAATGTTGAACAGAGTGCCGGACTGAGTGTATACTCATTCGAGCAAATGGGCACTCGCAATGGCTTGTTCTTCGGTGACAGCACCTCTCATGGAAACATTTTTTGCTATGACAGGAAGGAGTGACTTCGTAAACCAGTCTACTAGGAGCTAGTCTGGAATGGGAGATTTAATGAGACGTCGTCTCCTTCGCCACTCGTCGATATGATCCAAAATGTGAGTGGCGGTATTCTGACGGAGCGAGGTTAAAAGTTCCGTACCCGTCTCATACCGTATAGGCAGCTGGAAATGCGTAAAAAATTTCATAGCAAGAGAGCCAAAATCAGGAAAAGAGTGTGGTGGCAACTCAATGTACCACTTGGCAGCCGAACCGGTGAGAATCCTTTGAAACAATCTAAGACGAATTGAATCGTCCATTAAGGAATTCGATGAACACCATAAATGGTATGTCATTACGTGGTTTTTCGTGTCTTCACCCCACTTGCTGTCAAAATTGGGTATATCGGATGGAAGTTTCACCAGAATAGGTGGCCAGTTAGATCCGTGATAAATAGGATCGTTGGTTAACCGAGACAGGTCAGGTAAATCCAAGGTAGCCAAAAAGGGCAGCTGTGGATTAGGATGCGCGTATTGAAAATACGGATAAGGTGTGTATGGATTGTACTAACCATAAGGTGTGCTCGGATAGAACTGACCATAGGGGGTTGTGCCGCTCGGACCATAAGTAGGTCCGCCACCATAAGGTGGTCCATTCCAGTAAGGTGGGGGTCCAACTCCACCACCAGGAGGGGGTGGAGGTCCGCCGCCACCGCCGGGAGGAGGTGGAGGTCCATATCCATAATAAGGTGGCCCACCGCCACCTCTGCTAGGAGGAGGAGGTGGACCACTTCCACCGCCAAAAGGATGGGGGCCTCCACCGCCTCCGCTGCCGGAAGGATGGGGATCTCCACCACCACCGCCACCACCATAAGGATTAGGTCCTCCGCCTAGAGGGGGTGGGGGACCACCTCTGCCATCCGAAGGGAAATGTCCTCCTCCACCATGATAAGGCGGTCCACCACCCCCTCCACCTGGAGGGGGTGGGGGACCATTCCCACCACCATTGGAAGGGTGGGGGGGGTTGTAGGTAAAATGAGGTGGGCCTCCACCAATGTTAGGTGGGGGCCTGTCGCCTCCAACAAGAGGTGGGGGAGGACCGATCAAGGGTGGTGGTACTTGAGGGATAAGTAGTTGGGTTCTGTGCTGTAAAGGATGTTGTCGCCCCCATAGAGTGTTTGAACTTCCGGGATAAGGTATCCCATATGATGCATTTCCGGGATTAGGTTGACCCGACACAGGGTTATCAGAACCTGGATACGCTTGACTCCATGACGGTTGGGTTACATTTGACGGCCCTCCAACATGAGATAATCCCGTGGTGGACGGTCTAGCGGGTTGGGTAGGTCCAACGAAAGGCCCGTTGGGGACTCCACCAACTATACTCTGGTTAGGAAATGGGAGTTTCCCCCAGCCATAACAGGTTGACCACTATTCAGAGGTTGAACCAACGTAGGTTTTTGACTAGCTACCATGGTAATAACATTACCAATAAGATAATCCGTAGGAATGGAATATCCTCCCCTCGAATTTTGAGGTGGGGGTGGAACTGGTAAAGTAACCGTGGTAGTGATAGGTGTGTTGGACCGTTGTCCTTCCACCGGTTGGTTCACTTGAGTTGCAGGGCTGGAATATTGCAAAGGTTGACCAATATCATTAGTGGTCACGTGGTGGGGTACTTCAGGTGATCCGAAAGATATCGAATGAACTGGGATGGTTCCGTCGTCAAGTCTTATTTGGAAATGACGATTATGGAACTCTTTAGAGTGTCGCTCAAGACTTTGTCTTCAAAGCTCATCTCCTTTGACACGTAACTGTTCCAAATGTTCATGGATGGGGCCGAAAGTCTCAGCAAGGTCAGGCCTATAGAAAGGCCTCGTGAACTCTGAAGTAGTCTAGTTGGGTGGGGATGAGATGGCAAAATGAGCCACTGGATGGTCTGTAGAAGATGTCTAATAAGCTGCTGAAGGACCAACAGCTATAGCAGGGTCATCCGAGGGTTGGTTTATCCGTTCCAACGATCCAAGTTCTCCCGAGATAACGCGAGGAAGGTTTTGAGAAGTGGGGGTGTGAGCTTCCTCATCCCGCGTGGGATGAGAGGCAAGTGAATCTGGTGGAAACAAATGTCCGCCAATATTCAAGGTGGGGTTCCCTACTTCAGTAACTACGACTGCTTTACGCTGATCCATTCTTACCCTCTAAATAACCTCCGAATTAAGGGGAAATTCGGGTGGCAAGTTCAAGATCCTATGGGACCTTCTCCAGGGAAAATCTGTCAGAGTATCAGGAAAATCATCCAAAAAAGGCCGAAACAGCGTCTCTCTCTCCTAAAGGTATTCTAAAATAAAAGCAGTACAAGAAAACCTACTCAAACTAAGGCAAGAAGCAAACTTATGTGACAGAGTGGATTCAAAAGTATGGAACCTCACGGGATTATCAAGGCATTGCAAACCATGATATACTGCAGGGTCCAATAGTATGACGTGACAAGGGGGATTGGGACCGTACCCTTTCCTGCATACCCGACTACCTGGAAAGGAAATGCGTGCTAATCTCCCCGAGTGCTATTCTCGGTGTATTTCTTTGCCAAGACGGCCAAATGGTTAACTCAGTTGGTTTCAGGAATCTTAATGGTGTCTCCCGATATACGCAAGGTACGTGGGAGCTCAAATCCATAGTGGTGTTGTCTAATGCATAGTCGTTGGCATGAGACCTCCGATATACGTGTCGAGTACGTGATACACCCTTCGATATACGCCAAGTATGGATTATGGTACTCGGTGGGTACGTGAAGGAGCTCGATATACCGATGTACGTGGAAGACTACAATACCCTCGGACTACAGTGTTGGCAAGTAATGACAGCTGCCACGCTTAACGATGCCGGAACACGTCTCTAACTTACACACAAGTTACTAAAAATTTTACCTAGTTCTAACATTTATTTTATCTTGTACGGTTAGGTGAATGCATGAGGTGAGTACATAATCGAAAACATAATGCAAGCCCTAGCTACATGCACGAAATGATCTTTTCTTTCGATGAATTCTACCTATGGGAAGGAGAAATTTTTCCCCAATGATTTTGCCAAAACAAACTCAATGCAACACAATCTCAATTCATACAAATTTGACAATGAAAGTACTCTTTTCTTTTTCAATGAAACTCAAAAAAAATACACAACACTACTATCCAAATCAAAGTATTTTCTCTTTTCTTTTCTTTTGCTTTTCAAATCAAAACAACGCTAAGTAATGAAATGAAAGAATTCTGAAATGGAATATGCAAACTTTTCACTTTCTCTTTTCAATGATCTAAAGGAAACAAGAAACAAAAATGCATCTACCTTTCCTTAACATGGAACACCTTTTGCAAAAATTGAAACTACTTGATTTTTTTCAAGAAGATGAATGATTCATAATTCCAGAAAAACACAACCAATCATATTTCCATTCAACTTTTCCAAAAACATTCCAATGCACAACAAGCTTTCTTCAATAATTTTCTTGAGAAAAAATAGGAAAGAAGCACTTTTGATCTTTCAATGAGTGTATCAAAGTAATGAACTTTAAAACAACTTTGCTTCCAGATCTAAATAACTGAAAAGAAAATGCTACTCACGGCACTCATATACTCAGAAAATGCAAGAAAAGACAAGCACTCAAACCAAGGTGAAAATACACACTTGACTCAAAATCAAACAGCAACAAGCAAAGCTCAAAACAAAAGTAGATGAGGTCTGGGAGCTGATCTAATGTACTGATCAGATCAGGGATGGAAGGATGGGAATGCAAGAGTGAGATGGATGAAGGTGGAGGGGACAAAGACGCCCAACACTACCAGTTTCATACTTGTCGAAAACGAAACCCAAGATCAATCCAAATAGACCAAACAAAGCACAAATGGGATCTCTGGCTGAATGATGCAACACATAAGAGAGTTTATACACCAAACCAAGGCTCAGACTGTCAAATAAGGAAATCGATGCTTGTATGCCAAGCATTGACTGATCGGCGTAGTCTGTCTTTGCAAACAATGCAATGTCACAGTTTACCTATACGAAAGGTGTGACAGTGTCGCAGTTCACTAATGCACAGGTCGCGATGAGCAAGCTACAGTCACAGGAAGAAGCTCAGGAAAACATAGTGTCGCTCTATTTTCACTGCCCAGGTGCGACAGGCGAGTTCTAGATTAAAAAATAAATCAGATCTCTCAGGGATGAACCACAAACAGGTTTGAAACTAGGTTATACAAACTCCAAGGAAGAATATCAGGATCTTCAATGTGAAGATCTAACAATGGAATCACTCCAAAGAAGGAAAAAATGACAAAAATGATAACAAGGCTTGTGTCAAGCAATCAACTGAAAATGACTCATATTAACGACTACTAGACAAGGAAACTCCCCAGTATGGTCACCAGATTTGTTAACGGACAATCCACTCGACCAGAGGCGAGCCGGATCTCCCTAGCTCAATGCGAGTCTAGAACAAATAAAACACACTACAAATGTGTTTCCTAGATCTACTTAAGGATCAAGTGCTAGATGTCTTACCTCTTAGATTCACTATCCTTTCTCCTGGTATGTTGCTCCACGTCCCACAGTCGTCAGATCCAAGCTGCAAGGCCTGTCAAGACACAGAAAAGAGAAATGAGTAAAGATCATCTATACAATAAGAGATCTATGTAAACAGTTAAGCAGGTAAACAACACAACATCATCATACATAAGAGACAATATTGGTGGAAAGCATTTGTATTACTACAACTAGAGGAGTACATGATAGAGATATAGAACTACAGCCAATGACTTAACGTAGTAGCCCTTCTCCACAAAAACCAATTGCCAAGCCCTTCTAAGGAAGCATGAGAGTCTCCAAGAGGTGAGTGAAAGTGTCCAAGAGAGATTTCACCAACATGTAGATACCATAGTCTTCCTCCCTTTGGTATGGGAGTGAGCCTCACTTATATAGGACTAAGTGGATAGGGAAACGGATAGAATAGGTTGAGAGATGGTAGGAGAGAGATAGGGGATCTTCCCAGTAGGTTAGGGGTCGAGTACCAGCTCTCCAAGAGATCAGAGTAAACTCCCACATAGGCAAGTTTCGAGAAGGATCTCGAAATGGCTATTTTTTCCCATTAACAGACCTCGTCGCACCTTGCTAAAGAGAAACCTGCGACGTCGCATGTTGCTAGTGTGCAACCTATGAAGACCTCTCAAAAGGTTGTGCAAGCTGAGCACCAATCCTCCCAAATGATCAATCAGTCCAAGTGACTTTAGGGATGTACACACTAAATCAGGATGATGGGTAGATTTTAGGTGTAACAACCCTAACCCTAATATGGAGTTTGGGCATGCAAAAACCCTAGAACCAACCCGAAACGGCTATTGGGATATGTTAAATACCGGTTCATTATGAGGAAAAGGGGATCCACAGTTTTGATGTTATGTATTGTTCCACAATTGAGCAAAAACATGAGAGTGGATAGTAGAGCATACCAGAGGAAGTAGGACATCCCGTAGTAGCCATTTTGGTCACAGAGTCATAGGTAACTCCATAGAGAGTACCACTTTCTTTGTATTTGTACAGTATATTTTGGAGAAGAAAATAGCAAGGCATAGTCCTCATTTCTAGCTATTTTTTTCCCCTTTAGTCGATTTCCCCAGGGTATATCTTCTATTATTTGTGTGGATGTGTGATTTTTCTCTAGTTATTTCTCTTTTAGTTCCATTGTATTTAGTATTTTATGGAATTAAATTAACATAATGAACTAAGTTGTAATATATGTTGTAATGAACTACTCCAGTGGAATATCCGCGACAGTTTATGGATCAACAAGGATATATAATTTATTGTTGGAGAAGACTCTGTTTTTTCAAGTAATAATGAACCAAAACATTGGAGAACATTTAAAAGTTAAATATGGTGATTGTTTTATAATTTTTATGGTTTGGAGGATGATCCTCAAGTAATATGAGACAATTTGGAGAATATTTAACAGTTCAAGAGGATTATTTATATATAAAATTAATTCTATGGAAAGTAAGACTTTTGTATTAGAAGAAACCCAAAATTTGGAAGTGTTGGTTGTGGAGCCAGATCTTCAGGTCTCATAGATGATATTGTTTCAGCCGTGTTTGTACCCCAGTTTTATATTATATGTAGGTGGACTGTACACTCACCCCAGTGGGGGGGCATTTCCCCCCCACAGGGTTCCAGGGGGGACCATCCCCCTTGGTTGGGGGGTCCGAGGGCTAGTGGTCCCCCGGCGAGGGTTTGGGGGCAGCGCCCCCAAGAAAGGGGGTTTGGGGGCGTAACCCCCGAGGAAAAATTTTGGGGGTTGTTTTCGCCAGCTGTTTTGCAGGCCCATGGTTTTGGGTATCCCGTGGTATTTTCCCATTATATTTCCCCTATAAAAGAAAGACATTGTAATACGGCTAGGGTAAGATGTATTAGGTTTTATTCATTGTAAAGATCTCTGAGATCTGAGAAGAGAGACTGTGAGACAGGGAAGAGGAAGTGCAGCGGCTGTGCTGCAGGTTGTATCCCTTCACTTTGCTAGACGGAATAATAATAAGGACTGACAACTTCAGTGTGGACGTAGCCCAAGTTGGGGTGAACCACGCTATATCTGTGTCTCTCTTATAATGTGTGTGTGATTATATTTGCATATCTGTTTATTGTTATTGTTCTACGATCCTGTTTTTCTAACAGGAAGGTTGGGTTTACAACATATCAGATAATTTTTATTTTTTTCTAGGAGAAAAGCCTTTGTTATTAGTAATGGCCTTCAAAAAGGAGATAAATGTGTTTTTAAGTTGTTAAATAAGCTAGATTGCATTTTTTAGGTCCATGTCATTAAACATGGACTCTGTGATAATTGTGGAGGTAAACAAAAGAAAATAAATGTAAAAAGTGCACATGCTTTGGTGTCACATGAGAAGATGAAGACATTTATGAGAAACCCAAATCCTTATCCTATGGTTATTCATGAGGAGAGTATTATTCCTCATTCTAGTGTTGAGTACAAGGTCCGAGTGGAGAATATTTAAAAGTTCAAGATGGTAATTTTATATACCATGTCATTAAGCATGGACTCCATGATGATTGCAAAGGTAGACAAGACAAAATAAATGCAACAAGTGCGCATTATTTGGTGTCACATGAGGTTATGATGACATATATGTGGTACACCCAAGTCCTTATCCTCTAATAATGCATGAGGAGAGTATTTCCTCATTCTAGGTTGAGTAGATGTTGGTGGTAGAGAATATTTAAAAGTTCTAGATGATGATTTTTATATAAAATTTATTCTTTAGAGGAGACTCACTAGATGGTGAAGTGGATGGACCATTTTGGTAACATTTAAGGGTTCAAGATGGTGATTTTTGTATAAAAATTAGGGTTTGGAGGAGTGTCTGCACATAATAATGGATAATTTGGAGAATATTTAAGAGTTCAATATGTTTAATTTTATATAAAATTTATGTTATAGAGGATAATACATAGGTAATCAAGGACCATTTGGAGAAATATATATTAAGTGAAAGAAATTTATTGTTACAGTGGAAAAGAGAAAAATGGTTCACAATTTGTTTGTAGTTATTACCTCTTCGTTGTCGAACATGCATGTTGACATCAATTATGTTCAATGTCTCTTTTGTGAGCTTATTATTATTTTTATGAATACCTGTATTTCGAAGTGGATGGTCATTGATGTATTTGAATTTTTATTATTATTTCTCATATCAAATTAAAATACTTCCATCTACATTTCTTTACTTGATATCTATAGATAGTGTATTATTGTTAAACAATCATTATATCAACACTACAATAGGACTAAGTGAAATGTAATAGAGTAACGATCCATTGGCATTTATATATATTAGTATTTTCTAGTAATTAGTATATTTCAGAAATATTTTTAAAATTGTAATGATCATGAAGGAATATTTTCTAAATGTTTTAATATTTTTAATATTTTCAACATTTTCATTCAAACCATATATGAGATGTTATGTATATCTTTCATTTTAGGAAACACACTGATGATTATATTTATATTATTTTTTATGTTTAAAAATTAAAAAAACGATTGGTTGTGCATAGGTAAAAAATGCAAAGGATTGATAGTCTCGTCCAATTCAAGGATATTCTATTTGTTAAAGTGGACCACAAAATTTGAGACTAGTTGAGCAATATAAAAATCACCATGTTGAACTTTATAATCTCTCAACTCATTAGACAATATTTTAATGTTGAAGAGGGTGATTCTAAAGGACTCATCTAATCTCTGGGAGAAACGTTAGTATGACTTAAGTTATATATTTCATCTATTCCCCAAGATAAAAGTTAAAGATGATAATTTTATAGATATTGTCTTAAAATAATCTAGATTTTCTTTTCTATGGGAAGAAAAGCATAGAAAAGCAAGCTCGCATCCTAAAATTCAATTGGATTTGTTGTTTTCAATGTAAATATCATCCTAAAAGCAACGATATTTAGAAATGGCAGAATGTGTTAAGGTAATGTTTAAAAGTGTATGTGAAAAGATAGCAACGATATTTAGAAATGACAGAATGTGTTAAGGTAACGTTTAAAAGTGTTTGTGATTTCTTACGAATGTTACCAATGGAAGATTGGTTTTTTATGTTTGTTTTTTACTAAGTAAGTTATGATAAGTTAATGGTTTCTAATATGATAGAATAGGTAAAAGTAAGATATAAAAATATTTAGTATTGATTAAATACCAGCATAGAATCATCTTAAAAGGGATCTACCAAGCGTCGAGAGAGATCAAATCTATCCATGTGCAAAACCATTTTTAGAGTGCAAATGTTGAGGAAGAGTTTTAATTTATCTAATTTGTGTAGTTATGTATATATGTCGTTGTAAATGCTATATATGTTATTGTAAATGTTTTAAATATCCCACATGTTATTTTTTATAATATTTCATTGTTTTTTTTAAATGGACACATGTCAATTCTAGGACGAGCATAGAAGGAGATACACATCTCCCGCTACTTGGCTGTAGAATGTGCCTCTTCCGCGCAAGAATATGTAAAAGTAAGATATAAAAATACTTAGTATTGATTAAATATCAGCATAGATCCATCTTAAAGGGGATCTACCAAGCGTCGAGAGGGATCAAATCTATCCAAGTGCAAAACCAGTTTTAGAGCACAAATGTTGAGGAAGAGTTTTAATTTATCTAATTTGTGTAGTTTTATATATATGCCATTGTAAATGCTTTAAATATGGCCCACATGTTATTTTTTATAATAATTTATTATTTTTTAAAATGGACACATGTCAACTCTAGGATGAGCACGGAAGGAGTTACACATCTCCCCCTACTAGACTGTAGAATCCTTCATTCTGCCATCCTAAGAAAGTTTAGGGAAAGGAGTACAAGGTTTGGTGCATTATGGTAATCGTGGCTCGGTACATTGATGATTTAGCTGATTTCCCCTTTACCCTGGGGGAGCGGCTTCCAGAATCAGTGTTCGCTAAGCGTGAATTCGATACTCTTCAAGAATTTCTTCCTTGGACTGGGTCTAGTTTTGACATGTCCCTCATTTGGAAAACTTGGGATTCAAGAGCGTTGGAAGGGTTGAATTATCTAGCAAGTATGAAGTCTTCGATGGACATAGAAGGAAAGATCTAATATCTTTCAGATGGCATCTGTGAAACCAGAGAAAATGTTCAATCCCTTTGAAGTAATATGAGGTGGATGAATTCTCATATGGAAGGGTTTCTTGCGACTACTTATTAGATAACATCATAAGCGCCATCGGTGGGCTCCCATCTTGAAAAAATCGAACAAACTACATTTCTGATCACTTATCACACATTATGCCTAGACTCACGTCTTAATGACGTTGAGGGAAATGTTCACACCCATGAAGCACAAATTGATGCAAACAAAGTCACTCTGGAATGTCATGAATCTCTTTTAGCTGCAAAGTAATCTCAAATCTTTGACTTAGGAAGTAAGGAAATTAAGGATGCTAGGCTTTATTAGCTAGTCAATGTCATTGTTAACATCTCCAGTTATGAGGAGCACAACAAAGATGTAGAGCAAAGTCAAGGCACTCAACCTATAGACAACAAGGAGACCATTGAAGATAATCGTGAGACCCATGAGGAAGATTCTAAAGACAATCCTAAGGATGATGAAGAGAACAATTGAGAAGACCAAGTCATAGATAATGACAATAGTATCTAGTTACTTTATTTTCATACAAATTTTTTTGCAAGCTACTTCTAAGCGAGTATGTTAAAATATACAACAATATAGGGGAGCATGTTTTTGGTTTAAAGCCTATGTTATTAGGATGATTGTAATTGAGCACTTAAACTTTTCATACTTTGTTTAAAATGTATTATTATGCTGAAATTTCTTTCAACCTTTTATAAATACAAATTTACCCATTCTTTTACAAAAACAAATATTCACTTATATTATTAATATAATTAATATTAATTAAACATATTAACTATATTTGTTAACTTTTACATTTAATTTAATTTTTTAAACCTATTTAAAAACGTTAACCATGAAACCCTTACATCCTACCCATCTTATCTATGCTACCTATAAAACTAAATTCGCCTTTGTGTTATCTTTCATCAAAAATAAATTATTCATATGTTAAAACATACATCTTTTAACATATCTTTAAAAAGAGCAACGATATTTAGAAATCGCATAATGTGTAAAGGTAACCTTTAAAAGTGTATGTGAAAAGAGAGCAACGATATTTAGAAATGAAAGAATGTGTTAAGGCAACGTTTAAAAGTGTTTGTGATTGATTAGGAATGTTGGTTTTTGATGTTTGTTTTTTACTAAGTAAGTTATGAAGTTAATTGTTTGTAATATGATAGAATAGGTAAAAGTAAGATATAAAAATATTTAGTATTGATTAAATATTTGTATAGATCAATTTTAAAAGAGATCTACCAAGTGTTTAGAGGGATCAAATTTATCGAAGTGTAAAACCATTTTTAGAGTGCAAATGTTGAGGAAGTGTTTTAATTTATCTAATTTGTGTAGTTTTATATATATGCCTTGTAAATGTTATATATGTTGTTGTAAATGTTTTAAATAGCCCACATGTTATTTTTTATAATATATATATTTTTTTAAATGGACACATGTCAACTCTAGGATGAGCACGGAAGGAGATACACATCTCCCCCTACTTGGCTGTAGAATGCGCCTCCTCCGCGCAAGAATATGTAAAAGTAAGATATAAAAATACGTAGTATTGATTAAATATCAGCATAGATCCATCTTAAAGGGGATCTACCAAGCATTGAGAGGGATCAAATCTATCCCAATGCAAAACCATTTTTAGGGTGCAAATGTTGAGGATGCATTTTAATTTATCTAATTTGTGTATTTATATATATATATATATGTCGTAGTAAATGTTATATATGCCATTGTAAATGTTTTAAATAGCCCACATGTTATTTTTTATAATATTTTATCATTTTTTAAAACGGACACATGGCAACTCTAGGATGAGCACAGAAGGAGTTACACATCTCCCCCTACTGGACTGTAGAATGCTTCATTATGCCATCCTAAGAGAGTTGAGGAAAAGGAGTACAAAGTTTGTTTCATTCTGGTAATCGTGGCTCGGGACATTGATGATTTAGCTACTTTCCCCTTTACCCTAGGGGAATGGATTCCAGACATAGTGTTCGCTAAGCATGAATTCGATACTCTTCAAGAAGCTCTTCCTTGGAATGTGTCTATTTTTGACATGCCCCTCATTTGGGAAACTTGGGATTCAAGAGTGTTGGAAGGGTTGAATTATCTAGGAAGTATGAAGCCTTCGGTGGACATAGAAGGAAAGATCTAAGAGATTTTAGATGGCATCTGTGAAACCAGAGTAGATGCTGAAGCCATTTGAAGTAATATGAGGTGGATGAATTCTCAAGTGGAAGGATTTCTTGCGACTGCTTTCCAGATAATATCACAAGTGCCATCGGTGGACTCCCATCTTGAAGAAGTTTAACAAACTACATTTTTATCACTTCTCACACATCATACTTAGACTCTCGTCTTGATGACATTGAGGGAAATGTTCGTACCCATGAAGCACAAATTGAAGCAAACAAATTCACTCTGGAACAACATGAATCTCTTTTAGCTGCAAAGTAATCTCAAATCTCTGACTCAAGAAGTAAGGAAATTAAGGATGCTAGGCTTTATCAGTTGGTCAATGTCATTGTTAACATCTCTAGCTCTGAGGAGCACAACAAAGATGCATAGCAAAGTCAAGGCACTCAACCTATGGACAACGAGGAGACCGTTGAAGATAATCATGAGACCCGGGAGGACGATTCTTAAGACAATCCTAAGGAAGATAAAGAGAACAATTGAGAATACCAAGTCATGGACAATGACAATAGTATCTAGTTACTTTATTTTCATACAATTTTTTTGTGAGCTACTTCTAGGCCAGTATGTTAGAATATACAACAATATAGGGGAGGATGTTTTTTGTTTAAGACCTATGTTATTCAGGATGATTGTAACTCGGCTCTATAATATTTTTAAACTTTTCATACTAAGTTTAAAATGTATTATTATGCTCAAATTTCTTTCAACTTTTTGTAAATACAAATTTACCCATTTAAAAAAAAAACAAATATTCACTTATATTATTAATATAATTAATACTAATTAAACATATTAACTATATTTTTTACATTTTACATGTAATTTAATTTTTTAAACATATTTAAAAAGCTTAGCCATAAAACCCTTACATCCCACCCATCTTATATATGCTACCTATAAAACTAAATTCGCCTTGATATTTTTAAACACCCATATTCCCAAGTGTATTGTGTCATCTTTCATCAAAAATAAATTATTCTTATGTTAAAACATACTTCTTTTAACATATCTTTAAAAAAGAGCAACGATATTTAGAAATGGCAGAATGTGTCAAGGGTTCAGTAGACCATTTGGCTGTGACACTTGTCAAGGTTCTTTGAAAGAGCCTCAATCGGATGGAATCATCATTCAACGAATTCGAGGAGCACCAAAGATGAAACGTCGTGACATGGTCACTTGGATCCTCGCCACTATTTCCTTCAAACTTTTTAATGTCTGAGGTCAACTTAGTGGGAATTGGTGGCCATGCATGATTATGGCACACAGGGTCGTTCGTGAGTTTTGAGATATCTGGCAAGTTCAAAGTTGCTAGAAATGGTAAACGTGGTCGCGCTGATGGTATTTGATAGACAGGAACCTGGTATTGGGAATTTCCCACTACCTGGTTCGTGTACTACTATTCGAGGTTTCCCCCATCCATCGGTTGTGAAGTGAACGCATTAAAATTGCTCCACCCAAAAGAAAGTGGATTACTTCCAGGGGCAGTGGTCCATTGCGGCTGTGTGTTAACCCCACCGTATTGTGGATTAATAATATTACCCCCTCCTCCAGCAAACAAGGAGAAATGGATACTCCCTACAGGTATATTTGATGGATTAACATTGTAACCTGCATAGGGGTTAAAACCAGGTGTAGTAGTAACAGACGGTGTCATCATCATACCCATAACAGGCATATATGTAGAAGGGATTGATCCTACAACAGATGTGGAAGCAATAGTTTGAGTTACACCCTGGAACTATTGTGTAACAAGAGGCGGAGTGAAATTCACTGCAGGTATCCCTGTAAAAGGGACATTATTGGGTCCAAAAGTAGGGGTAGAAACTGAGGCAGATGTCGAAGCTTGTGAGCTTGGCATGCCTAGAGTACTAGCATTAAAACTAAAGGACAGGGTCGAAGCAGAAGCAGTCTGCGATTAGCTCGGTGTTGCAGTGTTTGTGAAAGAAGGATTAATAATCCTTGTAGCCATAGCTATTGTGGGAGTTTGAGGAACTCCCTCCTCATCTCCTAGGTTAGTCATGGTGTAACCAGGTGTAAACAAGTACGCATTGTACTCAGGTTGTCCTAGAAATCCTACAGGTACCAGTAGTGGATCGTTGAGTCCAGTCAAAGGAGGGTTGAAAGGAGTACTAAACTCTCTAGAAGTTAAGTCCTCAACCTCAACAGTATCGAAGACCTGTTGATCCAGAACTCTGGGCTATGGTTCTCCAAGTACTTCTGTTTTTCCCGTAAGTTAAAATGAACCAAAGGAATCCATCCTGTGGCATCCCGGTGGCGGTGGAGGCTCCACAATGAGTGGGGGAAGTTTTTTCAACCTCCGAGACCTACAAAGAGGTTGGTCCTCCACAGTTATAAAAGGAAAACTAAGTAAAAAACCTAGTGGCCACTATGACTAAGGAGCAACCAACATACCACTAAAAAATTTCCTAAGTGATCAAACCAAGCAATACAAGGCAAATACTCTTAGAAGCAAGTCTGGGATGATGAGGGCCCAGAACAAACTAATAGAGTATCGACGATCGGTTACGCGGCGTCCAATGGAGGTCCTCTGGGTGCAAGCATTTGAATCACCAAACCGCCCTCCCGGGATTACTTCCAAAGGGTTACCTTATGCGTCTGTCTGAGGTGAAGTGGAAATATCCTTCCACTCTACATGTGTAGAGCCCTAGGGTTGTGATACTAAGGATACCACCAATACAAAAAACCTGGGGGAACAGTCGTCATCCTAGTCGAGATGCATGGGCAGGGTAGCAAAGCCCAAAATGCAAAATCACTTTAAAAAGTACTAGTGGACCCCCGTACGCGAATCAACTCTGGTTTATGGTTGAGAGGAAAGTGAGGGGGTATCCTCAACAGTTCCAATCTCCCACGGCCTCGTGCTTAACTCTGGTTTGAGTAGAGCGTTCCCAGGATATTTTGATAGAGGTGGATTTGCCTAATACATAGTCTTACTACGATTGTTGAGTAATGAATCCGAGTTCGGGTGGTTTAAGGTGATTTAAACCTGAAACCCTATGCTAAGCTAGTTGATGATGTGTATACCAAAAAAGAAAAAGTTGCTAGTAAATTTTATTAAGATTTATTTTTAAGGGCTACTTTTTACTCAATAAGGGTAGTGCAGTGTGTGGAATGATTTCGACAGAAAGCAAAGTTCATGTAAAGTAATGCTTTTAAATTCACAAAAGACTCTTTTCTTTTCGTTTATATTCTTTCAAAAACTAAAACTAGGCAATCCTAAATCAAATTTCTTTTTAATTTTCTTTTATATTTTTAAAGCAAAGCGAACTATGCTACTTCAAAAACAATGATAAATCTCACTACTGAGCTACTGAATTCAATTTTTTGCATTTTCTAATATTTGTAAAAGAAGAAGAACTTGAAAAGGAGCAAGCAAGACCTAACACAGAGTGCGAGTAAGGACGAACAACCTAATGGCTCAAAAAAAACAAATCAAAAGACTTGAGAAAGACTCGACCTACCGAGTTGTTTCCACAGAAAAAACTCTAGGTCTGGAACGAAGTGTAAGAGAAGAAGGAAAATAGATGCTTGTAGTGGAAAGACATGCCTAAAAGGCTGCTCCTAAGCACCAAAACCTAAGAAAACACCCGCCAAACAAAGAAGTAGGTAAGCAAACCAAAAAGTAACCCTACCGACACACAGACGCAAAAGAAAAACTAACTAGAAAGCTTTAACTCACTCAGACAGGTCTGAACTGATGTTCAGAAGGTATCTTGACCAAGAAACCTTTCAAAGCCACCCTAAGGAGTCAAGCTGGGATCAAACCCTAACAAAAAGTATAAGACATAGTAAAGTGCACTACTATTGCCACAAACAACTAGCATTTAGAACGCAGGTCTGTATGACTACAACAAGCGTCTAGGGTAAAAAATGTGCAGCTATGCTTAGAAGAGAGTAGTGCACAGCTTTAAATAGGGCTAAAAACCAGAAAAGACACCTTAAGCAAGTACTAAAGGCGGTAAAAGCAAACTAAAGGACTTTAGAGAGGCAAACAAGACTAAAAAAGAGACATACAAGTTTTAGGAGTCAGTCAGAGAAGCGAAGCAAAAGGCTAGAAGTGAACCCAAACATCTGGAAATCAAACCCTAAGAGAGGATTTGAACCTATAGGAAAAGTGCAATACTATGTGGTACAGAAACTAGCGCCTGCCAGGAAAAGTGTGCTACTATGTTCAAGAAAAAGCAGCATTCAAGACAACAAATGCACTACTGTAAGTATGGTAAACCAGCGCATAGGGACTTGAAGCAAGCAAAAGGATTTGCTAAATCAAAATGAGATGAGTCAAGATACAAAGAGCAGGTAAAAATGACCTATACAACCTCTCATAGAACAAAAATACTGAGATAGACTGGAAGAAAACCTAACAAGGTCTTCTAGAGCAAAAAAACAACCGGTTACTTCCTGGTGGAGTCGCCAGTCCATTGTGCAACAAAAATACCTTATAGTGGGGAGACGACACTACCAACTTAGGTGGTTTAATATCCTATGGACTGTCTACCAAGAATATTAACTCACTTCCACAATCCTTTAGACTCAACTAGTCAATTTTTTGCTTAATTCTCCAAATGGTGCAATATGTAAGTGAGGTGCACTGGATGTAGGACTGAGGATGGTGGGGTGAAAGTTCAATTCTGGAATTTGTATGGGGTTTGGTGTAGCAGCAGGTCAAAGTGAAGATCTGAGGTGTCCTATGCACAATGTACCAGTACCTTTCACTTCTCAGCAAAGGGAGTTAATCCCTTTCCTACTTCGAGGCTTCCTGGGTAGCTGGCATCTGCATACTAGACAGGTAGGGGTTCAGGGAGTTTGAAGCAGTGAATATATTAGTCAAATAATGGTTGGATATGTTCAGGAGGCTTCAGGAGCAGATTGGACAAATTTTGGAAAGATTGGGATGACAGATGCTTAACTGGGATTGTCGGGCTGGTAAATTTGCTGGCTTTCTAAACACAAGGCAGAATCTTCCATATTTCAAATTTAGGGGCTGATATGGTTAATACATTAAGTTATTAACCTACTGTAACTGACGAGAAGTGAAATGGATTAATAGATTGTATTTTATGCAGAAAACTGTGTAACTAGTCAAATAAAACCACCCAATGAGCTAGTCTCCGAATCTGACTTGACAACTGACTTCCATAAATTTATTTTTCTGTTATAAATGAGAATACAGCTCTGATATAGTACTAACAATCAGAAATAACTTGCAATAGATATGTCAGAACCCTTCTTTTTTATTCAGATAGCTCTCTTCTCAAAAGAGTGCCTCACAGGCTATGATTTTACAATACAATGTGAAGAATATGAAGAGAGAGAGGATTTTTTTATAGTAATCTACTCTGGATGTAAGGATCAGAATCTATGTGGAGAATAGGACTGATTTGGCTACTCCTCTGCTGGAAATATTCACAGGTACGTCCTCCTTCAAACAGACACCTCCATCAGGGAAAACGCCTCCAAAGTTAGCTGGACGAACTGGAGCAATGCGAGAATTGGGAGATCAGGTATGGATTCTTCCTCTGGGCATGGCAGCCAGCAACATGGCTGATAACAACTCCTAGAACCCACTGGGGTCCTGAGCAAGCTCCTCCACCACAATCTCTTTCTGCTGATGACTTTCCTGTAAATCTAGCTGTAGTTCTTCTTCAATGGTGACCTCATCTGCAGTCTGGAATTAGATCTTCTTGGTTGCGCTATACTAGACATCAATGGCTGATATATCACTGGCTAGACTTGCACAACAATCCTGGACAACTCACACCGACTTGGGCCACATCACCCAAGCAAACATGTTGAGGCACAACACTCAACACCAGAGGCTCAGAGCTCTCAGACTAAAATTCTAAATGACAAAAGTTTTTTCCTGAAGTGATAATCATGCTTAAATAGAAGAGTTGACTTGCTTGGAAAGCCAGAACACACGTGTGGGTTAGATAGGGTGCATCCTCTCTGAGTTTGGAAACTTTTGTGCTTTCTCCACTTTCTTTCCTCAACTCCCATCAGTCTGAATTGGCAAGTGTGCCCTTGCTGCTTTTCTGGATGTTGCTAAATCTCTGCTGAGCTTTTCCTGCTTCTTTCCCTTCCACTTACTTTCTACTTTTCTGCCTTTGCCAAATTTTTCTAGATTTTCATGATTCTTTCCATTTCTTTTCCACTTTCTTGCTTTTGCCAACTTTGCTCCAGCTTTTTCCAATTTCTAATTCCATTCTGACTTTCTTTCCCTTCTGGATTATTCTCCACTTGGAAAAGTCATCCACTTGACAACAATTTCGACCTCCTAGCCTTATTATCCAACTTGGCAATATTTATTAGCATTTAATAAATAAAAATACTAAAATACTTCTCACAATTTATTTCCAGCTTCATAATTAATTAAATAACTCCACAATTAATTATTCCCTAAGGTGTACTTGCCTCAAAATATCCCTATGAATTAAATACTTAATTAATTAGTGCACTTAGACCCTTAGGGATAGGAAGATCCAAGTTGTGACCAAGGTCACTAGAGGGGGGACATGATAGTCCTCCCTTCCCAATACTGCTTGTCCTCAAGCAGTTTCAGACTAGGATGCTGCAAAATCTGTTCATCCTCCCAAGTGGCATCCTCACTAGGCAAACCTTTCCACTGTACCAGGTATTCTTTGATAATTCTGCTTCTCAACCTCCTCTCCCTGGTCTGCAAGATGTCTTCAGGCTCTAGTACCAGATGTCCTTCATCATCGAGGGGGGGCAGTATTTCTGAAACCTTAACCTGTTGGCCCACTTCCTTCTTCAAGCAGGACACATGAAAGGCATTGTGTATTTTACTTTCTGCTAGCAAATCTAACACATAGGCTACTTCTCCCACTTTCCTTGTTATTTTGTAGGGACCATAAAACCTTGGCAATAATTTTTCAGCCCCCTTTGTCTTAAGAGTGGTTTTCCTGTATGGCTGCAATCTCAGGTAAACCAAGTCCCCTACTTGGAAACTTCTGTCTATTATGTTCTTATCTGCATTAATTTTCTATTGATTCTGTGCAACCTGCAAATTCTCTTTCAGTGCTTTGAGGATATCCTGGCCCTCTTGCAACCAATCTTTTTCCTTTTGTGCTTTGCAGTTTCCAAAAACCAGATCTGTAAAAGTGGTAGACTCATACCCATACAAAGCCGTGAATGGCGTTATTCCAATGGACATGTGGAAGGTTGTGTTATAACAGAATTCTCCCAGATGTAGCCAATTGGCCCAAGCCTTCTGCTGCCCTGTGACATAGTTCCTGAGGTACCCTTCCATCCATTGGTTAACTCTTTCAGTTTTCCCATCTGTTTGGGGATGATAGCTAGTACTGAGGCTTAAATTAGTATTTACCAACTCAAATAGAGATTGTCAAAAGGAACTGGTGAAATTACTATCCCTGTCACTGATTATGATTTTTGGCAACCCATGCAGTCTGAAAACTTCTCTAAAAAAAAGTGCAGCAACTTGATTAGTAGAAATAGTATATGTGACAGCAAAAAAGTGATCAAATTTGGTTAATCTGTCAACTACTACAAAAATATTGTCTTTACCCTGGGATTTGGGAAAACCTATGATGAAGTCCATTGATATGCTTTCCCATTTCTGTCCAGGGATTGGCAAGGGTTGTAGGAGACCTACAAGACGAGTGTGCTCAACCTTGTTCTGCTGGCATGCAATACACTCACTAACATGCTTAAGAACATCCTCCTTAAGGCCCTTCCAGGTGAACCTTTCTCTTAATTTTCTGTAAGTCTTGAAGATACCAGGATGGCCTCCTACCGGGGCATTGTGGGAAGCCATCAAAATCTGCTTCTTCAGCTGAGATTCAGGAGTTAAAAAAATTATGTTCTTATAATAGATGACATCATTAATGACCTGGTAATGCTCTTCCTGATTTACTCTATCTAGCAAATCACTAGCAAACTGATTTTCTGCATATTCGTTAATTAGTTGTGCCTTCCAATCGGTAGGCACTTGCAGCAAAGAGAAAATAGGCTTCCTAGAAAGGGCATCAACAACCACATTTAGCTTACCTTTCTTATATTCAATATCAAAATCATAAGATTGAATTTTGCTTACCCACTTTTGTTTCCTATCATTCAGCTCCTTCTAAGTTAGGAAGTGCCTCAAACTGTTGTGGTCTGTTTTAACTATGAATTTTCCTCCTACCAAGTACTGCCTGAATTTAGCCAATGCATGCATGATGGCTAACATCTCCTTGTCATAGATTGAGTACAGCCTCTCATGGGGCTACAACTTCCTGCTCTCATAAGCAATCGGGTGTCTATTCTGCATCAAAACTGCTCCTATGCCTTCACCCGAGGCATCACACTCCAATACAAAAGGCTGGCTGAAATATGGGAGTGCCAAGACTGGGCAGCTGCTCATAACTTCCTTCATTTTATTGAATGCTTTTTCAGCCTCTTCATTCCAGCAGAAAGCTCCGTTCTCAGTAAGATCAGTCAAGGGAGAAGTGAGTTTGGAGAATCCCTTCACAAATTTCCTATAATATGTGCATAAGCCTATGAACCCTCTTAGAGCAGTTATATTCTTTGGGCTGGGCCAATCTAATATGGCTTGGATCTCCTCCAATTGTACCTTGATTCCATCTTTCCCAATGATGTGTCCAAGATAGAGGAGTTCCTTCATACCAAACTCACACTTTGGCAGTTTGGCATAGAAAGATTGTTCTGCAAGTAGAGTTAGTACACTATCCAAATGCTACAAATGTTCTTCCCATGTCTTACCATAAATCAGAATGTCATAAAAAAAAACAAGTACAAACTTACGGATCTGTTTGCTAAATATTCTGTTCATGCATTTGTCAAGCCAAAAGGCATGACCAGAAATTCAAAGTGCCCAAAATGGCATCGGAAGGCAGTTTTCTGCACATCTTCACTTTTCATTCTGATTTGATGGTAACCAGAATGAAGAACAATCTTATAAAAATACTTCGCTCCATGCAGCTTTTCCATCAGCTCATCAATCCTTGGAATAGGATATCTGTTCTTGATGGTTTTTTTATTTAAAGCTCGGTAATCAATGCACATGCGCATTGTTCCATCTTTCTTTTTGACCAAAACTACTGATGAAGCAAAGGGGCTTGAGCTTGGTCTTATGAACCCCATTTCCAACAGCTCTTTGATGGTATTTTCTATTTCATCTTTGAATCTTTTGGGGTGTTTGTAGGGGTGGGTTTTTATGGGAACAATTCCAGGTTCCAGCTCTATCCAATGTTCAGTGCCCCTATCAGGAGGCCTTCCATGTGGCAGATCCTCAAACACCTTTTTGTGCTTTTGCAGCAATTTTTGGATATCTTCAGGATGTTGAGACACATCAATTATGGTTCCTTTGGTGGTGATCAAGCATTCTGCAGCCCACTCTATGTCTCCATGCCTCAAAACCGATCCCATGCTATGTGCAGAAATTACTTCTTTTGGGTAGGTGTTAACACCTCTCAAAACCACTTGCTTACCTTCAACATCTTTAAAGCACATTTGGGGAATTCTATAATTTACCACATGCTCACCAAGTGAGAACAACCATTTTAACCCCAACACAACATTAGTATCAGCAACATCAATAATGTAAAAACTATCAGTTATAGTATGGTCTCCAATAGTTACCTGCAACTTAGGAATCCACCTGTTGCATTGCATAATGTTGTTCTTACCGGGAATAATAACTGTGAAACCCCCAAATTTTTTCAGATTGGATTTTTCTCCTCTCCACCATGGCTAAATCAATGAAATTATGTGTGGCTCCCCCATCGACCAACACTGAAACTTTTTTCCCTTGCACTACCCCCTTAAATCTCATAGTGTGGTAGCAGGGTACTCCACTCAAAATTGCAAATTTTGCTTCTGTTTGAGTTGGTTCTTCTTCTTCTGTTGTATTTTACCCCTCTTCTGGGGGTTCTTCCACTTGTGCTTCTGCACTCATTTCCTCCTCATCACTTTCAGAAAATACTTCTATGTAGTGATATTTTCCTTTTGCACATTTGTGCCCAGGGACCCATGGTTCTTGGCAGGAAAAACACATCTTTTTCCTCCTTAACTCATCCCGATCTCGGAATGAGTATTCTTTCTTATTTGGGGCAGAATTATTTCTAGGAAAGGTGGCTTAGAATTCTGAAATTTTGTAGGTGGATTAAACTTAGGTGGGTATCTGGTTCTTGGGATTGCATCTTGCAGATCCCTAGTTCTGCTCAAGGCTTCTTGTAGGGTGGCCGGTCTATAGGATTTAACCAGCCCTCTCAAAGGTTCTGTTAATCCTTCTTTGAACAACAGGATCAACCTAGGTTCTGATATATCAGTGACCATCACTGCCAACTTTTGAAATTTTGATATATATGCCTCTGGTGTGCTGGTTTGTTTCAAGTGTGCCAATTCATGGAAAAACAGCTCAGGATCCTTCCTATCAAATCTTTCCACCAACCTCCTAGTGAAATCTTCATAAGACTCAACTAAATCATGTCCTAGGGTTCTCATGCCATGAAACCACCAATCACTGGCCTCCCCTTCCAAATGAAAAACTGCCATTTTGATGGCATCTTTTTCTACCATAGGATGCAGCTGAAAGTATATGTCTAGTTTCTGGACCCAGGAGCTAGCATTGCATTTTGCAGTCCCATCAAAGTAAGGTATCTGGACCTTATTTGCAGCATTCCTCAACTCAAAGTTGTTTGTTGGCTGCCTATTATATCCCCTTGGCTGATTTCTAAGGTAAATTTCAGAAAAAACTTTGAAGGTGAGATTTCTTCTGCACTCATCACTCAAGGTCAGGTACACTGCATGTCTCTCCTCACAGGTAGCTACAGGGGCACTAGGTGCTTCTTTATTTTCCTCAAAAAAGGTAGGCATGGTTTGTCGAGGTTGATCCATTTTAAATTCTCTAGGCCTATTGAATGGACCAGTCTTTGAAAAAATGGTTTGTCCAAATGTTTTCCTTTCACCCTGGTGAGAACCACTAGCACTCCCTTCTGCCTCTTTGTGTGCCAACTGTCTACTAAGGATTTCTTTCGTTTCATGACCATTATGTGCTACTGTATGTGTTAGATTGTATACCCCTCTAACCATTTTAATCAGCAGTTTTCTAAACTCATCATTAGCTTCTTGTTAAGATATGTTTCTATTCCCTTGTATTTCTCCTTCAGTAGAATCTGCCTCTTCTTCCCTAGTGTCTTGGTGGCCTTTTCCTTTGGTTCCAGGGGTTTTTCTTGAGCTCATCACCACAACAAGAGCAGGTTCAGAAGACCATGCTCTGATACCACTGTAATATCCTATGGACTGTCTACCAAGAATATTAACTCACTTCCACAATCCTTTAGACTCAACAAGTCAATTTTCTGCTTAATTCTCCAAATGGTGCAGGATGTAAGTGAGGTGTACTGGATGTAGGACTGAGGATGGTGGGGTGAAATTTCAATTCTGGAATTTGTATGGGGTTTGGTGTAGCAGCAGGTCAAAGTGCAGATCTAAGGTGTCCTATGCACAATGTACCAGTACCTTTCACTTTTTAGCAAAGGGAGTTAATCCCTTGCCTACGTCGAGGCTTCCTGGGTAGCTGGCATATGCATACTAGACAGGTAGGGGTTCAGGGAGTTTGCAGCAGTGAATATATTAGTCAAATAATGGTTGGATATGTTCAGGAGGCTTCAAGAGCAGATTGGACAAATTTTGGAAAGATTGGGATGACAGATGCTTAACTGGGATTGTCGGGCTAGTAAATTTGCTGGTTTTCCAAACACAAGGCAGAAGCTTCCAGATTTCGAATTTAGGGGCTGATATGGTTAATAAATTAAGTTATTAACCTACTTTAACTGATGATAAGTGAAATGGATTAACAGATTGTATTTTATGCAGAAACCTGTGAAACTAGTCAAATAAAACCACCCAACGAGCTAGTCTCTGAATCTGACTTGACAACTGACTTCCATAAATTTATTTTTCTATTATAAATGAGAATACAGCTCTGATATAGTACTAACAATCAGAAATAAGTTGCAATAGATATGTCAGAAACCTTCTTTTTTATTCAGATAGCTCTCTTCTCAAAACAGTGCCTCACAGGCTATGATTTTACAATACAATGGTGAAGAATATGAAGAGAGAGAGGATTTTTTTACAGTAATCTACTATGGATGTAAGGATCAGAACCTATGTGGATATTAGGACTAATTTGGCTGCTCCTACTGCTAGAAATCTTCACAGGTACGTCCTCCTTCAAACAGACACCTCCATCAGGGAAAACGCCTCCAAAGTTAGCTGGATGAACTGGGGCAATGAGAGAACTGGGAGATCAAGTCTGGATTCTTCCTCTGGGCATGGAAGCCAGCAACATAGGCTGATAACAACTCCTAGAACCCACTGGGGTCTTGATCAAGCTCCTCCACCACAATCTCTTTCTGCTGGTGACTCTCCTGTAAATCTAGCTATAGTTCTTCTTCAATGGTGACCTCATCTCCAGTCTAGCATTAGATCTTCTTGGATACGCTATACTGGACATCAATGGCTGCTATATCATTGGCTGGACCTGCACAACACTCCTGGATAACTCACACAGACTTGGGGCACATCACCCAAGCAAACATGTTGAGGCACAACACTCAACACCAGAGGCTCAGAGCTCTCAGACTAAAATTCTAAATGAAAAAAGTTCTTTCCTGAAGTGAGAATCATGCTTAAATAGAAGAGATGACTTGCTTGGCAAGCCAGACCACACGTGTGGGTGAGGTGGGGTGCATCCTCTCTGAGTTTGGAAACTTTTGTGCTTTCTCCACTTTCTTTCCTCAACTCCCATCAGTCTGAATTGGTAAGTCCACCCTTGTTGCTTTTCTGGATGTTGCTAAATCGATGCTGAGCTTTTCTTGCTTCTTTCCCTTCCACTTACTTTCTACTTTTCTGCCATTGCCAACTTTTTCCAGCTTTTCCTGATTCTTTCCATTTCTTTTCCACTTTCCTGCTTTTGCCAACTTTGCTCCAGCTTTTGCCAGTTTCTAATTCCATTCTGACTTTCTTTCCATTCTGGATTATTCTCCACTTGGCAAAGTCATCCACTTGACCACAATTTTGACCTCCTAGCCTTATTATCCAACTTGGAAATATTTATTAGCATTTAATAAATAAAAATACTAAAATACTTCTCACAATTTATTTCCATCTTCATAATTAATTAAATAACTCCACAATTAATTATTCCCTAAGGTGTACTTCCCTAAAACTATCCCTATGAATTAAATACTTAATTAATTAGTGCACTTAGATCCCTAGGGATAGGAAGATCCCAGTTGTGACCAAGGTCACTAGGGAGGGGACATGACAGGTGGGGTGACAGGTAAATACATTCATTGTCTTGCATTAGTTACTACAAATGGAAAGGGATCAAGATATCGAAAGATGTACCTTTTTTACGATGGCTGGTCCTAGATTTCGCTTGATCTTCCGCTATGATGAACTTGCAACACAAAGTTAACCTTCCTCAGCATATCTTGACTGTAATAAATATGATGAAATCAGAAACAACTTAACATCAAATAAAATCAGATATTTGACCAAATGAACATTCAACCCAATAGAAATTCAATTTTGGACGGGAAAGGTATTTCCACCTTTTATTGTCAAAGAAATGTAGATAAGTATAGATATACCTGATCTGTCCAAACACTTCTGCAACCGAGTCCTGGGCTCCTGCTCTTCATAATGACTTGGGAATTTCTCCAGCGTAACAGCAATTAAAGGATTCCTTCTAGGTCCCTCTCTCATGGATCCTCCTTGTATTTATGGGACAATGTAGGCAGTTGAATTCAAGAGGTTGTTGAATTGGGAGGTTGGGGAAGTTGCAGAACCAACTTCAACTAATCCCAATTCGTAATCTTAATATATTTTTTCATTTCATCTCAAGATGTGCGCAGGTTTCATACAAGCAGAGTAGCTCACAGTAAACAACTTTTACTCTTTACAACAAGTGTTTGCAACATTTTGAGGGTGTGCGTTGGTTGTCTTTAATCAGAGTAGCATTTAGAATGCTGGTTCACTTTGCCAATAGTACCGCACATGTCATGAAAACTGTAGAAAAAATAAGTTTTTCAGCTAAAGAGTGTAGTTTAAGCAATAAATCATCCAGATCAACCTAGCTCTTCCATCCATAGTGTCCTTTTGTGTGATTGACAGAGCAATGTGATCACGGACGGAGAAGTGCAGATTTGACCTATAACAACAGCGAAACCTACAAAGTTAACCTAATAGGAGACGAGGTAGGAACCAAGGAAACAATCAACGACCTGGTGGAGGTGGACAACCTCCAAAATCCCACGTATATTAATGGTTCCACGCCACCCAATTAGAACCATGATCAACAACCTCGACAAGGAAAGAATCCTCAATTATGCATGGACCAACCATGCTCTTTTTGTGGGGTTTATGGCCATTATACACACCATTGTATTCATTTGGTGAGATCCAAACAAATTTGGAATGAATACAACCAACGACAACGGACTACTGCTCCTCTAGCACCACCAAACCCACCGCATCCCATCACACAACCGATGGTGTTACAAAACCCCTTACCCATATAAGGGGTCGTCACTAGCCAACCCATGGTACCCGCGCAAGGGGCCTTCACTACGCAACCACCAATTACTTACTCCACCTCTTCTAGTCAAGTCCTTGACTCAAGAGTTCAACATCTTTTAATGATGTCCTCTTTCAAAGTAAACCTTCAAACACGTCGTAATCAATGTGGATTGGTTACCGATACCATTCAAGCAGATAAGGCTATCACAACCACCCCTATAGACCCGTCATTACCCTTCCCACCGCCACCGAATGAGGGCCCCTAAAATCCCACAAGTTTCGGTTATGCCCCATCACCAATAACCCCAATGCTCGTGTTGCCCCCAATTACAACATCATGGATGATTTAGCCTAGTCCCCACTACTTTTTCATCCTTAGAAGTTTTGAAGGACTTCCCAGTACAATGAAAAGCATTGTTGTCTACTTTAGGTGCGATCGACCCTTTCGACTCACGATTGATGGCATTTGACTTAGACCAGTTTGAACCCGTCATGCCTTCATCCATTGCAATTCAGATCTCAGCTTTGATCTGAAACCTAGTTATCCATCAATGAATAGTCAATGAGGGCGCCTCTACATGCATCATGTCCACATTCGTGTGGCAGAAGCTTGGATCCCCTCCACTACAACCATCGATGACCGCCCTTCGAGCTTATGATGGCTGCAAATCTCAACCACAAGGCCTTCTTCCCTATGTACCCATCTAATTAGCTGGAAAAACCGTCCTGATTGACATCAAAGTCGTAAACGCACAACTCAACTACAACCTTCTTCTAGGATGAAGCTACATGTACGCGATGAAGGTCATTTCCTCTTCTATTTTTCGGCTCATGATGTTCCCCCATGAGGGATGGGTTGTCAAACTCAACCAACTTACTTACCACGAACCTAATGCACCCACTATGCTAGAGAATGTCCTCCCCATGGTTGAAAAAGATGAACTTGGTGCATCTACTCCTTTGATTTCCATTTTTCGGCCAGGTATTTATTCAGAGGCCCCAATGACCTTCACGTTTAATTTCCTACCTCTTCCCCCTCCTTCCATTGAAGTATCAAACCTGTGCACTGTTTCACCAAGTAAATCAGTCCCTGAAGCACACCCACCATCCAACCAGTACCACAACTGCAACCTCAAAGACCACCCCAACCCCGACCGTCGTTGGTACCTAGCCACATGGGAGCCACCCCGATCCACACGACCTGTTGATGCAGAGTCTATCGGCAGGGGTTCACTTTGCACTGTCGCCAACAAACTACCAACGCAAACTCCCATACACACCAGCCCGGAAAGGTGTAACCCTTTCCAGCAACACTTGCGAAGCAAGTGCAGTCTCACCCGAGATGGATAAGGGGGCTGCAGGAACCAAGTTTCCGCAATGGAGTCGAGGATATGCTTCCAACACAAACTACCCTTAGAGAAACTAGATATTATGACTTCCGCAGCATATTATCAATCCACCATTCACAAATTAAGTCATTTGCAGATTCAACAGATAACAAACATTCGCAACAACATATTCAACCTACTTATTCGCATCAACAGTAATCCTTAAACCCGCAACATATTCACATCAACAATACTCATTAGACCTACAACATATTAAACTTGTTGCAAACATTCACATTCAACATCGCATAAAGATAGAGACAAAAATTGAACCATAATCGAACATCCTCATGCATTCATTAAAACCCCGCGGAATGAACCTCGCAGAAACAAACAATACACCATGTCGCAGATACAAAGCAGATCAAAAGATGGAATGAAGGACAAAAAACTAGATGCCCTTAGGCTTACAATCCTACTCTATTTATATGCTTCTCTTCGGTTACAAACGGTCCACATGACCAATTCTAACTAATTTAACTATTCTTATGCTTCGAACTCCGGGAATGGTCCTTCTTTCGCGGATTGACCCTTTCGCGCCTGTCGGCTTCCGCACTTCCCATAGACTTATCCCTTACCAACAGGCCCCCAAAACAAACTTGTGGATCGTCCTCGATCCACCTCAACTGGACACTACTAGTTTGTTGAACTGTTGTTGGAAGTCATCATAGGTAGTTTTGATCTATTCAACTACTTCCTTTACTGATGCTCTAATCTGTGCACTCTCTACGACCTGCTGCTCTGTTGGGTGGTCAAATAATTTATGTCGCACTTCCTCCAATTGCTCCTAAACCTGTTTCATTACTACTACTACTTGTGCTATGAGAGCTTCAGCCCCTTTGTTTGGAGCTCATCCAAATGTGCGGTTCGTTGTTTCTTTCTTTCGTGGGCCTTTGTAACACTCTGCTTCATACTGTGTAGGTCTTCTACCTTTGTCATTCGCATCATTGTGGGAATCATCTTGATTGATCCCCTAAAGGTCTCTAACTATGCTTCTGCTTCGTTGAGTTTTTCCTTTAGCGTGGCCAGCTGGTCATCCTCGACTAGCCTATCCCAAAACTCTGTAATGCCTACCGCAACTTGCTGTGCTGCTTGTTCCATCTCCTGGATCTCTGTCACTACTTCCTCGATCACCGTCTTCCGACTCTGAATCTATTCTCGCAGTGTACTTGGTGTTACTTTTTCCTGGAGCTCCGCATTTTCCTTCGTGAGCACGGTGACAGCTACTCCTAACATAACATCTCTCGCTTCTCGGTCTACCTCTAGATCTAGCTCCGTTGTTTCGCATGCCTTTGCAAGCACTTTTTCTAGTTTAGCCCATTCCTCTATAACCTTCTCCCTTTCGTCCAGTGCTGCAACTTGCTCATCCTGGAGATGCTATGACACCATATCACTGGTTTGTAGTTGCTTCTTGTATTCGACTATCCTATTGTGCATCGCAGCCTCACCGTTGTGCATCTCTGCACTTGTTGCGGCTTGGACTCGGTGTAATGTCAACACTGGGAGCAAATTGAAGTCTACCATAACCTAGTCGTCCTTCCAAACCTCGAGGTCCAAGATCTTATCCCCTGTCAAGATGGCATGGGATTCGAGTTGGACTATTCATTGCTGGGTGCTGACTTCTACCTCAACCCTGGGAGTCGACATATTTTGCTTAATGTCCCCATGTGGTACACTTGTGTTGATTATTGTGTTCTCCATTGTGTTTAGAAACTCCCCTATGTACTGGAATTGCTCAGCTGAATATTGTGTAACATTTTTACGGTTATTTTCCACTATTTCTGTAATGCTCTCCAGGAGTCTGTTGACCTGCTGCATGCTGATCCCTTCCCATGTGCTACTGCCGGCACGGTCCATCCTTTTCTTTGTCCTCATCTCTTCCTGTTGTATCTCCAGCTATGAATCCGTCAGGGTGTTGGTAGTTGAAGCCCCATCGTGGATGGATTCTACCATCTGGTCTTTCGCATCCTCCTCTTGTCCTGTGCCTTCCTTTCGGCTAGCAGAAGCTATGTCCTCCCGGGCCTGGTTTGGCCGACCAGTTTCCTGCCCATTAGATATGTCCTTTGGATCGGATGGGACCTTCCATTCCTTTGGCCATCTGGCGATGATGCCATCAAGCTCAGCCTCAGTGAGCTTGTACTGTGTCCATAACCATTGCTTTGTCAGATCTTCCCGGGCCTGAAGGTAAATCGTGTGTGCCTCGATGGATATTTTTGCGATAGAGTGATACTTTGTTGCATCTTGTGCTGATATTTGCGGTATCATCTGTGCATCCATCCGCATCCTTTCCAACCATATATAAAATTTTCTGGTATTTTATTTCTGTCGTTCTTTATCAGTGGTTTCCCATAGATTCTTCTACCGTGCACTGTCGCATACCTGAGGTCCCATGGGATCCACCCCCTGATAATCATCGGGCTCCCTCCATCCTTTTAAGGAAATCATCAGGAGTAGCCATGAATATGTAAATGGTCGCCCATACTCCTGTGCATCTGCACATCCTCAGTCAACTCATGTAGTAGGAACTGGGACCAGTTCATCTGCTCTCCTGCTGGACACCTTTCCACAACAGCAATGACACTTGAATTACATTGCAAGGGTCGGTTCTTCCATGTTACCTTGACTGATAGTACCTTTTCCCCGACTCTAACGGATTGATTGTTGATTGTGTTGATAAGGTATCCTCTGGAATCTTTCTGCACACCATACTTTGTTGTTAGCTATTCCTCTAGTTTCTTGTCATTGTCCTTCCCCTGGAAAAGTTGGGAAGGGTTGGCTCCCTCTTGAGGCAGTCCAGTGATTCTTGCAATCAGGTCAACTGTGAGTAGAATCTTCTCGTGCAGCCAGAGAAAATATGTGATGAGTTGTTTGACACATGGATTGACCTACGCCAATTTTCCAAAGTGTGGCATGAGGGTGATGCATAATAGGGTTGAGGATTCCCATCCCAGTGCCCACTTCTTGGGTTCCTTCATGGTTGGTCCTCCTGCGTGAGGGAAATTGTCGTAGGATTTTTGCATAATCTTTGAGTTTTGATAGGCCATGGTTGGTATACTGCAGCATTTGTAACTTGGCTACAATATCCCCAACTTCAGGAACACCCTGTGGTATCGACACTACCTCGATGGAGTATTTTTCATTCTTGTTTATCCGCAGCGTGGGTGCCCCTTTCCGACGTGGTGGAACGTAGTGTCAAAGCATTGGACCATCATATCCGTCTTGCGCAGCGTCAACAACTAAAAAACTTGCAGCGTCGTTAGTAAACCTTGTTGAGGCCTGGGTGCCTTTCCTTTTCTCGCGACCAGTGTCTAGGGGTCGACTCATGCTCCTCTTCTTCTTCTGTGGAACTGTAGACATAACTTTCAGTTTCTCGTGTACAACTGGTGTGGGCTGCGGTCTTTCAGTTTTGGTGCTCGAAACATACACTTCCATGCAGATCTATGGACATTGAATCAATCAATGCATTTCTACCGCCCCCCTTCCTATGTTTATAGCGCTGGTCGGCTACATCCAACTGATCTTGGGCCATAATTACCAAATCCAGCTAGGATCTACAAAATATAACACATGCATTGGGTATTAAATGCCATTGTTCTTATTTTTTCTGTTGTCCGGTGTGGTATAACTGATGCATTTATTTCCGGATTGGTCCTTCGCGCATCGTGGAAGCTTCCAACTTTTCGAGGCATATTGTGTCTCGATACACCCTGTGATGTGTCGACAACTCTTTCTTTATTTTTTTTTCTTTATTTTTTTACTGCGAATGCTTGATTATCCAATTGGCGACACAGCCAGCTCCGCTGTGTTGATACCTCATCGTATAGTTGGGATGGTGTATTTGTGAGAATTATCAACTATTTCCAATCTCTTTCGATTCCTCTTGGTCGGTGTTGTGTACTTCTCAATCTCATCTGTCGGTGTTTCTTCATTGTTAACCTTACCAATCACAGCTCGCATTTGTTCCTTGTATCTTGGATTCAGTCGATACGACCACTGCTTGACTGGCTTCGCATCGGGTTTTAGAGGAATCTTCATTTCCCCTAAGTCTCTAGAAATTCCTTTTATCTCTGAGAATTTCATTGGAAACGGATCCTGAAACTCATGCTGCAAGTGAGTCATCTTCGCAATGGTCGACTCATCCAAGTAGTCGCTAATGCTTGCGAACTTTGGGTTTTCCTCTGATCCAATGTTCACCTTCTTGATATTCAATGGTTACTGAAATTTGTCCGACGGTATTTATGGTGCCTTAACGCTGCGACTACCTTTTGATTTTGGCACATATATAGCCCTTGGATCATCCTCATCGTCTGGCTCTCCGATGACGTTGTAACACTCCATCAACATCTCTGGTGTCGCAATCCATTGAAGTGCCATCGGTTGTTCTGTCGGTACCGCCTCAAATATCCTTTTGCAGATCACCTGTAGCGCGGTGTGTATGAAGGGGTTTTCATCTGAGAAAGAAAATGATTGGATGAAGCCAATGGTGAGCTGTTCCCAAGAAGTCGTCTCGCGTCATAGTTCGACTACGACATACCAGCTCCGTGGTACTTCATCCAAGATGTGTATGAATGTATGTACCCACTCCTGCTTCACTCTCGATCCCCATTGGTCTTGACAAGCATTCAGATTCTCTTTCGGGTCGCCTTGTCTGTCATATCTCATTCGGTCATACCTCGCAGCTTCACCAAACCGAACCTCCGTGAGGCGTCAACATAGTGTCCAAGTTGTGATATTTGATTTGTGCGCCACCCACGACCGCGCAGGGGTAGCCTTTAAGGATTCCTCTAAGGCCAGTAGACGTTGCAGCTTTGCCACTTTCTCCTCAAATTCCGTGAGAAAATTGCTCAAGTTGGGAAATCCCTCATATGTAGGTAGCACGTATTCCTCCGTGGCTACCCATCACAGTGACTACATTACCCATGCACATCTTCTAAAGGACACTTCGTGTAACCGCTTCTGCCAATTTTCAAGGGCCTCATCTGAATCTGATGTTGCCGAACTCGCGCTGCGCCATCCTAGTTATCCATCCGGGGTGGGATTAACATAATCCTCAGATATGTTATACAAACTGTCCCATCCTTCCGCAAACTCATCTTTGGCTGGTTCCACATAGTGCGTCCCTTCAGTAGGATCCAGTGGTGTGATGACTCTCATTTCACTATTCTCAAATGACATCATCCTCTTCTTAAAATTGAGAACCACTTGGTTATTTAGTGCCCAGTCTATCCCCAACAGTACCGGATAGGCACTGATATTATCCACAATCTTAATGACGTCGAAATCATCATACGTCCTAATCCCCTCAATTTCGACTAGGAGTTGACATACCCGACCAAGCGGAGTGACCTTACTCTGATTTGCCAGTCACAGCTGCACTGGTGACCAGGTCATCTACGGTTTTCCCATTGTCTCCCATGTCTGCTTCGTCAGAATATTCACATCCGAACCTAGGTCTAGAATGATGGAGTCGACATCAAATTCTCCAATTTGTGTTGACATCTGCATCTCCCTTCCTGTCTTCTTCTTATGTATGCAATTAACCTTCAGTTCCTAACGTGCACCTTCCGGTCGATGCAGTAGACCAGCTATTTCTTCCTGTGCGTCTAGGTCCTTCGCCAACTCCTGGAAACTCTCTAAGAAGGCCTTTAGAGTGTTTTCCTTCCTCCGTGACTTTGTCGAATCGAACGTCGATGGAATGTCATAGATTTCTTCCTAAAGAGGTAGTAACCTCCTATTCCTCATTGCCTTCTGTGCCTCCAAGAAGATGTCCCTTTCGGCTTCCGCATCAAAGGTGACCTGCTTCCGTTGTGTTTGTGTTGGTTGAACGTTGGCGTGTGACCTGTCACCTCCTATCACCGCTCCTCCTCGTGTCACTATTCCAACCGTCATAGCACGACTTCTAGCCTCTTTCGATATCATCTCCACAGCCGATGGTGCATTTTGATTGTTTTGTTTTTGGTTTTGGGGTAGATTCTTGGTCTTCCATTTTGCAATGAGATGAGGGCAGTCCTATACGCTATGATCTACAACACTACAATAGCTACACTGCGACATTGGGTTTGGGAAATCCCTCTGGTAGTGCCCCTGTTGTCCACAATTATAACAGATGAATGGCCCTCTTCCCCATCTAGCAGCTCCTCCACGTCTAACACTGGCACCTCGACCTTCGCGGAATCCTCCTCTGAAACCTCCGTGTGGTGGCCCATATGGTTGATACTGCTACTTCCCGTACTGCGACTATTGATATTATGGCTTCCCATACTACGGCTGGCCATACGACGATGGCGGATACTTCAGGTGCCCATACTGCGGCTTCCGGTATTTCCCCTGGTCATACTGTTGCAGTTGGTTGAACTGTAGCTACGACTGGGTGTAATCCGGTTGCTTCTACACCACCAGTTGCTCTTATCCCTTCATAAAATATGTGTTAGCTATCCGATCCTGCAGCAGGTCATAGGCCATACAATCGTTCTCATCATGGCCAACTGATCGACAAAATTTAAAATACAAATTTGCTTGTTTCGACACCATCTTTTGCAGATATACACATTCCTCTGATCAATGCCCTCTGGTTTGACAGATGGGACACCACAACATTCCTCCTTGACGAAGAGGGTTTGGTGCTCCCGACTGCAAATACTTGCAGAAATCCGGGCAATTGTCTTTATGGTGTCCCGCATCTTTGCACATGGTGCACCATATGTCGCTATGGGTTTCCTTCCCCTTCTTGATATCCTCTAGCTGAAGTGTTAAAGTATCTAGTTGCGCCTGGATTCTATCCATTCCTATTACTGCTTCTCCAATCGGTGAAGCCTCCAGCTTCATCGCAATTTCTAGTGCTTCCGCCTGTGTTGCTACTTTTTGTTGCATCAAAGGTCCACGGATATGTAGTACTAGTCCCGCGATGAACCACTCTTTGTGTTGTAGCTCGTTTATCCCAAATCTTACTTTTTCCATCAATGTCTTGTACAGTTGATCAAATTCTGACACTGGTTCATTCAGGAATTCCTTAATCTCCTTAAGCTCAACAACATACTGCGATTCTGATTTTGGCTTTTTAAATTCATCAACCATCATTGTTCTAAGCTGCGCCAATGTCTTGGTCGTTGCTCTCGTCGGAACCTTTATAAACTTCATGAACCAGTCTAACACCCGAGCCCTAAGGGTCTTTGCTATCTGTCCCATCTTTATAGCTTCGTCTTGGACTTGCTTTATAGTCCAGACTACTTCGCATATGAACCAATACTATTCAGGGTCTTCATTCCCGTTCCCCTGAAAGGTAGGCATCTTTGCTTCATCTGCCATCCTGACGTTCCTACTATTAGTGTTTATTGAAGTGCTACTCTTACCGCTGCACGTAGGGAAACTCTGTGAGTAGATTGTGTTTCTTCCTATAAAATTTGGAGTAGTGCGCGGGGTTGAAGCTATGTTGTAAATTATGATCTATCCTTCTTCTGCTTCTGGGGTAGGCTGGTCAATGTCTCCTTCGCAATAAGGTCTCTTCCTCCCTTGTGGTATTTTTTGCAGTCTTCTGTTCTGGTCCTCTTAGGAGACTCTCTCTCAATCTTCCTCTTCTTCTCAGGATGCCGAAATATCACCCCACTCCTCAAGGTACCACACTCTTTGTAAGCCTTCCTTAGATACTCATCGTCGCTTATGCCCATCTACCCCACATCCTTCTATCAGGTTCGCATTCACGCGATACCCTCGACCTCCGCACACTGATTTTTCTACTCATCAGACGACATCCTTAATATTCCTTTTTCGCAAACAAGCATCTTGATCCATAATTTTAACAGCGACATGAACCTTCCCCTCGACCCTTTGAAAACATTTCTTTCTGCATTGCTATAGGACTTGATGGTATCTACTGTGAACTCAATTACGTATCCCTCAAGGATACTATCCACCCAAAAATCAACAGCCCGCGATACCTTGTTGTTGACTTGCTTCAACTGTCGGATCAATTATGGAGTCGAACAATCGGGTTTAGTCTTTCTGGTAGTGATTCTTTCAGAATGTCAACTGCGTCAGCCACTCGTGCAATAATACCGGGAATTCACAGAAGAATATCTCATGGATATCTGAATAAATATATTTTTGCAACCAATTGGTTGCTGTCTGTCTAGGGTCCCGCTTCTCGCCTTCTACGAATTCCTCTGCCTTCTTATCAAACCACTCTGGGATCTCTGGTTTTGTCGAATGCCACAACATATCCTCTCTTTTTCTTCCTCAAGGTCCCAACAACATAACCATTTGTTGACGCAGATTCTATCGACAGGGGTTCACTTCGCACTGTCGCCAACAAACTACCAACCCAAACTCCCTTACACACTGGCCCGGAAAGGTGTAACCCTTTCCAGCAACACTTACGGAGCAAGTGCAGTCTCACCCGATATGGATAAGGGGGCTGCAGGAACCAAGTTTCCGCAGTGGAGTCGAGGATATGCTTCCAACACACACTACCCTTGTAGAAACCAGAGATTATGACTTCCGCAACATATAATCAATTCACCATTTGCACATTAAGTCATTCATAGATTCAACAGATAACAAACATTCACAACAACATATTCAACGTACTCATTCGCATCAACAGTAATCCTTAAACCCGCAAGATATTCACATCAACGATACTCATTAGACCTACAACATATTAAACTTGTTGCAAATATTCACATTCATCATTGCATAAAGATAAAGACAAAAATTGAACCATAATCGAACATCCTCATGCATTCATTAAAACCCTACAGAATGAACCTCACAGAAACAGTCAATACACCATGTCGCAAATACAAAGTAGATCAAAAGATGGAATGAATGATAAAAAATGGATGCCCTTAGGCTTACAATCCTACTATATTTATATGCTTCTATTTGGTTACAAAACAGTCCACATGACCAATTCTAACTAATTTAACTATGCTTGCACTTCAAACTCCGCGAATGGTCCTTCTTTCGCGGATTGACCCTTTCGTGCCTGTCAGCTTCTACACTTCCTGCGGACTTATCCCATGCCAACACGATCCCCTTTTCGTTTCACCTGTAATGAGTGGTGAGCATGCCTATTATGGCAACGATGAATCTCCCGGGACTAACATTAGGGCTTCCCATTTGGTACTTACCTGCACCTAACCCCACTCTGACCCCATAGTTTGTGCTTCAACCGGTCCAACCAATCAACACCACTAATCATCCGCCCCCTGGTGTGTCGGCAGCCACCTCTTCTAATCCCACTCCCCCTCCTTTCCAGAAGTCTGGGTGCAAATCCACAAAAACCAATGCCTCAGAAACTGCTAACAAAGTCATGAACCTCCCTTCTCCATCCTCTACTTGAGAACCTACGCCTTGCGCTTTATGTGATATTTTGGGCCATGCTACCAAGAACTGTCCAGAGTTTTATATTTTTTGCACTCATATCCAGACATTGGACGATGAAAATGACAAAAACATTATGGTCATTCATCTTCCTAGAACCAAGATGCATAACAAGTCATTGCGCACCAACCATCCTTGTGCAGTATGTGGTTTCCACATCCATTACTCACATCATTTCCCTAACCTTCCTGAGTTTTGATCAATACTTGCTGACTTGTGTCAACTCTCTACAGTCTCAAGTCATAATTATTAAGGAGATCCACCCCCCAGAATCCTCGTTGGCCTAGGTAAGCACCATTTACATGATTTCAACAGGAGACCCCTTTGTCCTTTGACCTCCCTTCCTAACTCTTCTGATATCTCTACGTAGTGCTTTCGCAGTGACGAAGAAATCCTCGAAGCACTAACTGAACCAAACTTTCCTTGGGATGACATGCATCATCGAGCCTACTTTATTCCCGAGGAGTCTACCACAGTTTCAGCTGATCAATTCTCGATCGAGTCAAAATATTTTATCCACAGTAATGTGGATTAGTTTAAGAACCCAATCCCATCCCCAGACGCCTTCGAGGAAGGTACCATGGCTAACATCTCGCTCACCATCCAAGTCGATATATCAGTCAAACCCAAAGTCATGGAAAACATCACTTTAGGTGCCTCTTGCACCCCTAAAGAAGTTGTTTCCTATAAGCTCTTTCAAGAATTTTGCGACGTTTTTGCTTGGTCATACATCGAGATGCTAGGTCTTGACCTTTCCATTGTTGAGCACCGCATTGAAACTTGTCTTGATGTCACCCCTATCCGCCAAAATCAACAGCCGATACACCCATCCAAAATGCCAGCGATAAAGGATGAAATTGAAAAATTGTGCCAATTTGGGTTCATTTACCCCATTGCATACACCATGTGGGTGTCCAACCCTGTGCCTATCAACAAGAAAATAGGAACCATTCACATCTGCACCGATTTCTGAAATTTGAATCTAGCCTTCCCCAAAGATAATTTCCCTATAAAACTATAACTTTACAGTTTACAGTTTATATCTAGCCTTTTGATATTTACAGTTTCTATTAATTCTTAAATCTACTGAAGTTGAAATAGATAAAATCTTTACCTTTTAACTGCTTCTGAAAACAACTTAAGATTGTCTAAAGATCCGTGCGCATCATAAAGATCGTCTAAAATGACCACAAAAATCGAGATTTTCGTATAAACGGATCTACACATAGAGAACTCGTGCTCAAACATAAAAGACGCCGATGAGAAATATATTTCAGTGGCATGATCTCGAGTGAACTTGAGCTTTGAGAAACCGGATGTTTTCGAACACCTTTGAACAATGCAAAATATCTTAACGTTCAGCAAGGAATGTAGACTTAATATGAATGAAAAGATTGAAAACAATAGTAGAGTAAGCAACACCTTCGAAGATCTGCAAGCTCTTTTTGTTGTGTAGATTGTATATGATTGAAGTCTAGTTTGGCCAGTTCCAAATATTTTTCATTTGAAATGTATGGCATCCTGTTTTGATGAAATCATATGTTAGTGAAAATTTTATAATTAAGTTAATCAATCAAAAATAAAAATAATGAAACTATACATTTTAAATATATTTATACAATAAATTAATTATGATAATAAAATATTCATGAGTATAAATATATTTAAAATTTATATCATATTTTCTATCTTATTTAACTTTCTTTAAATTACACTATTAAATACAACAACTCCTACTAAGTTGTAAAGTAACTCTACTAATTTGTAAAGCAGCTCTCTATATCTAATATTAAACCTTTAAAATTTTAACTCAATAATAAATAAACATACTATTTATATTTAAAACTAAATTTGGAGAGTTTTTTTAATCTTACCTATATATTGTTTTCCCAAGCCATACATCATTTGGTCCATAGTTTTCAATGTAACTTCTAGCCTCCAGCCTGGGAATACTCCTATGCCACGGATATTTGAGTGGATATTCCACGTGAAAATAAAATTGTTATAATTTTAGAACCTCATGTAAAAATAGACAATAGACTGAGACGTGTGATATTATAACTTATTTAACGTGAAATATGATATTATGAAAGTTGGATAGAAAAAATAAAAAACCAGCAACATTATATACCTCTCCTCGAATATTCTTTTTAATAGCCCATTTGTCAAAGGTACCAACATTTTCCAAAGCATTACTCAAATACCTTTCGGTACGGAGTTTTGTATCCATGCAGTCTCAGGATTCGAAGGCCCATGACTGTATCAACAATATCAGGGACAGTATTCTCTCTCGCCCATCCAATGCCTCTTTCGTCCCAGTGGCTGCGCATCAATTTTCGAGATAATAAATTTCAGGCATTAATGAGTTCACGAAGAGAAACCTGAATCATTTAAAATGCCTCAAAGACATAATCCAAGGCGTCCTTGATTTCCTCTTTGAAATGGCGATCAATCCCTAGCCTCTCAACAATATCAACGGCCCATAGACGTTCAAATAGATCAAGCCGATAGTGACAAGGTACCGCAATAACAAATTTCTCCATTGGTAAACTTACATTTGTAATTTGATATTTTTCACAAACTAAATAATGAAAAAAGCTATGGTGAAGTCATTTTTTCACGTTAGTTGAGGGGTGTAGATCAATTGATCATAAAGTGTATTGTAAAGAGACTTTTTCATTATGACATGTTCCGTTTAAATTTCTAATAACTTATTCACCATTGTAAACGCAGTGTAGGTGTACTTGTTAGCATGGAAATAAACCCAACAAAAATAAAAACAAAGTGCTATATCATGTTGATACCATGGTTTCCGAATTTTCTCAAAATGAAGTTCAAGAATTCCAAGCACTTTTTGTTCCCTAATAAACTAGATTCAAATATAGCATTCTCCAAAGAAATAATTTCCCTAATAAACTATAACTTTCATAGAGCACCAACCACTAGTAAGATGCCTTGCACTAGTAAGATGCCTTGCATTGGGACTACCTTTTGACGTCCTCTTGGGGCATAAGACAAAAAATATTGATTAATTGTATATTTTAATTTTCAATTGGATTGATATTAATGTATTTCTCAATTTGAACTTTTGTTTTATAAATGGTTTGCGGTTGAACATTTACTATTCGAATAAATTCTCATCCTCTTGTAATAATGTTTTGGTATAGCATTGGAACAAACCAATTGCATTGGACTTATTAATATCATCGATGTAATGTTCAATATTTTTTAAATTAGGATTCTTGTTATGAGTGACCTATTCACCATCTTCCATGGCACCCGACTACAATGTCAAATTGAGAGAAGGATAAAAAAATGTTGAAAATTGTAATGAGAGATGTCCTTTTCATGTTTTTATATTTTTGTCATGGAGGGACACAAGTCATATTTCCTAGCATGTTATGTTTGTAAAGTGACTTTTTAATAAAGTACCTTTTTAAAATGTGAATGTACTTAACTTGTGCATTTAATAAAGAACCTCATATTAGACTTATAATAACCATCATATCAAAAGTTAGTTTGAGTTGGTTATGTAAGTTAGGGAAAAGTGTAAGTACATAAACATGCTTGGGAATGAAAGAAAAATACATAGAGACAGTAAGAGAGAGAGATTTTAGATTGTGTGAGGATAAACATCTAGCCAATTTGACGGCACAATTTTTCAGAAGAATTGCTGCAAAACTATTGACCGTAGAGGCTCAGGCTCAGATTTAAAGGAAGTTGCAGGCAGAAATTCATACAGAAGTACAGTGCGTACATTTGTACAGTAAATCCGTACATCCGTACGTTGGTACAGTATCCGAGAATCTTCTGTTATACAACCTGCACATGTGAGTTTGACTGTGTTTATTCAGTTCATATTTCAATACATATTTTCCGAAGATTGTTTTGGTGCTGTAAATGAAATTCTAAGGATATAATTTCTGAATTATTATTCTCTTAATAAATTTCTTTCTCAAGGGTTTTCCTCTGTTGAGGTTTTTGGCCTTGGGCATTGCCCTAAAATTCCGTGTTACTTTCATCTTCATTCAGGAAAGATTGTTTGTATGGTATTTATGCTTTAACTATCAAAAGTTCTATTTTATGAATTTATAGTTCAGAAAAGTCACAAATCAGAGTTATAGTCAGAGTGTTTGATCAAAGTCCAATAAGAAAGTTTTGTGATTCTTATAAAAAATCTTTATGGTATCAGAGCTTTAATTGAAGGGAAGTTAACATTAGCAGAGAGCACATCAGATTCTTGTTAGTTTTCAGAAATCAGTTTTATTTCTGTTGAATATGTCTGGGTTGACGTATGAAGTTAGGTTGGATGGTCAGTCTAATTTTTGTCCATGGAAGGTGTCACATCTCCTTCCATCAATCCAATGCAAGGGAGGAAACATGACCAAACATATTGGGCTTATTTGACAATCTCATCCCATACATTACTAAGAAATTCATGGATAAATAAAAACTTATGTATACATATTCATACTCAACAAACAAAGCGGAATTAAACAATATATACAGACACAGTTTCATCATGCATTTAGCATATAAACAACAATAATTAATTAAAACATTGCAGAGCACAGAATTAACATAAATCAACCACAAATAATACTTATCTTGAAGATGAAGTTGTCCAAACAACTGGCTATGTGAGAGCAATGTTCCACCCAACCATAGCTCCCTGTCTAGCCTATATTCTTTTAGCTGAGAGATCACCCCCGAGCTGGGTTGTGTATCCACTATGGAGGAACTAGATGGGCTCACTCACAGCCATGGTTTCACTCAACAGCTATGCTAATCCAACACACAATTGGGTTTATCAAGCATACAAAAGACAAAGGAGGGAAATGCTAAGCCCATGAGCTCAACCACATAACTATAGGCATCTCAAGATAATTCAAACAGTCAAGGCAACCACAGTACCTACCACACCCAACACAAGGAAGGTCCCCTTCTCTGCTGCACAATCCCTCAGGCGTCCCTTCCCTCTAGTGCTCTCCAGTATGGGCATAGAAAGGTCCAAGCTGCTAAATCCTCGAGATTCCAGCCTTCACTGGGTTTATCAAGCATTCCCAACCTCTGTTCAATCATTCCCACTTGGATTTCTCACAATTCTATCATCAAATAACTCAATCCCGTTACTGGATTTATGGGCTATAAAAACTGGGTTTTCCAATGGATTTCGGGGTATCTAATACCCTCAATTTTGCCCCAAGGTTCATATCTATGGATCCCCCATTGGATTTTACCATCAATACTCAATTCTGGGTGTTTATGGCACTTCAAAACGTGGGTTCTTGCAAAGTTGCGATTTCTGGTTTTTTTCACTGTTGGGCATTTGTAATGGATGAAAACTAATGCTGGCCTATTCAACAATGGAATGGGAATGAGGAAGAACCAATTCCCATGAGGTAGGGTGACTTGTGGTACACGCAAAATAGAGCCCATATCTGCCATACAAATTTCTGGGTTTCCCATGCTCCATTGAAGCCATGGACTGAATTCTTCAACAACTTCCTTACAACAGAATTAAATGTCAGCAAGGAAAGTCAAACAGGTTCTCAAAATGACATTTGGAAGCATATGGTTCATCCCCACAACCCCCTCACCACTCCCTAGTGGATTACACATGGCCCCTTCTCATTAGTTGCTCCCATAGCCAGTTTTGGTATTTTATTGAAATATTAATATTTACATCAATTACAATATTTCATGGCTTAATAGCTCATGGGTAATAAAATATCAAATACTTGCCTTTCTAAATAAAATCTGAGCATACACTAGTGGGGCCTTTGCTTTGAGATCAATGCTAGGAAAACATACATCTCATGTATACAATATTTACATTAAAAGCCAGTATTTCATAAGGGTCAAAATTGGGGTATTATAGAAGGAAAGAATTAAAATGTTCTTATAGGTAGATAATCCGTGGGAAGTAGTAGAGAGTACCCAGACTAAACCCATAGTTGTTCCTAATGCAACTACAGATGCTGTAGGTTATGCAACCTTTAACAAGAAGAGTATGAAAGCCAAGAAGATGATACTTGATTCTATTAAGGATCATGTGATCCCTCATGTTGCAGGGAAGACACATGCCTATGAAATGTGGAACTCACTGCTTAGACTGTATCAAAACTCAAATGAGAATAGAAAGATTATGCTTAGGGAGAAACTGAGGAATGTGAAAAATACTGACATGGAGAATGTTACCTCTTACCTTACTAAAATATCCAATATTAGAGATGAATTGAGTGCAGTTGGAGAAGCCATGACTAGTGCAAAGATGGTAAGGACTTCCCTAAACTGTTTCTCTGGGAACTGGAAACCCTTTTTGAAGGGTGTTGTATCCAGAGAAAATATACCTGGTTGGGAAAGGTTGTGGGACAATTTTGTCCAAGAATAACTTCATGATGAAGCTCTTGAAAAACAGTCACCGAATGAACATAGTGAGGAAAAGGTTTCCCTTCTGACTAAGAACAAAGGAAATGCTAAGAAGAAATTTGTAAGAGATCTCAGCAAAGTTAGATGTTACCAATGCAATCAGTATGAGAATTTTGCTTCGAACTGTCCAAATAAAAAATATAAGAAACAAACAATAGCATCAACATCTATTGAAGAATTTGCTAGTGTGTTTGAGAAAGAGTTCTCTCTTGTTTCGATTGTTTCCAGTACGAACAATTCCAGTTTGCAAAATTTTTGGATAGTGGATAGTGGATCTACCAGACATATGACCAGTATGTGGAGTGTCTTTCAGGAAATTGTTGATATTGGACTAGGATGTTGGTTTGTTGAGACCAGTTTAAGTCAAGTTCAGGAAATTAGAGGTATCAGAACTATTAAATTCCAATTAGAAGAAAATCCCTTGTATTGAAAGGGTCAGATTTGTTCCAGGGCTCAGAACAAACTTAATATCAGTTTCGACCTTGGAAGATGAAGGTTATAGTACCTTGTTCAGAACAGGCCAAGTTTTTGTGTATCCGGCTGGAAGACCAAACAATTCATTTCTATTGGGAGACGGAAGAGATAAGATCTATGTACTACGGGGAGAGCTAGTATATACAGAGTCCGGAGATTGGCATTTTGAGATAGAGGATGATGAGATAGTGGTTGCAAACACCTAGATGATACCTTTAGAGGAAGAGAGTGAATCTCTTCAAAGTACTGGCAGGAGGCTCAGCCAGTATAGTAAGATTGAGCAGATAGAGAACAAAAGAATGGAGTCTTCTCAAAATTCAGCCTTCAGAGTTGTGTTTAGACACAGATCTCCAAATCAGTTTCCAGAGCAAGAGGAAGTTGCTGAGAATGATGATCTAGGTGGAGCAGTTATAGGTAGTGCTTAAAGGACCTCCCTTGTTAAGAGGGAGTATTGAAAATTGTAACAAGAGATGTCATTTTCATGTTTTTGTATTTTTGTCATGGGGGGGGACACAAGTCATTTCCTAGCATGTTATGTTTGTAAAGTGACTTTTTAATAAAATACCTTTCTATAAAGTGAATGTACTTAAGTTGTGCATTTAATAAACACCCTCAGAATAGAATTATAATAACCATAAGATCAAAAGTTAGTTTGAGTTGGTTATGTAAGTTAGGGAAAAGTGTAAGTACATACACATGCTTGGGAATGAAAGAAAAATACACAAAGACACTAAGAGAGAGATATTTCAGACTATGTCAGGATAAACATTTAGACAATTTGAGGGCACAATTTTCCAGAAGAATTGCTGCAAAAATATTGACCATACAGGCTCAGGCTCAGATTTAAAGGAAGTTGCAGGAAGAAATTCGTATAGAAGTACAGTCCGTGCATTGGTACAGTACCCGACAATCTTCTGCTGTACAACCCAAACGTGTGAGTTTGACTGTGTTTATTCAGTTCAGATTTCAATACATATTTTCTGAAGATTGTTTTGATGCTGTAAATGAAATTCTAAGGATAGAATTTATGAGTTATTATTCTCTTAATAAATTTCTTTTCTTAAGGGTTTTCCTCTGTTAAGGTTTTTGGCCTTGGGCATTGCCCTAAAATCCCGTGTTACTTTCATTTTCTTATTGGACTTTTATCAAACACTTTGACTGTAACTCTGATTTGTGACTTTTATCAAAAATATTCAAAAAAGAGTGTAACTCGGAGAGGAAGCATACCAAGCATGGTTGAATCAACCACATATTCAATTCCCACCATGTCAAGACGCACCAATTAGAAATTCATACAGTAATAGTAGTTCTTCACATGTTGGAAATGGAGGAAATGAAATAGATTTTGGTATGGATAATTTATTACGACATACGCGTGCCATGGATTAAATGTTGTTACATAGATTTGAGGACAAAGAGCTAAGGAATGATTCTCATATAACTAATACCTTCTCCAAATCCTCAAATCAGTTTCCACCACCCCTCTCTTTGGACCTGGCCACTCAAAGTATACCCATATGGGGACAAAAATGTTACTATACAACTTGAAATAAATGTATGGCGTGTCATACGCATGTTTCTCAGTTCTTTTGAGGTAGCTGGCCATCAACTACCTTATATTTTGAGGAATCTTGTCAGACAAACAACATTGAAAACGGTCGATTTTATGAATGTCAAATGTCATTGTACATTTATATTTCCCACTAACTGTAGGTTATTTAAATATAAGGTACTTCCAAGTGATAATCTCTTTCCCGATAGATGCGAAGAGGAAAAACAAATATTGAAAATGTTGGGTGTTGAGTACATATCATATCATGCATGTCCCAATGATTGTTTTCTATATAGAGGTGAGTATGGAGATAAAGAGATATGTCCAAAATGTTGGCATGATAGGTACTAAAAATTGAGAAAAAATTCTAAAGCACATGCTACACCAATAGAGCCAGAGGCATCACCACCTCTACCAGTATATTAAGAGGCATCGACACCTCCACCAGTAGAACCAGAGGAATCAGTTCCTCTTCCAGGAAAAAAAAACATCCAAGAGAGAAGAATAGATAGGTCCATCAAGATGAATCATACCCCCTCTGAGCGTCGTATCTACAATAGAGGTGACTGGAGAAGGAAATGTTGGATGGTCGCGCTAAAGAGGATAGGATGGTTGGTCAAGTAGGAGTAGTTGAGGATATGGACGTGGTGGTCCAAGTGGGGCTAGGTGACAAGATGAAGGATCTAATGGATGAGGAGGGGGATCAGGAGGAGGTGTATAAGATGTCGGAGATGATGGGGGATGAGTTGGAGGAGGAGGAGGTGGATGATATTTCGAGGCTATTTCCTCTCGAAAATAAGAAGGAGATGATGGATGAGGAGGTGGAGGAGGAGGATCTCTGACCTCATTAGATGAGGAATGGTCATCCATCCTAGCAGGTAAACGAATGGATGCATTGACAATATCATTCATCAATTTCTTCATATCATGATGAACCATCCTCCATATCTTTGTGAGGTCAGGATTTCACACAATGGCATGCACCCATATAGGTTGAACCCCCTACTGCACCAACGATGTCAATAACCTATATGCCACACATTTTTTATACTTATAAATAGGCCTACTTTGGAGGCTAGATCTATGAGTTTGTGGCACCTTGGGCTCTTTCATCTCCCCATCATCCTGAGCTAGAACATGAAGCTCCTCCCCATCGATTGTGCCAATGTTTGCAAAATATATTGTACACAACAATAATGGAACAATTTAATATAAAAATTTAGAATATATTACATTTTCATTAAGCATAAAGAGAATAAAATGCAACTAGATTAATTTAAACATAATGCTAATATTACCTCTCTGATCTAGTGGCTCATCCTGGCTGAAGAATATGTTGCAACACACTCTCCAATACAAACCTGCGTATGGATATGGAGCCAGTTATAATGAATGGTCATCCTCACTTCATAGCATCTCGAGCACCTTTGTTGTGATCATGGCTAAGAACTCACAATACCCCCTCTTGGGAATCATCTTCCCCCACATGCACATATGCACCTCAATCATTGACTTAGGAGGGTGGAGGTCAAATGATGGCCTAATGGCTGGAAATATCTCAAAAAATAAGAACAAAATATCTAAATCAAAAGGGAATTTGACCCTCCCATCATTGTACGCATGACATCGATATAAAGCATAAAAAAACTACCCTAAACAAATGGCAAACCACTTGATGCATCTAGGTCTCTACACTAAATAATCTACATAAAATAATTGAGGGAAACTAATGTACTACCGATCAGTGGTGAGGTGCATGATGGTCACCACCAATAGTTAGAGGCGCCTCAAATGATCTGCACTGAAAGAGGAAATGCGGAGCTGTCCACCACTCACCTAGAAATCAGTAGGATTGCTGATGTGGTCAATGATATATATTTAAGAGTAGGCTAGATGAATCTCTATTGCAACACCAGTTGGGACCTCAGGGAACCAAGGAAAATCCTCCCCTCTCCAGGATAGCCTAGTGATGAAATATATGTCCTCCTTAGTGGGGTGGAACCACTGATCGATACCAACATGAATCGCCTACCTCCAATGATCCCAACATTGGATCAATTGAACTAGCAATGTCAAGTTACCATTGAGGGGTGTAGCTTACTAATATAACTTCAAGAGGCCACAAACCATTAAGAGGTCTTGGATATGTTGAGTAATCAGGTGAGGGTACAAATCCCTCTCCTGCTGCCTCTCCTCACATTGTCTCCTGAATTTGTACTGCTCAACATGTGCCTACTGCTACTAAGCTTCCTCTAACTGATGATGGCTGTATTTCATTTATAACATGAATCACTCTCATAAATAAACATGTAAAAAAATTAAATGAGAATTATATTTAGTAACATCCAATATAATATTTTTTGCTAGAAAACAAATTTGACAAGTGGTGCATCTTAATTACAGTAACACGGCACTATCGGTGCACCAGAAAAAAAAGCGCACCCCTAACGATGTGATACTATAAAACAAACACGTTAGTAAAATTTTATTATATTTTGAATATATATAAATAGCTTCAGGTGTGTCATCTATGATATTCCACAGTGCATTACATCGAACTAGCACACCATTGTATGACCGTCTATTTAGTTATTTTGTAATTTTAAAATGGGCTAATGGTGGTCCTCATTCACGTCAACGCACCAGTTGATGGTGCACACACATTCATATAGAGAACCATCTAATTGTGAGTTTTTTTAAATTTTATGATGCATTTGTGAAACAAGATCACAACGAACATTCAGTGCATATCGTGTAGCTAAGTGCATCGTGAATATTTTGTTTCATTTTTTTAAAGATTTAACAGTTCTCTAGGAACACATCAACACACTGTAAGAGTTGTGGGGTGGGTTAAATTAACCACACCAATTAACATTATCATTTTTAAAATAAATTATGTTCATTTATACGGTGCGCTTAGAACACATTAGCGCACCTACGGGAAGTGTGGTCGTATTTATATTATGCACTAGGATTACATTGATAGTTTTTTTAAATTATGTTAATTGGTGTGATAAATATTATATCTCAACGTATGTGAGGTGCGCCTATGTATTCAACACACCCTTATCAACGCACCCTTTTAAATTCACAGGGTGCACCGGCTTGCAGTTAGAGCCAAACAACTCGGACGCACCGCATAGAGTTTTTTATATTTTTTTGAGATTGGGAAAAATAAAGATGAATTCTCAAATTTGAACCACGAAAAAATTAAATAGTGAAGTAATAATCAATTTGTTTGGTCCCTTGAGCATCAGGGAGGCATTGTGGTGATGTATGTAAAATTTGAATTTTTTTCCACCATTTGGAAAAATTCAAACTCTAGTCAACAGCCAATGGGAGTGAGAAACGCCACCACCTAGAGCATGGATGCCAGGGTGTCTCAGTATGTGATGTATGGAACCTGTGTTGTTGGGTTTAGACACACTATAGAATGATAAAAGTGATTTTTTCGATGTGGTCATTTTTTTATTAAACCCTTTATTTGTGCACTTGATTCTAGGATGTCCCGGTTTGATCGATAATATAAGCAGAAGGTTAATAAACACTTGGAAAAAAATAGTCGTGTTTTTTTTTTAAATTTTTAACCCTAATGTGGTGCATTATATTCAATGACACACTAGTGTGATGGATGATACAAAACACACCGCAAATAGAAATTTGAAATAAAAAATAGACATCTTTTTTAATTTGCAATGTTTTAACCCTAATGCAGTGAGCCCAATTCCATGATGTACTAGTGTGATTGATAATATCAAATGCACCACGAACAAAAAAGTCATGTTTTCTTTTTTTATTTGAAATGCTTAACCCTAACGTGGTGGGGTGTTGTCATTACTACCCCAAGGAGATAAATTATACATACCATACCGGTGTTGGAAAAAAAATAAAAACACGTGTTATCCTCCATACTCTGAACTCTGAAAAAAAAAAGTTTGATTCCCCTACTCAGTTATCCTCATGTACCCAAACAATGTCTCGGTTACCTATCTAGTGTTAATTTTATCTTGGTGGTATACCTCATGCTTCTGTGAAGGAAACATAATCACCTTAATCGTCGTATCTATCCTTCCATAGATGTTAACACATCTCTTGCAGAAGTTAGACCTAGAGCCATCCTATACCTTCGTCTCATTACCTTCATTGATGAGTCCCTTGGACCAACTGAAGGGAGACACATTGCCCTTTAGTTTGGTTGTTTCTCACGTGCTCCATGAAAAATCACTTATCAAATCATTGATATTTGTAAAGGACAATGGTCCTTTCACTATTTGGTTGAAGACCCCGTATATCCCTGACTCCTAGCCTTGATGGAGTCTGTTGTTCAATAATGTGATTTTGAGATATCATGGTTGTGTTAGGTGATAATGTTGTGGAAACCCCCGGTTACAAGATCCATTTGGTATTGTTGGATCTTAACCTTGTTCTTTGACTTTCTTGTATTGACCCAGGTTCTGCGCAATTGTGGTCCAACAAAACCCTTATTCACCGGCCCTTTCGGCAATATTCTGCGAACAAACTGAGGTCTCACCCGAGGCAAAGTTTGTGGGGGATTACAGAAGCATGTTTCTGTAATCAGGTGATGCGCGGTTAACAGACTAGGATGGACTGTGCAAAGTTTCACCTAGTTCGCGGCTATCACTTATACTATAGCGCACACTGGGACTGCGCACTTCAATGCAATCATTTAACAATATGATAGTGCAACTCTACACTTCGCATAATATATGGGACTGTGCACTGCGGAACAACTACTTAGACAATAGGACAACGCAACTCAAGACTGCACTACTTATTAACAATCACACATCTTGTACAGACTTCACTTACTTAGTGTAAATTATGCATTCAACAAGCATATTGGACTATATACTCTGTGAACTCATGCAATATGATGAACCCTATCACCCTATCACCCACAGGCGAATGGAACGGTGGAGGTGTTTAACAAGGTATTGGAGAAAGCGTTGAAAAAGGTGTGCAATACGAACTGCGACGACTGGGATCTGAAAGTCCTGGCAGTGTTGTGGGCCTATCGCACCACATGTAAAAGGTTGATTGGTTAGACACCTTTCAAGCTAGTATATGGGAAGGAAGCAATTATGCCTATGGAGTACATTGTTCCAAGTCTACGCATTGCGGCTGTTACGAGCATGGATGCTATTGCAGCATTAAATGAATGTCTAGATCAATTGGTGGAGCTGGAGGAGGATCGATTTATCGCTAGCTTTCACCAAGGGGTGGAGAAGGATCGCCAGAAGGCATGGCATGATCGCCACATCAAAAGTAAACAGTTTCAACAAGGCGACTTAGTGTTATTATACGACAGCAAGTTTATGAAACATCCAGGCAAGTTGCAGATGCATTGGCTGGGTCCATATCGCATCAATAGTATTACTTTAGGAGGAGTCGTTCAGTTGCAGCGGTTGGATGGGGCGATGCTCCCCAAGCTGGTAAATGCTCACAGGTTGAAGCCCTATCGCTCAAGCTTGGAGCAGTGCGATGTTTGAGTCACATCAATTTAAAAAAAAAAAAATTGGTTGTTGCAGGTTGATTGGTGGCAAATGGCACACCAACAGAAGAAGGTATTCAACAGCAAAGAGGCTTGTGCCGCCAGTTTGGAGACTTAGGGCAGTATTGCGACCGGGACCGACGACATCTTTTGTTGCAGGATTTTTTCGATGATTATGGAGGATTTGGGAGGTATGGGGTAGTGTTTTTATATCATGTCACCACTTCCCATCATCCCTATACATGATTGCACCTCACAGATTCGGCTAGATTACCACAAGACGACGACATGTTTTGCACATGGCACGCTGGGCCGGTATGATCAGCACAATGTGAGGAGATTGCTCACACATTGGCACGTAGGATATTCGGTGACAATATGGTCACCCCCCCAATTGTGTCAGTTGATGGGTTCACACACACAGATGAGAGGTAGAGGGACATCATTCCCACCGTTGTGACCCGGGAATGGTCCGGCTATAAGTAGCCGAGGCAGCTGATAGTTTGCTACAACAAAGTTGTTCTGAAATAGAGTGGTTATGTTGGTTGATCAGTTTGTGAGTTAAGTTCTGAGGAATTCCAAGGAGGCTGTGGAAATGCTTCACTTCATTTCCCATGGCAGCACCCCAGGGGCCCTGCGAGCCCGAACGACGAGTGTCCCTGAGCGTCTTGATATGGCGGGTGCATTTACACTGTGGTACGCCCGAGCCGAGAGCCGATCTAGCATGGTTAAGTATGCATTAGTTCTTTGAAGGATTGTGCTCTTCTCGACCCCTGAGCGGGTTGGGGCGGTAGCTCCCCGCCCACAGTAGGAACCAGTTGCTGGTGCGAAACAGATGTGCCAGATTCATTTGTTAAATTCGCACCTTTGTACTGTTCATCCTCTTTTTCTTTCCTTCAGTACCTTTTCAAGAGACTCGAGGATGAGTTTGAAAAGTACATGATAGCAATTCGGGCGATGATAATTTTGGGTTAAACATACAAACGATGATCAGTGTAGTAGAAGGAGTGGAACAACACTGCATGATCCAGACAGCAAGAACAGTTACCGGAACATAAGTTCAGTTCGACGACACTCCGTCCAGAAGTTGATGTGGCTCGAGGGTGAGCCACAAGATTGTGTTGGGGGCCTGTTGGTAGGCGGTTTGATGGGGAAAGGTCGCAATACCATCGACACTGCGACACATCGGATGAGGGCGCGAAAGGAGTATTTTGTGCTAAAGAATACCACAGTTGGCGGATTTTGGGTCACTTGGACCACATATTATGTAATAGTGAGTCAGTGTACCCCGGTATGCGGGTTTTTGGGGTCATTTGGACCGAGTCAGTGAGATATTGGGTCAATTGTCCATAGTGTCGGTTAGGAAGTCAGTTGTAAGTGGACAAGTATTGTAATGGCAGAAGCCTATAAATAGATAAGAGCGGTAAGTGTTAGATAGAAAATAGGATAAGAGAGAAGAAGCGAAGTACTAGAGAATAGATAAAGGAGAATGATTGTGTATTGAGATCTATGTTTTGCTTCTGGTATATGATCGCGACAGTAATGTAATGATGTTTTGGTACGAACTTTGTGCAATGTTGCAATGAATGAATGTTGTTTGATGCAATATTTGTTTACTGTTAATATAATGATAAATGCTGTGATTTAGTAATATGTTCTACGTAGAATATGATGATAAATGCTGCGATGAAGTAATATGGTATAACTCACCGAATGTTTAAAGTTTTTGTTTGGGCACCGGCCGGGGCAGATTTGAGCCCACCCAACAACACCCGTAGAGCGGATGAGGTCACACCTGAGGCATCCAAGAACAACAGACAGTATGTGTAGATAGTAAGGTGAACCCCTGTCCACTGAGGTCGTGTTGGTCAACAAATGGTTCTGTTGCCGGGACCGTGTGCAGAGTAGAAGGAGGTCACGTTGTGGCACCCAATGAAGCCAGAGATACAGAAATGGTTCGATCAGAAGTTGCAGGAGTTTGCTCTAGAAGAAAGCCGGAACATGCGACTGATAGTAGATCACTGTTTGGGTCGATATATTCACGACGGTCTGCATGAATAGTTTTTCTGTGAATTCCCGGTCATTCTATATGAATGGTTGTCAAATATGACCTTCTATAAGAGGAACTTACAGGGTGGTGAACCGACGGCTTGGACCCCGGAGTTGATTCAGGAGCTGCAGGAAGTCGATAATAAGGCATCGCGGGCTGTCGAAGTTTGGCTTGATAGCATCTTAGAAGGATATATCACTGAATTTGCGGTCGACATGAAGAAATCCTATAGTGAAGCTGAAAGATACTTCTTTCGAGGACCGAGGGGAAGGTTTCTGTTGTCACTCCAACTGTCGATTAAGATGATAATCTGCAAAAAGGGTATATTAAAGATCCGCCTTGATCAGTAGATAGCTTGGTGGGTGGAGGCCACGGGTACTGCGTATGCTGGGGGGCAGTACATGGAATGGTAAAGGGGTAGATGGGTGCAAACCATGAGGAGACTGTGAACGAAGCCGAGGAAGAAAGTGGTCTTACAAGAGGAGGAGCGAGGTTTCGACATGAAAAGAGGTAGAGGATGGGAGAAGGTCCTGCTGCAATCGAACCGCAAAACCGTGAAGGAAGACCACACAGGATGAAGCGACCTCACATTCCTGATAGGGATGACCAGGATACGTCCAGGATAGAGGCAGGACCAAACCCCAGCACCAACGTGCCCACACCTCCGCTCACTAACTCTCAAAAAACAAGAAATACTACTTCGACACCGCCAAGTTCGTCAATACCACAGAAGTTAATTGGTAGTAGCAAAACGACAGGAGGAAGAAATCCCATAATGGTGGGCGATGATGCTAAGTTACCGTTGTTCCATGGAAGTGCGACAGACAACCCAATACAGTATTGGTTTTTGTGTGAAGCGGTCTGGACCATGAAATAGATCACTGATGCCAATGCTAAGAAAGGATAGTTAGCCACGACTCCGCAAGGTCACGCTTTAGATTGGTTCATGAAGTTTATTCTAGTCCCTACGAGGGCCCCAGAGAAGTCACTGGATGAGATTCGGGATGGGCTGATTGTTGAATTTAGACGGCCTAAGTCGGAGGCCCAATACATTACTGAATTGAAGGAAATTAAGTAGTATCCCAATGAGACGGTATGGGATTTTGACCAGCAATTCAAGACGCTGATGGCAAAGGTTAGTTTCGATATGAGCGTCGTTCAACATAAAGAATGGTTCATTGCAGCATTGCTACCCCACATTCGGCTGCCGCTAATGCAGCAAAACATATCGATGCCTAGTGAAGCTCTAGAGATTGGAATGCGATTGGAGGCGCCACCAATTGGAGATGATACAGCTGGGATGTCGCAGATACAGACACAAATTGCTAACTTGTTTATACAGTTGCAAGATTTGAAGAAGAACAAGGAACAAAGTGCTGAAGTATGGTGTACGCGATGCCGAGGAGAAGGGAATACGAAGGATAATTGCCCGGATTTTCCTAATTATTTGGTGTCAGGTGCGCCAAACCCATTGAATGGTGGCAGTATGCCATGGTGTCGCATTTGTCACATGTTTGGGCACAGTCACGACAACTGCCCGTATATGCAAGAAATGGTCACAACCCCGCATAATCTTTACAGCACATTCTGCAAGTCGTTGGGTCAAGATGACAAGGATTGTCGTGCATATGGGTTTCTATAGGAGAGGATGTGTGATGCATTCTACGTCAAGGATGATCAGCGCATGGTGCAACAACCACAACTACAACCACAGGTAGCCTAGCCGCTACCGCAGCTGCTGATGTAGTTAGCACCACAGTAACAACAACTGCAATAGTTCATGCTGCAATACACTCCGATGTAGATGACTCCCCCAAAACCACAATATGTACAGCAACCGCAGTATGCACAACAAGGGCAAGGGATTCCACCAGCACCAATGCAGCAACAAGACCAGTAGCAAGGCGGCTACCAAGGAGGATACAGGGGTAGACACGGTGGCGGATTTGGTCGTGGAGGAGGAGGCCGAGGAGGTTGTGGACTTGTTCAATGTTACCATTGTGTAGTATGGGGGAATTATCAGCGCGATTGCCCACTGCTACAGAATCAGTGTACGTTTTGTTTTGGTAATGATCATACAGTTGAGAATTGTCCCCAATTGATTGCACGATGGGAAGCTGGGAATGCTCCGCAGCTGCAGAATCAGGCCCAGCCACAACAACTAGTGCAAAAACCAATACAACAACCAGTACAGAACCGGCCCCCGTGACCACCACCAAACGCCAATCAAAATATCAATCAACCAGGGAAATTGTAGTAGAACTAGACGCAGGGAGCAAATATTGCGACCATTTCTGCCGAACTGCGACCACAAGATGCTTCGGTGGCTGTTGTCACTTGTGGAGGCAAGACGACTGGGGAGGATGGTTCGCAACCACTGATTCGGTTGGATGGTTAGAAGATGGTACATTTGGACATTGATATGGAGCGGGAGACATTCATGGAGGCACGTTGCACCTTGGAGAAAGACCGTAGTAAGGATATTTTTTGTGATATGCCGCCTGTCTTTGATGCTACACTAGATGCTGATCGACCACCACCAACAGGGACATTGCAAAAGTTCCTTGCAATTTGTCTATCATTGGCCCGAGACCCGGCTGCCCTCGTTCAGATTGAGGGATGGTTGCAGCGATTTTCGAAAGGACGGAAGGAGTCGGCAATCAACTCCCTACAGCGACGGAAGACTGGCAAGGAGATGCGAATGAATATTCAGATTGGTGACTATGATGTTTACTATGTGATTCTTGACCTTGGTTCGGATGCTAACATCTTAACCAAGCAGGTGTGGCAGAAGATGGGGAGTCTCCCATTGAGTTGGTCTCATGTGCAGCTTCGTTTGGCTAACCATGCGAAGGTAACACCCATTGGGCGAGTTCTGCGGCTCACGATTGATATTAAGGGCATGAAGACTTATGTGGACTTTGATGTTATTGAAGTGGTTGAGGGAGGAAGCTCTTATCCGGTGCTCTTGAGGATCGGATGGGATAATGATAGTGGAGTTGTAATCAACTTCAAGAAGCACATGATGACCTTTGAGAATCACAATTTCCAAGTCATAGCCCCGTTGGATCCAGCTGAAGGACGCCGCTATGTGGAGCCTGTAGAAGATGATGATCCTACTAGATGGGATCATGCATTTAATATTTCTAAATATTATATTCATCCTACCACCTACGGTGAGTTGGAGTGGCGCAGGGAGAGCTCTACGTCTTCCGACTCTGATGATGCATTAGAACATTGGCGGAATCGAATGCATGAAGTATCAGTCCAGAAATGTGGTTTAGGTACGCAATCCTTATGTCGTGTTGCGACAGAAACGATCACATTGCCTGTCTACGATGGGTTTCCTGGCCTAAACACCTTTTTAGCAGAATTTGAAGACCGCGTCCCAAAACCACAGCGATTGCTAACCTTGGAGGAAGCACTGAAGGTTGCTCCAGCACGATGGTGGGCGACACATAAGAAATTCATCAAAGGTTGGTCATAGTGTCGAAGGTTGATGATGGTTCGGTTCGGCGACACTAAGGTTTATCACACTGGCAAGTATGATGGCCGGACTGATCCCAGTGATCATGTGATGGAGTGCCAACGATTATGGGTAGCGCTACCCAGAGATGAGTGGGTCCATGCTTTTGTCCATACTTTGGATGAGATACCACACTCGTGGTACACTACAACCGAGTTGCACCGATACATTACAACATGGGGGGAGTTGACGATCTGTTTCACTCATATGTTCACTTTTGCGGATGCCAACCCTGATGTCCATAACACCCTGTAGCTCATCTGCGACGTGGTATTTCAGGTTGTTCCGGTGGCCTAACCTATCGACCCGCACACACAATGTCAGATGTAGTCTCTCATGGAGTGTTTCAACATCATTGGTGGCCCGAAGGACGATGATGATCCCAAGAATGTTAACATTCCCGAATCCGAAGGAAGTCGTGATGTGATCCCACCTATTGCGCCAAGTAATCCGTTCAGTCAACCATTGCAGCTTCGCAAGATGAATATTGGCACCGAGGATACTCCCAAGTTTGCTAATGTTGGGGATTATTGGGACGATGAGATGATGAGTAAGGTTACTGAGTTACTTCATGAGTTTCAAGACGTGTTTCCCACGAAGTTTTCCGAAATGAAGGGAATCCTAGGTGATTTAGGAGAGATGAAGATTCCATTGAAACTAGATGCTAAGCCAGTCCGACGGCGACCTTATCGGCTGAATCCGTGACATAAAGAAAAGGTCAAGGAGGGAATTGTTCGCATGTTGGATGCTGGTATTATCGAACCTGTGGAAGAGTTCGAATGGATCAATCCTATGGTGGTGCAGGACAAGAAAACAGGTGAAGTGCGCATTTGCGTTGACTTGTGGAAGTTGAACGATGCCTGCTTGCATGACCCTTTTCCGACCCCATTTACTGATGAAGTACTTGAAGGAGTGGGTGGCCAGGAGATGTACTCTTTCACTGATGGATTCTCTAGCTACCATCAGATTTGCATTGCCAAGGAAGATCTCCATAAGACAACTTTTGTTACTGAATCGGGTTGCTTTCAGTACACGATAATTCCATTTGGTTTGAAGAATGCACCTGCGATATTCTCCCGGGTCGTTGTTGCCGCATTCAAAGATTTTATTCAGATGTTTTTATAGGTATATATGGATGATTGGACCATTTATGGATTGATTCATGATCATCTAGCCAATCTGCGGTTAATGCTTGAGCGTTGCCAACAGCACCAGATATCAGTGAACTTGAAGAAATGTATTTTCTGTGCACCATTTGGGATATTGCTGGGTTATATCGTGTGTAAGCAGGGATTGCTAGTTGATCCAGCCAAAATTGCACTCATTTTGGGGTTGCAACCGCCAACCACCGTTAAGTAGTTGCGCGTGACCTTGGGTCATACGGGATATTATCGCAAGTTCATTAGGGGGTATGCTGTGATTACTGCCCCTACAGAAAAGTTGTTGAAGAAGGACGCGGCATTCCAGTGGAGCCTGGAATGTCAGGATAGCTTCGAAACGCTCAAAGCGAAGATGGCGTCGGCCCCAATCTTGGTCTTTCCGGACTGGAGTAAGGAATTCCATGTCCATGTTGATGCTTCATTAGTTCCAATAGGTGTTTTGGTTGCTCAACTTGGAGAAGGTGACCTTGATCATCCCATTGCTTTTGCCAGTCGGAAGCTGTCCTCTACGGAACACAATTACACTACCTCAAAATGAGAAGGTCTGGCCATGGTTTACGCACTGCAGAAATTCAGGCACTATTTGTTGGGTGGCCACTTTAAAATTTTCACTGATCATTCTGCAATGAAATACTTGGTCAATAAGCCTGTGTTGGGGGGGAAGATCTGCCGGTGGCTACTTTTGTTCCAGGAGTTTGATTTCGAAGTCATTGTGAAATCGGGGTGGTTGAATGCTGGACCAGATAATCTATCACAGATCGACACAGGGGAGGAACCAACTAATATCAAAGACGGGTTGTGTTAACACCCAAAAAAGTGTTCACTACCTCATCTACCTCATTACATGGCTCATTTGTCCATTTTCCTACCATATTTCCCTTAAAAACCCTAAAAATCCCACTAAAAAGCCTCCAAAAGGCCACAAAACCATCAAAAAGCCTCAAAAAGGCTAAAAAACCCCTTTTTCCTCCAAAAATATCCAGAATTCCTCTAAAATAGCAAAAACCCCCTAAAAAGGGAAGAAAAAATATAAAATAATGAGGAAAAGGAGGAAAAAACACTATACAGCTGCCCTAAACCATATGGTTCCCAAAACCATGGGCCAGCACTCCACCACCAAAAAACTATAAATAGGTGATGGAGACCCCTTATTTCATATCCGCAATCAAGTATACCCTTACTCTGCCAAAATCTCTCTTGAAACCCTAGCTCACCCTTGAGCTACTTTCACCTTGAGAGCCCCTTTTGGCCCATTCCCACCATTGGAGAAAGAGAAGGAGCACATTGGAGCTTGGAGCAACCCTCTTGGACATTGCAACAGCTTCACCAACCTTCACATTGGAGGTAAAATTAATACAAAAACCATTATTTACATTTTGTTGTTTATGTTTCATGCACATGTTTTCGAGTAGTTTACATTTATGTTTTAGCATTTTAATTTCCATTTACTGAACTGCTACTAAGGAGTCCATTCTCCTTAGTAGGTGCTCATTTGCACAAGCTAGGGGTAAAACCCTAGCTACAGGTTGCCAGATGCCCAACTATTTCACGTTACTGCCGCTGATCAATATTTTGATGACATCCTTTAGTTTCTGGTGACCGGCACCACGCCCGCTGACTTTACCACTACTCAGAAGAACCAGTTGGTTGTCAAGGCTGCTGACTTTCAACTAATCGCGGGAGAATTGTATAAATTGGGTGCTGATGAGATATTGCACAGATGTGTCTTGCCGCATGAGCAAGAGCAGATATTGGATGAGACACATGGAGGAGTCGCGGGAGGACATTATGGCGGTCGAGTGACTGCCCGAAAGTTACTACTTGCAGGGCTTTGGTGGCCCACATTACATAATGATGCAACAGAATATGCGCAGTCTTGTGATGTTTGTCAGTGACTGGCAAGCCGTCCAGATGCGACGAGATGCCTCTCCTACCTCAAGTGACACTGCAACCGTTCAAAAAATGGGCTTTGGATTTTGTCGGACCGATCCATCCACCAGGGAAACGCACAGGTGCGCAGTATATTGTCACGGCGATAGAGTACTTGACCCGATGGGTTGAAGCAACACCTGTAGTTGATTGCTCCACCGCAACAACTGCTCGATTTTTGTTTGATCACATTATCACTCGATTCGACTGTACCAAGATATTGTTGAGTGATCAAGGCAACCACTTTCTTAATCGCACTATCAGCGCATTGACGAAGGAGTTGAAGATACAACATAAGAAGAGTACACTCTATCACCCACAGGCGAATGGAACGGTGGAGGCGTTTAACAAGGTATTGGAGAATGCATTAACAAAGGTGTGCAATAAGAACTGCGACGACTGGGATTTGAAAGTCCCAACAGTGTTGTGGGCCTATCGCACCACATGTAAAAGGTTGATTGGTCAGACACCTTTCAAACTGGTATATGGGAAGGAAGCAATTATGCCTATGGAGTACATTGTTCCAATTCTACGCATTGCGGCTTTTACGAGCATGGATGATGTTGCAGCATTAGATGAACGTCTAGAACAATTGGTGGAGCTGGAGGAGGATCGATTTATCATTGTCTTTCACCAAGGGGTGGAGAAGGATCGCCAGAAGGCAAGGCATGATCGCCACATCAAAAGTAAACAGTTTCAGCAAGGCAACTTAGTGTTATTATACGACAACAAGTTTATGAAACATCCAGGCAAGTTGCAGATGCATTGGCTTGGTCCATATTGCATTAATAGTATTACTTCAGGAGGAGCTGTTCAGTTGTAGCGGGTGGATGGGGTGATGCTCCCCAAACTGGTAAATGGTCACAGGTTGAAGCCCTATCGCTCAGGCCTGGAGCAGTGCGATGTCTGAGTCGCATCAATCTAAAAAAAAATGGTTGTTGCAGGTTGGTTGGTGGCAGATGGCGCACCAACAAAAGAAGGTATGCGACAACAAAGAGGCTTGTGCCACCAGTTTGGAGACTCGGGGCAGTATTGCGACCAGGACCGATGGCAGCTTTTGTTGTAGTATTGTTTCGATGATTATGGAGGATTTGGGAGGTACGGGGTAGTGTTGTTATATCATGTCACCACTTTCCATCATCCCTATACATGATTGCACCTCACAGATTCGGCTAGATTACCACAAGATGACGACATGTTTTGCACATGGCACGCTGGGTCGGTACGATTAGCACAATGTGAGGAGATTACTCACACGTTGGCACGTAGGATATTCGGTGACTGTATGGTCACCCCCCCAGTTGTGTCAGTTGATGGGTTCACACACACATATGAGAGGTAGAGGGACATCATTCCCAGTGTTGTGACCCGGGAACGGTCTGGATTTAAGTAGCCGAGGCAGCTGACAGTTTGCTACAAAAAAGTTGTTCTGAAATAGAGTGGTTATGTTGGTTGATCAGTTTGCGAGTTAAGTTGTGAGGAATTCCAAGGAGGCTGTGGAAATTCTTCACTTCATTTCCCGTGGAAGCACCCCAGGGGCCGTACGAGCCCGAACGACGAGTGTCCCTGAGCATCTTGATATGGCGGGTGCATTTACACTGTGGTACGCCTGAGCCGAGGGCCGATCCAGCATGGTTAAGTACGCAATAGTTATTCGAAGGATTGTGTTCTTCTCGACCCCTGAGCGGGTTGGGGTGGTAGCTCCCCATCCACAGTAGGAACCAGTTGCTGGTGCGAAATAGATGTGCCAGATTCATCTGTTAAATTCACACCTTGGTACTATTCGTCCTCTTTTTCTTTCCGTCAGTACCTTTCCAAGAGACTCGAGGATGAGTTATAACAGTACATGACAGCAATTCGGGCGATGAAAATTTTGGGTTAAACATACAAATGATGATCAGTGTAGCAGAAGGAGTGGAACAACACCGCGTGATCCAGACAGCAAGAATAGTTACCGGAACATAAGTTCAGTTCGACGACACTCTTTCCAGCAGTTGATGTGGCTCGAGGGCAAGCCACAAGATTGTGTTGGGGGCCTGTTGGCAGGCGGTTTGATGGGGAAAGGTCGTGGTACCGCCGACACTGCGACACATCAGATGAGGGTGCGAAAGGAGTATTTTGTGCTAAAGAATACCACAGTTGGCGGGTTTTGGGTCACTTGGACCACATATTATGTAATAGTGAGTCAGTGTACCGTGGTATGCGGGTTTTTGGGGTCATTTGGAACGAGTCAGTTAGATATTGGGTCAATTGTCCATAGTGTCGGTTAGGAAGTCAGTTGTAAGTTGACAAGTATTGTAATGGCGGAAGCCTATAAATAGATAAGAGCGGTAAGTGTTAGATAGAAAATAGGATAAGAGAGAAGAAGCGAAGTACTAGAGAATAGAGAAAGGAGAATGATTGTGTATTGAGATCTATGTTTTGCTTCTGGTATATGATCGCGACAGTAATGTAATGATGTTTTGGTACGAACTTTGTGCAATGTTGCGATGAATGAATGTTGTTTGATGCGATGTCTGTTTACTGTTAATATAATGATAAATGTTGCGATGAAGTAATATGGTATAGCTCACCGAATGTTTAAATTTTTTGTTTGGGAATTGGCCCGGGCAGATTTGAGCCCACCCAGCAACACCCGTAGAGCGGATGAGGTCTTACCCGAGGCGTCCAGGAAGAGCACACAGTATGTGTAGATAGTAAGGTGAACCCCTGTCGACTGAGGTCGCATTGGTCAACAAATGGTTCCGTTGCCGGGACCATGTGCAGAGTAGAAGGAGGTCATGTTGTGGCACCCAACGAAGCCGGAGATACAGAAATGGTTTGATCAGAAGTTGCAGGAGTTTGCTGAAGAAGAAAGCTGGAACATGCGACTGATAGTAGATCACTGTCTGGGTTGATATATTCACGACGGTCTGCACGAATTGTTTTTCTGTGAATTCCCAGTCATTCTGTATGAATGGTTGTCAAAGCTGACCTTCTAGAAGAGGAACTTACAGGGTGGTGAACAGACGGCTTGGACCCCGGAGTTGATTCAGGAGCTGCAGGAAGTCAATAATAAGGCATCATGGGCTGTCAAAGTTTGGTTTGGTAGCATCTTGGAAGGATATATCACTAAATTTGCGGTCGACACGAAGAAATCCTATAGTGAAGTGGAAAGATACTTCTTCCGAGGACCAAGGGGAAGGTTTCTGCTGTCACTCCAACTGTCGATTAAGATGCTAATCTACGAAAAGGGTATATTAAAGATGCACCTTGATCAGTAGACAGCCTGGTGGGTGGAGGCCGTGGGTACTACGAATTCTGGGGGGTGGTACATGGAATGGTAAAGGGGTAGATGGGTGCAGACCATGAGGAGACTATTAGCGAAGCCGAGGAAGAAAGTGGTCTTACAATTGGAGGAGCCAGGTTTCGAAAGGAAAATAGTTAGAGGATGGGAGAAGGTCCTGCTACGATCGAACCGTAAAAACGTGAAGGAAGACCACACAGGACGAAGCAACCTCACATTCCTGATAGGGATGACCAGGCTACACCCAGGATAGAGGCAGGACCAAACCCCAGCACCAACGTACCCACACCTCCGCTCACTGACTCTCAAACAACAAGAAATACTACTTCGACACCACCAAGTTCGTCAATACCGCAGAAGTTAATTGGTTGTAGCATAGCGACAGGAGCAAGGAAGCCCAGAATGGCGGGCGATGATGCTAAGTTACCATTGTTCCATGGAAGTGTGACAGACAACCCAATACAGTATTGGTTTTTGTGTGAAGCGGTCTGGACCATGAAACAGATCACTGATGCCAATGCTAAGAAAGGATAGTTAGCCACGACTCTGCAAGGTCGTGCATTAGATTGGTTCATGAAGTTTATTCTAGTCCCTACGGGGGCCCCAGAGAAGTCACTGGATGAGATTCGGGATGGGTTGATTGCTGAATTTAGACGGCCTAAGTCGGAGGCCCAATACATTACTGAATTGAAGGAAATTAAGTAGTATCCCAATGAGACAGTATGGGATTTCGACCAGCAATTCAAGACGCAGATGGCAAAGGTTAGTTTCGATATGAGCACTGTCAAACATAAAGAATGGTTCATTGCAGCACTAGTACCCCACATTCGGCTGCCGCTGATGCAGCAAAACATATTGATGCCTATTGAAGCTCTAGAGATTGCAATGCGATTGGAGGCATCACCAATTGGAGATAATGCAGCCGGGATGTCACAGATACAGACACAGCTCGCTAACTTGACTATACAGTTGAAAGATTTGAAGAATTACAAGGAACAATGCGTTGAAGTATGGTGTACGCGATGCCGAGGAGAAGGGAATACAAAGGATAATTTCCTGGATTTCCGTAATTATTTGGTGTTAGGCACGCCAAACCCATTGAATGGTGGCAGTATGCCATGGTGTCACATTTATCACATGTTTGGGCACAGTCATGACAACTGCCCGTATATGCAAGAAATGGTCACAACCCTGCGAAATCTTTACAGCACATTTTGCAAGTCGTTGGGTCACGATGACAAGGATTACCGTGCATATGGGTTGCTATAGGAGAGGATGTGTGATGCATTCTACGTCAGGGACGATCAGCGCGCGGTGCACAAACCACAACTACAACCGCAGGTAGCCCAGCCACTACCGCAACCACAGATGTAGTTTGCACGACATCATCAACAACCGCAACAGTTCATGCCGCAATACACTCCGATGCAGATGACTCCCCCACAGCCACAATATGTACAACAACCGCAGTATGCACAACAAGGGCAAGGGATTCCACCAGCACCAATGCAGCAAACCAGCAGCATGGTGGCTACCGGGGAGGATACAGGGGCAGACGCGGTGGCGGATTTGGTCGTGGAGGAGGAGGCCGAGGAGGTCTTGGACCTGTTCAATGTTACCATTGTGCGGTATGGGGGCATTATCAGCGTGATTTCCCACTACTACAGAATCAGTGTACATTTTGTTTTTGTAATGATCATACGGATGAGAATTGTCCCCAATTGATTGCACGATGGCAGGCTGGGAACGCTTCGCAGCTGCAGAATCAGGCCCAGCCATAGCAACCAATGCAGAATCTGATACAACAACTAGTACAGAACCGGCCCCCGTGACCACCGCCGAATGCCAATCAAAATATCAGTCAACCAGGGTATTTACAGCAGAACTAGATGCAGGGAGCAAATATTGCGACCATTTCTACCAAACCGCGACCACAAGATGATTCGGTGGCTATTGTCTCTTGTGGAGGCAAGACGACTGGGGAGGATGGTTTGCGACCATTGATTCGGTTAGCTGGTTAGAAGATGGTAACTTTCGACATTGATACGGAGTGGGAGACATTCATGGAGGCACATCGCACCTTAGAGAAAGACCGCGGTAAGGCTGTTGTTTGTGATATGCTGCCTCTCTTTGATGCTACATCAGACGCTGATCCACCACCACCACCAGGGACATTGCAAAAGTTACTTGAAAGTTGTCTATCATTGGCCTGAGACCCAGCTGCCCTGGTTGAGATTGAGGGATGGTTGCAGTGATTTCTAAAAGGATGGAAAGAGTCACCAGTCAACTCCCTACAGCGACGGAAGACTGGCAAGGAGATGTGAATGCATATTCATATTGGTGACTATGATGTTGACTCTGTGATTCTTGACCTTGGTTCGGATGTTAACATCTTAACCAAGCAGGCGTGGCAGAAGATGGGGAGTCCCCCATTGAGCTGGTCTCCTGTGTAGCTTCGGTTGGCTAACCATGCGAAGGTAACACCCATTGGGCGAGTTTCGCGGCTCACGATTGATATTGAGGGCATGAAGACTTATTTGGACGTTGATGTTATTGGAGTGGTTGAGGGAGGAAGCTGTTATCCGGTGCTCTTGGGGATCGGATGGGCTAACGATAGTGGAGCTGTAGCAACTTCAAGAAGCGCATGATGACCTTTGTGAATCACAATTTTCGAGTCATAGCCCCATTGGATCCGGCTGAAGGACGCCGCTACGTGGAACCTGTAGAAGATGATGATCCTACTAGATGGGATCATGCATTTAATATTTCTGAAGATTATATTCATCCTACCACCTACGGTGAGTTGGAGTGGCGCAGCGAGAGCTCTGCGTCTTCCGACTCTGATGATGCATTGGAACATTGGTAGAATCGAATGCATGAAGTATCAGTCCGGAAATGTGGTTTAGGTACACAATCCTTATGTCGTGTTGCGACAGAAACGATCACATTGCCTGTCTACGATGGGTTGCCTGGCCTAAACACCTTTTTAGCAGAATTTGAATACCGCGTCCCAAAACCATAGTGATTGTTGGCCTTGGAGGAAGCACTGAAGGCTGCTCCAATAGGATGGTGGGCGACACATAAGAAATTAATCAAAGGTTGGTCACAGTGTCGAAGGTTGATGATGGTTCGGTTCGGCGACACTGAGGTTTATCACACTGGAAAGTATGATGGCCGGACTGATCCTAGTGATCATGTGATGGAGTGCCAACGATTATGGGTAGCGCTACCCAGAGATGAGTGGGTCCATGCTTTTGTCCATACTTTGGATGAGATACCATGCTCGTGGTACACTACAGCAGAGTTGCACTGAGACATTACAACATGGGGGGAGTTGACGATCTGTTTCACTCATACGTTCACTTTTGTGGATGCCAACCCTGATGTCCATAACGCCCTGCAGCTCATCCGCGACGTGGTATTTCAGGTTGTTCCGGCGGCCTACCCTGTCGACCCGCACACACAATGTCAGATGTAGTCTCTCATGGAGTGTTTCAACATCATTGGTGTCCCGGAGGATGATAATGATCCCCAGAATGTTAACATTCCCGAATCCAAAGGAAGTCACGATGTGATCCCACCTGGTGCACCAAGTAATCCATTCAGTCAACTGTTGCAGCTTTGCAAGATGAATATCGGCACCGAGGATACTCCCAAGTTTGCTAATGTTGGGGATTATTGGGATGATGAGATTATGAGTAAGGTTACTAAGTTACTTCATGAGTTTCAAGACATGTTTCCCATGAACGTTTCCGAAATGAAGGGAATCCTAGGTGATTTAGGAGAGATGAAGATTCCATTGAAACCAGATGCTAATCCAGTCCAACAGCGACCTTATCGGCTGAATACGCGATATAATGAAAAGGTCAAGGCGGAACTTGATCACATGTTGGATGCTGGTATTATCGAACCTGTGGAAGAGTTCGAATGGATCAATCCTATGGTGGTGCAGGACAAGAAAACAGGTGAAGTGCACATTTGCGTTGACTTGCGGAAGTTGAACGATGCCTGCTTGCATGACCCTTTTCCGACCCCATTTACTGATGAAGTACTTGAAGGAGTGGGTGGCCAGGAGATGTACTCTTTCACTGATGGATTCTCTGGCTACCATCAGATTCGCATCGCCAAGGAAGATCGCCATAAGACAACGTTTTTACTGAATGGGGTTACTTTCAGTACACGTTAATGCCATTTGGTTTGAAGAATGCACCTGCGATATTCTCCCGAGTCGTTGTTGCCGCATTCAAATATTTTATTCAGAAGTTTTTACAAGTATATATGGATGATTGGACCGTTTATGGATTGATTCGTGATCATCTGGCCAATCTGCGGTTAATGCTTGAGCGTTGCCAACACCACCAGATATCACTGAACTTGAAGAAATGTATTTTCTGTGCACCGTTTGGGATATTGCTGGGTCATATCGTGTGTAATCAGGGATTGCTAGTTGATCCAACCAAAATTGCGCTCATTTTGGGGTTGCAGCTGCCAACCACCGTTAAGCAGTTGCGCTCGACCTTGGGTCATACGGGATATTATCGCAAGTTCATTAGGGCGTATGCTGCGTTTACTGCCCCTATGGAAAAGTTGTTGAATAAGGACACAGCATTCCAGTGGAGCCCGGAATGTCAAGATAGCTTCGAAATTCTTAAAGCGAAGATGACGTCGACCCCAATCTTGGTCTTTCCGGACTATAGTAAAGAATTCCATGTCCATGTTGATGCTTCATCTATTGCACTAGGTGTTGTGTTGGCTCAACCTAGAGAAGGTGACCTTGATCATCCCATTACTTTTGCTAGTCGGAAGCTATCCTCTGCGGAACAAAATTACACTGCCACAAAACGCGAAGGTCTGGCCATGGTTTACGCACTGCAGAAATTCAGGCACTATTTGTTGGGTGGCAACTTTAAAATGTTCACTGATCATTCTTTAATGAAATACTTGGTCAATAAGCCTGTGTTGGGGGGAGAGATTTTCCGATGGCTACTTTTGGTCCAAGAGTTTGATTTCGAAGTCATTGTGAAACCAGGGTTGTTGAATGCTGGACCAGATCATCTGTCACGGATCGACGCAGGGGAGGAACCAACTAACATAGAAGACGGGTTGCCGGATGCCCAACTATTTCACGTTGCCGCCGGTGATCAATATTTTGATGACATCCTTCAGTTTTTGGTGACCAGCACCGCACCCGCTGACTTTAACTCTACTCAGAAGAAGCAGTTGGTTGTCAAGGCTGCTGACTTTCAACTAATCGCGGGAGAATTGTATAAATTGGGCGCTGATGAGATATTGCACAGATGTGTCTTGTCACATGAGCAAGCACAGATATTGGCTGAGGCACATGGAGGAGTCACGGGAGGACATTATGGCGGTCAAGTGACTGCCCAAAAGTTACTATGTGCAGGGCTTTGGTGGCCCACATTACATAATGATGCGACAAAATATGCGCGGTCTTGTGATGTTTGTCAGTGAACTAGCAAGTCATCCAGATGCGATGAGATGCAGCTCCTACCTCAAGCGACATTGCAACCGTTCGAAAAATGGGCTGTGGATTTTGTTGGACCGATCCATCCACCAAGGAAACGCACAGGTGCACGGTATATTGTCACAGTGATAGAGTACTTGACCCAATGGGCTGAAGTAGCACCTGTAGTTGATTGCTCCGGCGCAACGGCTGCTCGATTTTTGTTTGATCACATTATCACTCGGTTCGGCTGCCCCAAGATATTGTTGAGTGATCAAGGCAACCACTTTCTTAATCGCACTATCAGCGCATTGACGAAGGAGTTTAAGATACAACATAAGAGGAGTACACCCTATCACCCACAGGCGAATGGAACAGTGGAGGCGTTTAACAAGGTATTGGAGAATGCGTTGACAAAGGTGTGCAATACGAACTGTGACGACTGGGATCTGAAAGTCCCAGCAGTGTTGTAGGCCTATCGCACCACATGTAAAAGGTTGATTGGTCAGACACCTTTCAAGCTGGTATATGGGAAGGAAGCAATTATGCCTATGGAGTACATTGTTCCAAGTCTACGCATTGTGGCTTTTACAAGCATGGATGATGTTGCAGCATTAGATGAACATCTAGAACAATTGGTGGAACTGGAGGAGGATCAATTTATTGTTGTCTTTCACCGAGTGGTGGAGAAGGATCGCCATAAGGCAAGGCATGATCGCCACATAAAAAGTAAATAGTTTCAGCAAGGTGACTTAGTGTTATTATATGAGAATAAGTTTATGAAACATCCAGGAAAGTTGCAGATGCATTAGCTTGGTCGATATTGCATCAATAGTATTACTTCAGGAGGAGCGGTTCAGTTGCAGCGGTTGGATGCGACGATGCTCCCCAAACTGGTTAATGGTCACAGGTTGAAGCCCTATCGCTTGAGCCTAGAGCAGTGCGATGTATGAGTCGCATCGATCTAAAAAAAAAATGGTTGTTGCAGGTTGGTTGGTGGCAGATGGTGCACCAACAGAAGAAGGTATGCGATAACAGAGAGGCTTGTGCCGCCAGTTTGTAGACTCAGGACAGTATTGCAACCAGGACCGATGGCAGCTTTTGTTGTAGGATTTTTTTGATGATTATGTAGGATTTGGGAGGTACGGGGTAGTGTTGTTATATCATGTCACCACTTTCCATCATCCCTATACATGATTGTACCTCACAGATTCGGCTAGATTACCACAAGATGACGGCATGTTTTGCACATGGCACGCTGGACCGGTATGATCAACACAATGTGAATAGATTGCTCACACGTTGGCATGTAGGATCTTTGGTGGCAGTATGGTCACCCCCCCGATTGTGTCAGTTGATGGGCTCACACACACAGATGAGAGGTAGTGGGAGATCATTCCCACCGTCGTGACCCAAGAATGGTGCGGCTATAAGTAGCCGAGGAAGCTGGTAGTTTTTTACAACGAAGTTGTTCTGAAATAGAGTGGTTATGTTGGTTGATCAGTTGACGAGTTAAGTTGTGAGGAATTCCAAGGAGGTTGTGGAAATGCTTCACTTTGTTTCCCGTGGAAGAACCCCAGGGTCCCTGCAAGCCCGAACGACGAGTGTCCCTGAGCACCTTGATATGGTGGGTGCACTTACACTGTGGTATGCCCGAGCCAAGGGCCAGTCGAACATGGTTAAGTACGTAGTAGTTGTTCGAAGGATTGTGCTCTTCTCGACCCTTGAGTGGGTTGGGGCGGTAGCTCCCCGCCCACAGTAGGAACTAGTTGCGGGTGTGAAATTGATGTGCTAGAGTCATCTGCTAATTTTGCACCTTGGTACTGTTCCTCCTCTTTTTCTTCCCGTTAGTACCTTTCCAAGAGACTTGAGGATGAGTTTGAAAAGTACATGACAGTAAGTCGGGCAATGACAATTTTGGGTTAAACATACAAACAACGATCAGTCTAGCAGAAGGAGTGGGACAACACCACGTGATCCAAACAGAAAGAATAGTTACCGGAACATAGTTCAGTTCGATGGCACTATTTCCAGCAGTTGACGTGGCTCAAGGGCGAGCCACAAGATTTTGTTGGGGGCTTGTTGGCAGGCGGTTTGATGTGGAAAGGTTGTGGTACCGCCAACGCTGCAACACATCAGATGAGGGCGTGAAATGAGTATTTTGTGCTAAAGAATACCGCAGTTGGTGGGTTTTGGGTCACTTGGACCACATATTATGTAATAGTGAGTCAGTGTACCGCAGTATGCGAGTTTTTGGGGTCATTTGGACCGAGTCAGTTAGATATTGGGTCAACTGTCCATAGTGTCGGTTAGGAAGTCAGTTGTAAGTTGACAAGTATTGTATTGGCGGAAGCCTATAAATAGATAAAAGCTGTAAGTGTTAGATAGAAACTATGATAAGAGAGAAGAAGCGAAGGAATAGAGAATAGAGAAAGGAGAAAGATTGTGTATCGAGATCTATGTTGTGCTTCTGGTATATGATCGCGACAGTAATGTAATGATGTTTTGGTACGAACTTTGTGCAATGTTGCGATGAATGAATGTTGTTTGATGCAATGTCTGTTTATTGTTGCTATAATGATAAATGTTGTGATTCAGTAATATATTCTACGTAGAATGTGATGATAAATGATGCGATGAAGTAATATGGTATAACTCCTTGACAAGTGTTTAAAGTTTCTATTTAAGTACCGCAATAGAGTTAGCCCGTGCAGCCACAACTCTCCTCCTCCCTTGGTGGAAACATGGTTCCGTCTGCTCTTCCTGGACGCCTCGGGTGAGACCTCATCCACTCTGCGGGTGTTGCTAGGTGGGCTCAAACCTACCCGGGCCGGTGCCTAGGGAGACTGCAGTATGTGTCGACAGTAAGGTGAACCCCTGTCGACTGAGGTCGCGTTGGTCAACAACTTTCAATACTGCACTTTTAGGGAATAACACTTAACACCGACCTCGTTGACTTAGTGTTTACTCAAATAACTCATGCACTCAACATATTCAGAATTACTTGTATTCAACATTCAAGCATATATGTTTGACACTTAACATATTATTCTCATCACTCATCCATGTGGAAAATACATATAAAAGTGAGGATACATATAACTATGAGCATGAACTTAACCATAAACTTAAGAAAACAAACATATTCAATCACACAACATGGTATTTACGTGGTTCACCCTCGGGATGGGAGCTACATCCAAGAGAATTGTTGATTATATTAATGGGATGGGTTCAACAGTTCCAGTCTACGCACTCAGTTGCAGACTCTTCTCTCTACAATAGGTCTCTGCGCACACAGCTGCAGAGCCTCTTCCTCTCTTCAATGGATCTCTGCGCACATAGTTGCAGAGCCTCTCTACAATGCTCAATCCATCGGAACAATACTATGAGAGATCAACAAAACAACTTAGAGTTCAACCCTTCCCTTACAAAATTTTCCCTTTTATAGATCATGCCCGCAGGTAACGTATTTACAATTAATCTAGGCCAAAAACCTTAGAGTTACCAAAACTGGTGTGGTTACCCTGCTAACCCGTCCTGTTGTAGTTAACAGTTGTTCCACTTGCCTCTGGCCACCTTTCTAGCCCACTCCTGGATCTGATGCACTTGTGACAGCCGCATTCCTCATGTAACGGTTCTAACTGCATAGTGGCATGTCTCTTTCCACCCCTCTGGAATTCCTGTCACTATCGACCCACCGTTTCTCTTTTAACTGTTTTCTGCCACTTAGCCGACAGTTTGCTTTCAACCACTTCCACGCTTCTCCTTACCCCACTCTCAGGAATCATGGAGTCACTTACCCAAAAGAGTTCGCTTTCATATGCTTGACCTTACTTATATTCTTTTCCCAAAATTACCTGCTGCGCTAGCGCTACGCATCAGCAAAACTACGCCATGCTTAGACTTCGCATTCCGAACTGCGCCATTGCCAAAACTGTGCCACTTCGACTTCGCATTCCGAACTGTGCATTTCTGAACTTTTCTTCATCAAAATTGTGCCAACTTGGGCCATGCCCAACAGGCCCCTAACACTTACTCATGGATCGTCTCTAATCGACTTGGCTCTTGCTCCTCATCTTCTAGAGGGCTCAATTTTTCAGTGAATCCCTGAAGAGTTGCACTCAGCTTCACAACTGCTTCCTTTGTTTCTTGCTTGAATTCCTTAACAGTTTCCAATATCTCCTCAGGGACATCTTCTTGAGCATACTCCTAGACTGTCTTTTTCGTGGTGCAGAGTTCCTGCAGTGTTTCCTCTATTGCATCAGTGAGGGAGAGCGCCTCTTCTTGCACTGGTTGTAGTCTCGCCGATGTCTCAGTCTCCTTATCCCTCAAAAATTTGAGTTCTTTTTTCAAGCCCTTGACTTGCGAGAACTTTTGGATTTTCTCTCCAGGCGTCAAGATCTTCATGGCCTCATTCACAACGTGCAACTATGCCTAGTGTTGATGAAAGTCATCATGAATTTGTTGTAGGGTGGGATCCTCCTGCAGTGTAGCCCATACCTTTGTAGCCTCTTCTAGCAAATATTGACATTTTTTTATTTCGACAAAGATAGTCTCTACTGAAGCTTTTAGTGTTGTGACTCTTCCTTCTCCCATATCCTGTGGTGTAGTAGGTGGCTGCTGGGTTGCGAGGTTAGCTACCTCTTCCTTGTGGGTGATCTCCTTGTCTTCCATCTCTAATTTCAGATTGCTTACCACCTTGCCAATTTCTACTATTGTATATTATAATTTTGGTTGCGCTTCGCATTCAGGTTTTTGTGCACAAACAGTAGCAACTGTCTCTTCCAGCTCTCTTCACTTTTCGTGTGCCTTGGTTAGTATTGTGGTCTTATGCGCACAATCCGTTGCTAATTGTTTGTAGCTCTACTCTAGGTGTACATTCTATTTGTAAGAGATGATGGCTCTATCTCTTATCTCCTCGACAACCTGCAGATGCAGATTGTGTAACCCCTCCATGGGTAGCATACCGACGTTGATATCTAAGTTTTGTAGTCGCTTGGCTTCTTCAGCTAGCGCATCCTTTGGAAAGATGACGTTCAAGGGTTCCATTCTAACCAAGCACGGCTTTGTTGTCAACGTGGGTTTCTTTCTTTTAATTTCACTGGATTCGCCCAACTTGCCTTTAGAGTCAGATTCTCGAGCCAAGTCCCTGTAGACTTGCTCTATCCGCGCAACCATGCTCTTTAGCTCCCCGATGTTTTGATTTAACTGTGCCTTGGTTTCTTCGTTTTTGGTATCTTCAACGTGAGCACTTCTTGTAGTTCTTCAGTGACTCGTAGCGCGATGCAATCGTTGTCGTTGTCATGCCACTGTGCTTCTCGGTTGGTCTTGTTTGACTTACTTTTCTTCCTTGGTCCTTTTTTTGGTACTGAACCTTCATGATGCTTTTGCTTTTCTCCTTTTGACACTTCGTTAGTGTCTTGTCCTATTTCCTCCTCAATGATTGGAACCTTAATGTTTTTTTCATCATATGTAGAATGGATTTCTAGTGGCACATCTACCTTCCACTCTGGTGGCCAGTCTTCTATGGCTTGCTCGATCCTTTTCGAATCCAACTGGTAATCCATAGGGAACCATACTAGGTTCTGCTTTTCAGGCTTTGGCTGAATGTAAATAGAGTGCAAATCAGCCTTAAATAACATCTTCTAAAGAAACATTGTTGTAGTATCTTTTGAAATGTGTGGAGTGTGCAGTATTACATAGCACAATTGGCCATAGTAAGTGTAGAACTGCTAATTATTTGCATGTTGTTGTTCTGGCTACACGTTTTCCCACATATTGGCATACTTCACAGCTCGACAATCTCTTGTTATCATTGGAAGGTTGTGCTGATACAGTCACTCCTTCCATCCTATAAAAGCAATCAATATCATCATCCATGTGTAGTGGAATGCACTGCCCGTCTCCTCGGATTCACAGACATCCTCCAAAAATCCATTCAGTAGATAACTAGCCCAATTGTATGGGTGCCCATCTTTGGCCTTCGCAGTGAGAAGAATTGCTGCGGCGGGCACTTCCGACAGTCTACACTTTCACAAAATCCTTCCTACGAGCAGTTGGACGGTGAACTTTATGGCTCTATCTTCAATTCCGTCTATGACGAAGCCTCGTTTTCCCTTTACTATTTTATATTCTTCTTTCATTTGTTTTGTGATCTCTTTATCTTTCGTTTTTCCCACGAACTCCACTGCAACATCATCGCCTCGCTTACTGAGATGAGTGATGTTGTAGATGAGGTCGTCAATGATATCAATTTTGCAGTCAAGACATAGGAATCCCTAGTGCGTGCATGATATCAGAGTGTGCACCATTGCGGTACATTCGAGACTTCAAACAAAGTGGGGTATACGCAAGAGATGCAGCAAGTCAGAGGGCTCCAACTGCTTAGCCCACTCTTGTAGAACAACTAGAGGTATTCCTGATTTTGTATCCTCCATTCGACACATGTACTGGTCATCTTGAAACTGAGGATATTTTGTCTCTTTTGAGTCTTTTGCTTCTAGGAGATTATGGTCTACGAACTTGCATCTTTCTACTTTGCCGAGTAAGTTCCCTTCGATTTCCACATCACCGAAAATCGGCGGTACTAGAATGTCATACTTTGCGTTCTTGAACAGGGTAACTACTGGTGCGTCGACCCTTCTTGGTGGGATATATTCATGTGTTAGGTAAATGGGGCTATCCCCTGGTGGCAATGGTGGTTCAGGATTCATCTTTTCTAGTGCCTTCGGCTTCTCAAGTTCCGTAATGGGTCCCTTATCCTTTTGATACATATTTGTTATGTTGCGGGGTGAGATTCTTGATGCGGAACCTCTCTCTGAAACATATTTCTTAACGGGTGTTTTCATCAACCCTGCAACCCCAAAGCATTTAAAGTCTTTCACAACCTAATCAAATGTATATTGCTCAGACATTCAACTAGAGGTCTGTCTGCATGCTCTCGATATTGCTTGGCACTCACTGGTAAAAGCTAAAACTGTTCTTTGTGGAGAAAATTGAAAACTTGCGGTAAAACCCGCGAGTCCGGTATTAGCGGTATTTATTGACGCAGTTAGGCTTGATCTGTGCCCATAACGGCTAGATGAGCATTAAATGTCATGACTGTTGGCCAAATTTGTTGAGGATCTTGGTCTGTTCCTTCATTGAATGCATCAGAACGGCTAAATTTGCGTTAAATGCATAAGCGAACATTGGTAAAAACACTGTATAATGACTAGTTTTCCGACCGACATCTTTATGTCTAGTTTCCTATAACTGTGCTCATGGATCGGAAAAAATATTTTTGTGTGGTTCCTGTAGGCACTTGTGCTCCTTAATTTTTAACTTCGCAGCTACACTTTCTACTCATGCTTCCCATTGCAGCTTCCGGTGTATACTTCACATATGTGCTTTCAACGTGCAGTTCACATCCAACTTCCTTCGTGCACTGCTTAGTCCATATTTCATGGAACTTCATATTTCACCAAAATTGTGTGCAGAATATTTATTATGTCATTCTTAGTGTCCAATTTCAACTGCACTTGACACTTAGAATTCTCTTTGCTTCTGATCAACTAGGGCTTGGCGAAGTAGGACTATCCCTGTAGAGTTTTAGTCTACTTCCATTAATCAGACATGGTAGGTTTTCTCCTTCTAATTTGGCTAGCTGAACTGCACCACCGTTAGTAACATGCATAACAATATATGGCCCTAGCCAATGCATTTTAAATTTTCCAGGAAAATTCATGAAATTACTATCATAGAGGAGGACAAGGTCTCCTACCTGAAAGAATTTGTGCTTGTTGTGGTGATCATGCCATGTTTTTTCTTTGTCTTTTTGCACTTGCTGGTGAAAACCTGCAATGAAGCGATCTTCCTCCAACCCAACCACGTTTAGTATCCTTTCCTCCATTGTCTCTTCATCTTCCATTCCTGTGAAAGATGCAATTCTCAAACTTGGTACTATGTATTCCATTGGCATCACAACTTTATGTCCATATGTTAATCTGAAAGGCGTATTGCCTATCAATTTCTTGCAAATTGTCATATATTTCCACAATACATCTGGTATTCGATCCCAATCATCCTTGTTTATATTACATACCTTAATTAGCGCATTTTCCAGTACCTTGTTGAAGGCTTCAATAGTGCCATTAGCTTGTGGATGATATGGTGTGCTTTTTTGATGGTAAATCTGGAATTCTTCAGTCAAGGATTCAATAGTTCTATTCAAGAAGTGTATTCCATGATCACTCATTAGGACCTTTGTACATCCAAACCTTGTGATTATGTTTTCAAAAATGAACTACGCGACAGTAACTGTGCTACAGTCCTTCACTGGTTTTTCCTCTGCCCATCTAGTTAGATAGTCTATAGCTGTAATAATGTATCCTGAACCAGTTCGTTTCCCTGGTGGGTTAATAGGTCCCACAAAATCAATAGCCCATTTATCAAAATCTTGCACTGTCAACTGTGGCCTCAATGGCATCTCATCTCTGCGAGATGGCTTTCATATTCTTTGGAAAAAATCACAACTTCGGCAATGCTCCTTTGCATCCTTATGGAGTGTACGCCAGCATAGTCCTGCTCTTAAAATATTTTGCGTAGTAGCTCTCCCTGCGTAGTGGCCTCCCAACACCCCTGAATGTGCTTCAACTAGTCTCAGTGGTCTCTCATGTTCTAGTACACATCAGCGCAGTACTTCATCCGGTCCTATCTTGTATAATTGACCTACAATTATGCTGAAGTTTGTTGCTTTTACTACAAGTTACTTCTTTTGCTGCATAGTAAACTCTGTAGGTGCCATACCTGTGGTTAGAAATTCTATAATGTCCTTATAATAGTCATCTTCTATGTGAATAGGAAACAACTGCCCATCTGGTAGATTGTCTTCCAAGTTTGTAGGTTCTTCTCCTGACTCAATTCTAGAAAGATGGTTGGGTCCCGAGTTCAGCCTTCCTGGCTTAACAACGATTTAAAAATCATACTCTTGAAAGAGTAACAACCATATACATATTCTTCTCCCTAATACTGGTTTATTGACTAGATATTTCAAAGCTAAATGGTTAGTAAACATGCAAAAGTGCACACCTAACAGATAGTGCCTGAAATTCTGCAGTGTGTACACCATGGATAGATCCTTTCTCTCTATTGTTGTATAATTATTTTCTACTAAGGATAGTTTCCTGCTTGAGAATGCAATAGGATGGTCAATACCTCCCTCACCTGGTTGTGCTAGCACAACAACAAGTGTAATGGATGAAGCATCTACATGTATGTGGAATTGTTTACTCCAATCCAGAAAAAATAAGATAGGCGCAAATTACCATCCTTTCTTTCAGTGTGTCCAGTCCTTTCTAGTAGTCTTCAGTCCATATGCACTTTGCTTCTTAAAGAGGTGCAGTTATCTACACATATCCTTTGATGAAATTCTTGTAATAGCCTATGTTCCCCAATGTAGTGCATAGTTGTTTTACTGAGTTGGGCGCTGGAAAATTCACAATAAATGCGATTTTAGCTAGATCAACCATCAGGCTCTATTTACAAACAATGTGTCCCAATAGAATTCCATAGCGAACACAGAAAATGCTCTTCTTCAAGTTCAGGGAGATCTGATGTTGTCTACACTTCGCTAACATCAGTATTAGGCTAGCATAATGGTTCTTCAATAACTCGAATACTGTCCAATCATCAAAATATACTTCTAGAAATTTATGGATGAAATCTTTGAATGCAGCAACAACTACTCTGGAGAAAATGGAAGGTGTATTTTTCAAACCAAAGGGCATAACTGTGTACTAAAATGAGCCCCATTCTGTGGCAAAAGTGGTCTTGTTCCTTTCTGTTGTATCAATTTCGATCTGATGATATCCAAAAAATCCATCAGTGAAATAGTATGCCTCATTTCCTCCAACATTGTCTAATCCTTTAGTCTTCTTTTCCTTGATAACCATGCAACTTATCCATTCTGAATCTTCTATAGGTTCAATGATTCCTGCATCAAGCATCTTATCAATCTCTGCTTTTACCCTTTCTTTGTATATTGGATTGAGTTGATAAGGTCTCTTCTTAATGGGCTTCGCATCTGGCTTGAGAGGTATTTTCATAACCCCTAAGTCGCCCAAAATGCCTTTCATTTCGGAAAAATTCGTAGGAAATAAGTCTTTGTATTCACGAAGTAGATATGTTATCTGCGCAACAGTCTCGTCGTCCCAATAATATCCAATAGAAGTGAAATTTTGTTCTTCAGTGGTTCTAATGTTCACTTTCCGAGTTTTTATAGGATCACTCACATTCGGAATTTCTAATGGAGGCCCTTCGAATTCGTACTTTCCTTCCGACTCAAGTACGTTTACATTGCATGGGTTGTCATCATCACTTTCCTCTTCATCTTCATCTAAAGTGAAGTTATAACATTCCAGGGCATGTTGTATTTGTCTTGTCCATTCTGGTTGGTGATACACAGGTTTTGGTGTGTCATTGAATATCTTCTTTTTGATGACCTATAATGCCTCGTTTATACTTGGACATTCATCCTCAAAGATGAATGTTGCTTGCAAGTTCTTAATCATAGCAAACCATTATATTGTTCCTCTATGAAGTTCTGTTTCTGTGTACCAGTTCTTTGGAATCTTCTCTAGTGTGTGTACAAATAGATGAACCCATTCTGTTTGCAGTCTATGTGTCCATGCTTTCTTGAAACTGTTTATGTGATCCCTTGGATCAGTTTATCCATTAAATTTCACTTGAAAAAACTCAGTTTCTTCAAGAGATTTCATTTCCATCATGTGCTTGCATTCTTCCCATATAGTCAGATTCTACTTATGTGCGGCCCACCATCTAGAAGTTGTAGTGCACAGTGTTGTGTCGAATGTTTCTATCTTATGTTCATCTAAAATTGATATAATATATTCTTGAAAAAATGTATGGATGTTATTCAAGCCATCATAAGTAGGGATTGGGATTACCTCTATGCCAATCCATCGCAGTGATCTCGTGAGTTGCACGCATCTTCTTGCAGACACTCCATGCATTCTTCTTTGCCAATTCTCCAGTCTTGTATCTTAGCCTGATATACAAGAACTGTCACAGCTCCAACTCAATGTTCCATCATCAATCGGATTGACGTATTCTTCCTTGTTCGTTGTCATCTTTGTAATGTTCCTTGTTAGGAATTTATTAAAATGGCAATTTTCCATTTTTTTTCCCTAGTTCAACCTTTGACTAGTTTTGATCTCTTGGTCCCAAATTTGCCCCAAATGATCCCAAATCTTCTGAGAAGGTATATGAATGATATTAGAACATAAATATGTGTTTTAGGGATGCCTTTGGACCTTTAAAATACTTCTTCAAATACTCTTTCAATTATGGTCAATGTAGGTAACTTTACTAGTGATTTCCCTTTGACTGGTATTGGTCTCTAGGTCTCAACTTGACTCCAAATGCCTTCAAATATTCAAGGAAGGTGTATGAATGATATTAGGAATTAAATATAATGTTCAAGGATGATATATGGCCACCAAAAGTCCTCTTCAAACTCTCTTAAGATTCTGGACCAAGTATGCAATTTTACTAGTAATTTGGGGTTCAAATCCCCCTGGGGTAAGTACTGAAAATGGATTCCCAAATGCCTCCAAACCCACTCAAATTTCTGAACAGAGGTAGGGAATGTATTAATTATGTTATTAAGGTCTCATGTGCACCATTAATTTATTATTATATTTGTTCCAACCCTCTCCCATTCAACTGCAAAAATCACCAATTCGACCCTTGGGGAAATGGCACTATTTCTTCTCCCAATGCAATTAAACTGAGTAAAAATACTTCAAATGCTCAAGTACAGTACATGAAACTTGTAAAATACATCCATGGCATTCCATTAATCACAAATTCATTAGAAAATCATCCATTCATTCGAAATCATTAGCATTACATTGATTCACAACAAGGTAGTGGGGAAATGGCACTGTTCTTTCATTAAAATTGAGATTTATACATTTCTACCTGGAATTTCGACTTGAAACTTTCTGGAGATGAAGAATAGAGTATTTAATTTATATTAAAAAATAAATTTGGCAATAGAAGCTCCCCCAAAGTGTACAATAGCTCACCAAAAACGCCCTCCCTCAAGGATCAAGAATATGCCATCAAAACTGGAAATGGTTGAAGGAGTGAGCTGTAATAGAAGAAACCATGAGCTGCCCTATAGCTTACACCTGCAAATAAATACTCCATTAAATCTCCAAATGAAAGTTCTGAATGGCCTTTCCAATTGCCAACTTGGATGGGAATTTTTCACCCTCGAAATTGGCTAAGGCAAGCAACTAGTCATCCACTAGCTCTCCCTCTTCACAAATGCAATTGCAAATTCTACAAATGATAAAAAGATGGTTTCATTCTTTTTTATTTACATTTATAAAGTTCTAATGTCTTCCATGGGTCGAATTCCTTCCAAGAGACTCATGCCAACTCAAGTTGAGAAGAGATTCCAAAGAACGCCACTTGTACAACAATTCCTAGTCTCCCACTTCCACCAAATCACATGTGGAAGCATCTTAGCTGCCCTAACACCCTTCAGCGCCCTCTTGGAGTCTATTTTTAGCCCTGACATTTCATATATGTCATATGTCATCCTTTAGGTCTGATTTGTGTCATAGGTGTCATAGCATCTTCATCATTGTTGTCATAGAGCTAGGGAATCTAGCCTAGGGAATCTAGCCCAAGTGTCTCACTAGCTCCAAATTGCCTCTTCCTCTTCCATGAAAGTTACTCTTCCTCTATATTTTGACCTTGGATGATTCATGGCATGAATAATAACTTTTGGACTCTCCCAAGTATGTTACCATTCACCTTGAATTCGAATTGGTGAGAGAATGAAGCCAAGTGTAATGGGGAAATCTAGCCATATGTGGATCTCACTTCCTCCATGTGTCTTCATGATCAAATGCCACTTTGATTTTCAATTGTATATATTTATTTAGCTCCTTTATTAAATATTTATGCCACTCTAATGTTCAAACATCATTTATTATCCCCATTATTCCAAATCCCAAAGCTTCCACCCCAAACCTAGGAAACTAGTAATCTTCCTCCTTCGCAATTATTTGACCTTTAACCTCAATTTTACAAACTCTAATGAATATGGGCAATGTGATTAGGCCATTGTGACCCAATTCCAAATTTGGGACGTGAAAAATCCTCCCTTCCCAATATTGCTTGTCCTCAAGCAATTTCGAACATGGGTGTTGAAGAACCTGCTTCTTGTATAATTCTTTGAAGTTGCCATTGAATTGCCCAACCTTGAGTCTTTGAGTTTCCATGAATATTTTAGAGAGGAACCACCATGCTTGATGCTGCACTACTCTGATAAAAATCACTTTATTAAGTGGGAAATCCATCTCCCATACTGCTTGTTTCCCCAAAAAATTTGAAACCAATGAGATAAAAATTATTCCAGGGTCCCATTGCTTGTATTGCGCCCCAATAATTAAGAGTGCTCTCCAACCCTCACCATTAGATAAGAGGATTCCTGGATCCCATTTTCTTGTATGAATTCTTCCAAACATCATGAGTGCAAAATATATATCATCAAAGTATATAACAACATAAGGAAAATGTACATCGAGAAGATGATTCATCAAAGAATCATGAAAGTGCTTGTACCTCCAAATAAGTAGACCATCATTTTTCAAGTGCATACAAGCATCGAGTGAACAATCAAATATGATCCAATGACATAGGTGAGTATCCCATGTCCTATAATGCTGCTCCAAAAATATGTAAGATGCATCAAAACAATCAGCCCTGTATTCTTTCATCCACATAGTTAATGAAGTTCCTCCAACATCAACTGAACTAAGCAAGGAGCAAGGAAGATCATGAGTCTTCAAGTGACTCAAGTGAACATCATAAGTGTGTCCATGAAGATATGTATCATCACAAGGAAAAAAAATATTATGCTGCAAATGTAAATAATGAGGTGCTCTATTAATGTCATCCTCAGAATGAGAGGTAGGAGTTGCATACCCCTCATGTGGCACCATTAGAAAAAAACCTTTCACCCAATTTTCATTCCCAATTGATGTGGCTGAAAAAGAAGTAGGGGGTGAGGAATTATGAACCAACCTTAAATCCTTACAACTCTTACCCATTGAAATCTTTAATTCATCCTCTCCATAATTGGCTGGTCCAACTATTGTGAGATCATGTGCCTCCTCCAAGGATTTGCAATTCTCTCCACGAGGCAACTCATAATCCCTCTGAACAAGGACAAGTGCTTGTCCTTCTTCTTGTTTTAGTGTAGCATCTTCAAGAACCTGCATATCAACATGTACCTCATGTTCCACAATTACATTAGGTTCCTCTTTTGTAACATAAATTATTTCATCCTTTTCCTTGAAAAGAGAACCATTGCTCATTATTTTTTCCGAGTTGCTTCCAAGTTCACTAAGCAACAATTTGAACTCTTGAAAGTATTGCCTCCACTTGTCTTCAAAGGATGGTTTAAGTAATTTTCTAAACTCCTCATTCTCCTCTAAGGTTCCTTTCTCATCCTTACTCATGGTGACCAATGAATGCACTTCTTCTCCTACTTCTTCCCTTTCACCAAAGTACATCCAGTTTCAGTTTCTAAGGGTGGTGGCTTAATTCTTTGACTCCTGGTCTTCATTAATGTTATACCACATCAGGTGCCAAGACCATGCTCTGATACCACTATAATGTTCCTTGTTAGGAATTTATTAAAATGGCAATTTTCCACTTTTTTTCCCTAGTTCGACCTTTCACTAGTTTTGATCTCTAGGTCCCACATTTGCCCCAAATGATCCCAAATATTCTGAGAATGATATTAGAACATAAATATGTTTTTTAGGGATTCCTTTGGAACTTTAAAATACTTATGCAAATACTCTTTCAATTCTGGTCAATGTAGGTAACTTTACTAATGATTTCCCTTTGACTAGTATTGGTCTCTAGGTCTCAAATTGACTCCAAATGCCTTCAAATATTCAAGGAAGGTGTATGAATGATATTAGGACTTGAATATAATTTTCAAGGATGAAATATGGCCACCAAAAGGCCTCTTCAAACTCTCTTAAGATTCTGGACCAAGTATGCAATTTTACTAGTAATTTGGGGTTCAAATCCCCCTGGGGTAAGTATTGAAAATGGCTTCCCAAATGCCTCCAAACCCACTCAAATTTCTGAGCAGATGTAGGGAATGTATTAAGGATGTTATTAAGGTCTCATGTGCACCATTAATTGATTATTATATTTGTTCCAACCCTGTCCCATTCAACTGCAAAAATCACCAATTCGACCCTTGGGGAAATGGCACTATTTCTTCTCCCAATGCAATTAAACTGAGTAAAAATACTTCAAATGATCAAGTACAGTACATGAAACTTATAAAATACATCCATGGCATTCCATTAATAAAAAATGCATCAGAGAATCATCCATTCATTCGAAATCATTAGCATTACATTGTTTCACAACAAGGTAGTGGGGAAATGGCATTGTCCTTTCATTAAAATTGAGATTTATACATTTCTACTTGGAATTTTGACCTGAAACTTTCTGGAGATGAATAACAGAGTATTTACTTCATATTTAAAAATAAAAGGGGTATTATAAGTGTTAGAACAGTAATCCACACTTAGTACCATAGTCCATAAATTTTTATTGAGCTTATGTGCTTAATTACACCATAGTTTGGACTAGGTGACTTAAATTGGTCAAATACCCACTTTTGAGAGTGTTCACACCCACTTCCAAGCAAACCAGTTCACCCGGCCTCCTGTTTTTTCCACAAGTGCGCCCTCATTAATTGCTGGAGCACCCTCTCTCCTTGATTTGGGGAATTTCAGTTGACTAGGGGCGCTAGGGTGGATTTTGCCTATTTTTGGCTAGATTTGGAGCATTTAATGCTCCCTTGGTCCCCCCAAACTCCACTAATTGATCCCCCACGCCTGCCTTGGCCTCATTAATGACCCAGCATGCTTCAGCCACCTTCACACTAGAATTCGTGACTGTTTGGGATGATTGGGATTGAGTTGGACCCACCTAGGGGGGATTGAGGCCCATTTGGCAATTTTGACTTGTACACTCATCTTGAGCGATCTAATGCTCTCAAATTTCTCATGGATGTAATAAATACCTGTTACTAACATTTTCACATGTTAGACAGTCAGTTAATGAAAATATTCAACTTACATTGTGTGTAAAATTATCTCCTTTTTCAAGTTTTTCCACTAGTTTTGCAAATTAATTCGATTTTGTGAGGTTCTCCATAGATCCTAGATCTTCTGTGATCAAAATACTCACATGGTATCAGAGCCATCGTGGAGTTAGTGAGTTGCAGGTCAATATTGAGCATTGAACTGCATTCTAGAGAGGATTTCCAGATAAAAATTGAGTGTTTTTTGCGGGTGTTTCAGTAGTTTTCTCACCATTAACGCAGCAGTCATGGAAGCAAACCAAATGTTGCTCACACCCTTCAATTTTTTCGATTGGAAGGCTGAGATGGTTATCAAGCTGAGATCTAAGGGTCTCTATAGAGTAACCATGGGTACAGAAGTGGAGCCAAATTCTGTTGTGGAGAAAGCAAAGTACTACAATCGACTTGATGAAGCTTATGGATTGCTATGCCTGAGCATTTCGAGGGATCTCTTGTTTCATACAGACAGTTTGACAACCCCCGATGAAGTATGGGTGAAGCTAGAATCACTCTTTGGGAAAACTGATGAACTGAGAGGCCACCATCTTGAAAACGAGCTCATTAGCTTGAGCCCAGTGCATTTTGAAACCATCCAGGAGTTCTTCACGAAGTTCAAGTCTCTAGTGCTTCAACTGAAACAATGTGGAATTGTTAAGAAGGAGGAACAACTGATTATGTCCATCCTTTCGAAGCTAGGCCCAGAATTCTCTGTATTTGTTAGCACATTTCACTCAGCCAAAATGACCCTTCGAAATTGGCAAATGCCATCACTAGCTACCTTCATGGAGTGTCTCACTCAGGAGCAGGACAAACTAGTTTAGATGGGCACCATAAAATCAAAGGACCAAGCATTGGCAATGGGTGTTTCAAATGCCAACAAAGGCAAGCAGAAAGCCAAGAATTCAAAGCAGCAAGAGAAGAGGAAGTTTGACAAGACCAAGTCTGTAGATGGGGGTTTGAATCTGTCAAAGGAGAAGGACAAGAAGGGAAAGGAAAAGACCAAATGCACCTATTGTCATAGGGGATGGCATCCAAAGAGCTCATGCATGAAGAAAACCATTGATTCAATGGCGCAGCTGCTGGAGAAGAACAACATCCCAGTCCCTGAGGGCGCAAGGAAGAAAGAGAGCACCTCAAATCCTGACAATAAGGAGAAGTGTCATGCTTTGGTAGCAGGTATTTCGAATCCCTCATCCTTTATCATTGATTCAGGAGCTCCCAGACATATGGTTTCATCCAGAGAACTCTTCTCCTCTATGCATTCGAATGGTGGCCCAACAGTTCGAATGGGAGATGATTCAGAAATCCAGACCAAGGGGATTGGTAGGATTGACATGGAGCATGGCTATTTCAGTGATGTGCTCTATGTACCTTCATTGGCTGCAAATTTGCTATCAGTTTATCAAATGACCCATATAGGAGAAGCCAAGAGAGTAACATTTACTCAAGATTTGGTAGAAATCTCAGAAATTTCTTCAAATCAAGTTGTGGCTGTAGGGTATGTTGATTATGATGAGAGAATGTACAAATTCTCCAATTTCATTCCACACTCTAGTGACCATGCTCTTGTCTCTCATACCAACGAGACCTCCAAGTTGTGGCATGAAAGATTTGGCCACATGAACTACAAATATCTCCAGACACTGCACAAGGACGATATGGTGGAAGGGCTTCCAGAAATCATATCTTCAAATGGTGCATGCATTGGGTGTGTCGTTGGAAATCATCCTGAGCGCAGCTATGAGAAGGGAATGGCAAGGAGAGCCACTCAACCACTTGGATTGGTACATTCAGACCTCATTGGTCCTCTTCCCACTCCATCATATGGTGGATCAAGGTATGTACTCACATTCATAGATGACTACTCTCGATTCTACTGGGTTTACTTCCTTAAATTGAAGTCAGAAGTGTTTGAGAAATTGAAGATTTGGAAGGCCTTAGTGGAGAATCATAGTGGTCACAAGATAAAGATCCTTAGGACTGATAATGGAAAGGATTATGTGAATAATAACATTCAGCATCTTTGTGAGGAATGTGGCATCCAAATGCAACATTCAATCCCCTACACACCTCAGCAAAATGGTGTGGCAGAGAGGAAAAATAGATCTCTCAAAGAGATGCCCACTTGCATGATTGAAGCTAGGGATCTAAGCCCTAAGCTATGGGCTGAATCCATCAATTGTACTGCTCATATTCAGAACAGAGCCTTTCACAAATCAGTCAAAGGAAAAACCCCCTATGAGGCATGGTTTGGCCAAAAACCAAATGTGTCAAATTTCAGTATTTTTGGGTCTAGAGCATGGGCTCGAATTCCATCAGAAAAGAGGAAGGATTTGGAGCCACAGAGCAGAGAATGTATCATGGTTGGTTATGGTGAGGACACAAAGGGCTACAAGCTCTTTGACACATCCACACTCAAAACTTTCATTGAGAGAAGTGTGCAATTCGAAGAAGAACCAATTCCAGATTTTGAGCTTGCACCGGGGGAAAGCTCTTCTCCTCCACACCTTAATGAAATTAGTGATGATTCCACTTCTGATTTTTCTGATATTGCTGAAGATGACATGGCTGAAGATGACATTGCTATACATGAGTCACCATCAAGGCCCAAGTGGGCTTAAAAAATCATACAAGCTGCAGGTGAATTGGCAGGCAATCCCTAAGAGCCTAGGAAGACTAGATCTCAAACAATCAATGCTTCCTTTTCAAATGAAAGTGAACTTGCTGATCACTGTTATATGATGATTGGATCTGATCCAAGATCATATCAGGAATCTCATCATGATCCAAGGTGGAAAGCAGCAATGCAAGAAGAATTCCAATCTCTCCAAGAGAACAAAACATGGGATTTGGTGCCTCTTCCTCCCAAGAGGAAACTTGTGCAATGTAAGTGGATTTTTTGAACCAAACCTGTTGCTGATGGTTCTGATCTGAAGTACAAGGCTAGGTTAGTGGCTAAGGGCTACTCACAAATCCATGGTGTGGATTATACAGAGACCTTTGCACCGGTTGCAAAGATGGACTCAATTAGACTAGCTCTAGCCATGGCAGCTAGTAAGGGTTGGGAATTTCACCACATGGATGTTAAAAGTGCATTCTTGCATGGTGAGCTACAGGAAGATATATATATGTAGCAACCTGAAGGATTCCAAGAGGATCCCACACTTGTATGCAGGTTGAAGAAGTCACTCTATGGACTTAAGCAAGCCCCCAGAGCTTGGTATGCCAAAATGCATGCTTTTTTGCTCTCAATTGGTTTCTGTCGATGCAAGTCTGATCCAAATGTTTATTTGCAAAAATGTGACGATAATTTGCAGGTCATTGTACTGTATGTTGATGATCTTTTAATTACAGGGAGATGCAACAAACAAATTCGCTCAATTAAAGCTTCTTTGCATAGTGAATTTGCCATGAGCGACCTAGGATTGCTAAGGCAATTTTTGGGTTTGGAAATTGAGCAATCTGAGAGAGGTATATTGCTGAGTCAACCTAAGTATGCTTCAGACCTGTTATTCAAGTTTAAAATGGCTGAATGTAAGGCAGCCAAGTGCCCATTCCTTTCAGGCATAAAAATAGGTGAATTTGAAGACTCTCCATTGGTGGATTGCACACTCTACAGGCAGCTAGTCGGAAGTTTGTTGTACCTTACACATACAAGACCTGATTTGTCTTATGCTGTAAGTGCTGTAGCAAGGTATATGCAGAAGCCACATGAGATCCATTGGAAGGAATCCAAAAGGATCCTTCAATATGTCCAAGGAACAAAGAGCTTTGGGGTACACTATGCAGCTGGTTCTTCACTACAACTAGCTGGATTTTCTGATTCCGATTGGGTTGGAGATCCCATCAATAGAAAGTCCACTTCAGGCTTTGTGTTTATGTTTGCTGAAGGTCCCATTTGCTGGTCAAGTAAGAAATAGCATACCATTTCTCTTTCATCAGCAGAGGCCGAGTACAGGGCAGCAGTGAACGCAGCCACACAGTGTGTTTGGTTGCAAGGCATTCTTCGGGAGTTTGGTGTTGCTATTGATTCTCCAACCAATATTTGGGTGGATTATCAAAGTGACATCAAGATATATACTGATACAGTACAGAGGCAAAGAACAAAGCACATTGAAATCCATATGCACTACATTCGGGGCTTGGTGCATGACAGGGTGATTTCATTGTTGTATTGCCCATCCACCGAGCAAACTGCAGATATTTTCACCAAGTGCTTTACTGAGAAGACCTTCACTCACTTGAGAGATTTTCTTGGAGTGAATGATGGATGGTGATTGCTGCAATTTAATTGCAGGTTCATCCCCATGTCCATTTTAGAGGGAAGTTTTTATCCATGTGGTTTTACTTCTTGTCCTCGGTTCATATGGACAAATAAAAATTTCTGTTTGTAATGAGGTGACTTGAGCCTTTGTTGCCAAGGCCTCCCACTTATCTTTCATGAGTTGTACTAAGTTCTGGTTAAGGGGGGATGTTAGAACAGTAATCCACACTTAGTACCATAGTCCATAAATTTTTATTGAGCTTATGTGCTTAATTACACCATAGTTTGGACTAGGTGACTTAAATTGGTCAAATACCCACTTTTGAGAGTGTTCACACGCACTTCCAAGCAAACCAGTTCACCCAGCCTCCTGTTTTGTCCACAAGTGTGCCCTCATTAATTGCTGGAGCGCCCTCTCTCCTTGATTTGGGGAATTTCAGTTGACTAGGGGCGCTAGGGTGGATTTTGCCCATTTTTTGCTAGATTTGGATCATTTAATGCTCCCTTGGTCCCCCCAAACTCCTCTACTTGCTCACCCATGCCTGCCTTGGCCTCATTAATGACCCAGCATGCTTCATCCACCTTCACACCAGAATTCGTGACTGTTTGGGATGATTGGGATTGAGTTGGACCCACCTAGGGGGGATTGAGGCCCATTTGGCAATTTTGACTTGTACACTCATCTTGAGCCATCTAATGCTCTCGAATTTCTCATGGATGTAATAAAAACCTGTTACTAACATTTTCACATGTTAGACAGTCAGTTAATGAAAATATTCAGCTCACATTGTGTGTAAAATTATCTCCTTTTTCAAGTTTTTCCACTAGTTTTGCAAATTAATTCGATTTTGTGAGGTTCTCCATAGCTCCTAGATATTCTGTGATCAAAATACTCACAATAAGCTCCCCCAAAGAGTACAATAGCTCACCAAAAATTCCCTCCCTCAAGGATCAAGAATATGCCATCAAAACTGGAAATGGTTGAAGGAGTGAGCTGCAATAGAAGAAACCATGAGCTTCCCTGTAGCTTACACCTGCAAATAAAGACTCCATTAAAGCTCCAAATGAAATGTTTGAATGGCCTTTCCAATTTCCAACTTGGATGGGAATCTTTCACCCTCGAAATTGGCTAAGGCAAGAAACTAGTCATCCACTAGCTCTCCCTCTTCACAAATGCAATTGAAAATTCTACAAATGATCAAAAGCTGGTTTCATTCTTTGTTATTGAAATTTATAAAGTTCTAATGTCCTCCATGGGTTGAATTCCTTCCAAGAGACTCATGCCAACTCAAGTTGGGAAGAGATTCCAAAGAATACCACTTGTACAACAATTCCTAGTCTCCCACTTCCACCAAATCACATGTGGAAGCATCTTAGCTGCCCTAACACCCTTGAGCGCCCTCTTGGAGTCTATTTTTAGCTCTGACATGTCATATATGTTATATGTCAACCTTCAGGTCTGATTTGTGTCATAGGTGTCATAGCATCTTCATCATTGTTGTCATAGAGCTAGGGAATCTAGCCCAAGTGTCTCACTAGCTCCAAATTGCCTCTTCCTCTTCCATGGGAGTTACTCTTCCTCTATATTTTGACCTTGGATGAGTCATGCCATGAATAATACATTTTGGACTCCCCCAAGTATGTTACCATTCACCTTGAATTCGAATTGGTGAGAGAATGATGCCAAGTGTAGTTGGGAAATCTAGCCATATGTGAGTCCCACTTCCTCCATGTGTCTTCATGATCAAATGCCACTTTGATTTTCACTTGTATATATTTATTTAGCTCCTTTATTAAATATTTATGCCACTCTAATGTTCAAACATAATTTATTATCCCCATTATTCCAAATCCCAAAGCTTCCACCCCAAACCTAGGAAACTAGTAATCTTCCTCCTTCATAATTATTTGACCTTTAATCTCAATTTTACAAACTCTAATGAATATGGCCAATGTGATTAGGCCATTGTGACCCAATTCCAAATTTGGGACATGACAATCTTGTAGATATGATCCAAATCTTGACCTCTGCATTCTTCTCTTATTGGCTCGGTGTATCTAGGTCCTTGTGAAGGATCCAGGGGTGCAATGACCCTAATATCTGCTCCTTCCAATATCATTTTCTTCTTTTTGATGTTGATGATTGCGAGGTTATCCATGGCCCAATCTATCCCCAATAGTGTAGGATAAGGTTGGATATCATCTACAATATCAATCACTTCGAAGTATGCTCTACTTCACACTCCATCAATGTCAACATGGACATTTTCTAACCTCCCAAAGGGTATAACCTTTTGTTGATTGGCTAGGCTCAACTGTATTGGTGACCAGGATAACTTCATCTTCCCCATTTGTTCCCATGTCTGCTTTGTCAAGACATTTACTTCTGAGCCTAAGTCAAGGATAATCTCGTCCATTTCAAAATATTCGATCTGCGCATTCAGTCTCATTTCCCTTCCAGTTCTTTTATGGCTCTTAATAGGATGAACCATTATGTGTGCTTCATATACTATATTATGCTGCTCGTAATTACTCAACATGCTCTATAATTCTGCTAAGGCATTCTCATGCTTCAACAACTTCATGCAACTTTATAACAACTGTGCAACAAGACTCATTGCGTCTGTTGCAGTACTTGTGTGATCATACGAAGCTGTACTATCCTTCATAGGTGAAGTCTCACTTCACAACTTGATTGGTGGAGTGACAGGTTCTGGCTTTTTGAAGGTTTTTCTTGCTTCCATGAAGACTTCTTTTTCTTTGTTCAACTCAAAAGTAGGTGTTTTTCCAGTTTCTTTCCTTATCCAAGTCCCTTCAATAGGATTTTGATTAGTCTAGTGATTCTCAGAAGTCGAAGCTTCCACTCTTTGATCTACACCTGTCGTAGCTCCACTTCGCGTCACAGCGTGAATGTTACGATCTGTATTCCGTTTTTCAGCTGTGATCATCTGTATATTCTGGTTCTGCGCTTTTTTCCTCCTCCCTTGCAGTTTTTCTTGCAAAACAGGGCATGCCTCAATGACATGATCAAAAGACTTACAATATTTACATGTAGTACAAGCATTCATGCAGTCTTTGGATAGATGTCTCGGTTGAGCATAGTTATAACATACTATCTGACCTCTTCCTCTTCCTTGGCCAGTGTTTCTTCCTCTGCCTTTGAATCCACCACGTCCTCTGTATGCACCTTGGTCATACTGTGCATTATTATTGTTATGCAGTGTTTCCTCTTGTACTCGGTAGACATCATGTTTCCTTTCCATCATGAGTTCATAGTCTCTACAGTCGGAATCATCATGACCAATTGATTTACAGAATGTACAATATAGGTTCTTAGTTCTTTGCACATATTTCTGAATTAAACAAAAATATTCTAGGCTATGTCCTCTACATCGAAAAATATCACACCATGGTCCTTGTTACTGATTTAATGGGTTTGGAGCTCCACTATTGATGTAATCTTTAAATACCAGACAGTGTTCTTTGGAGTGACTTTCTCCCTTACACTTTGTACACCAAACCTCTTCCTGGATTTATTTTCCTTTCTTCATATCCTGGAGTTGTAATGTCAAATTTGCTAGCTAGGTCTGTATCTGAATCATACCTGCGTTAGTCTCTCCTATAAGAGAAGCCTCTAGATCGCAATTTCTAGGGCCTCTATCTACGAAGCAACCTTCTGTTGCATCAACGGTAATCTAATGTGTGCCAACAATGTGGCTATGAACCATTCCTGATGTTGTTGTGGTGCTATGTCAAAGCTCACTTGATTTAACAGCGCTTTGAACTTTTGATCAAATTCCCACACTAACTCATTCAGTTTCTGTTTGATTTATTTGAGCTCTGTGATACACTGTGATTCTAACTTAGGTTTTTTAAACTCTCTGAGGAGCGCAGTTATAATATCCACTAGAGTCCTATTCTGTCGAACATAATACTTCATGAACCATGTAAGGCTCTATCCCTGAATGTGGTAACTAACTGTGCTTTTTTTATAGCATCATCATGCACTTACTTAACATTCCACATGGCTTCGCAAAGAAACTAGTGTTTCTCAGGGTCTTCTAGACCCATTCCTTTGAATATTGACAGCTTAATGTCGTCTGTCATTCTTCTTCTAGGAGGCGTAGTGTTCTGTGTTGTGTTAGGTATACTATTGCTCGGAATGTTCTGAGTACTTGCTCTTGCGATGTTACTGCTATTGTTGTTCTGAGGGTTAGCAGTATTTCTATCATCAACTGGAGGGTTCTGCAGAGTGATGGGTTGATAGGTAGTTACTCGAGGTTTTGTTTCATTACTAGTATCAACCTATAACTCAGTTTCTATAGAGATGTGAAGTTCATGTTCATTAGGCCTCTTCTCTGTACTATACTTCTATCTTTTACCACTTTGTAATGTGTGAATGTTTTCCTCAGTATCACTGTCTTTATTACCGAACAATGTTTTGAGTACTTGCTCTTGCGATGTTACTACTACTGTTGTTCTGAGGGTTAGCAGTATTTCTATCATCAATTGGAGGGTTCTGCAGAGTGATGGGCTAATAGGTAGTTACTCAAGGTTTTGTTTCATTACTAGTATCAAACTTTAACTCAGTTTCTATAGAGATGTGAAGTTCATGTTCATTAGGCCTCTTCTCTGTACTATACTTCTATCTTTTACCACTTTGTAATGTGTGAATGTTTTCCTCAGTATCACTGTCTTTATTACCGAACAATGTTTTGAGTACTTGCTCTTGCGATGTTACTACTACTGTTGTTCTGAGGGTTAGCAGTATTTCTATCATCAATTGGAGGGTTCTGCAGAGTGATGGGATAATAGGTAGTTACTCAAGGTTTTGTTTCATTACTAGTATCAAACTTTAACTCAGTTTCTATAGAGATGTGAAGTTCATGTTCATTAGGCCTCTTCTCTGTACTATACTTCTATCTTTTACCACTTTGTAATGTGTGAATGTTTTCCTCAGTATCACTGTCTTTATTACCGAACATTACAGATTCAAATTTCTAGGGATCTTATTACATTCTAAAGACACCTTTCTCCGCTAACAACATTTTAATGTATACACTAAGATTGTTCAGGTACTTACCTCTGAATCCTTTGAAGAAATCTACCTCTACTGCGGTGTATGACTTCAAAGAATCCACAACAAATTTTGTAACATAGCCTTCTAGTATGTTATCTAGCCAGAAGTCTACTGCTCTTGAGGTTGGGATATCCACCGCTTTAAGTCTCTGAATCAGTTCTGGATTCCACGATGTAGGTTCTCCTCTCTGATAACATATTTTCTGTTATGCTAGTCTTGACAACCACTCATATAGATCATTGTTGAAGGATGTGAAGAAAATTTCTTAAATATCAGAAAATAGGTATCTCTGCAACCATTCTTCGTCAAAGAAACACAGATGTTTGTTCTCCTTTCTTGCAAACTCCTTTTTTGTATTATCCACCCGGTTCTGTATTTCTGTTCTCTCGGGATTCCAATATTCGGAACACATCACCAGTTCAAGTGCAACAATGGAACCATTTGTTGGCTCTTAACCTCATTCTTTGAATTTCTTTTATTGACCCAAGTTCTGCGCAATTGTGGTCCAACAAAACCCTTCTTCACCGGCCCTTTCGGAAATAGTTTGCGAACAGACTAAGGTCTCACCCGACGCGAATTTTATGGGGGATTACAAAAGCAATTTTATGTAATCAGGTGATGCATGGTTAACATACTGGGAGGGACTGTGCGAAGTTTCATCTACTTCACAACTATCACTTATACTATAGCGCACACTGGGACTAGGCACTTCAAAGCAATCATTTAAAAATATGACAGCGTGACTCTACACTTCACATAATATATGGGACTGTGCACTGTGGAACAACAACTTAAACAATAGGACAACGCAACTCAAGACTGCGCTACTTCTTAACAATCACACATATTCTACAGACTTCACTTAGTGTAAATTATGCATTTAGCAAGCATATTGGACTGTATAGTTTGCAAACTCATGTAATATGGTGAAATAGAATGCAACAAGGCACTTTCAATACTGCGCTTCTAGGGAATCACACTTAACACTGACTTCGCTGACTTATTGTTTACCCAAATAACTCTTGCACTCAACATATTCAAAATTACTTGTATTCAACATTCAAGCATATATGTTCGACACTTAACATATTATTCTCATCACTCATTCATGTGGAAAATACATATAAAATCCAGGATACATATAACTATGAGCATGAACTTAACCAAAAACTTAAGCAAACACACATATTCAATCACACAACAGGGTATTTACATGGTTCACCCCCCGGATGGGATCTACATCCATGAGAATTGTTGATTATATTAATGGCAAGGGTTCAACAGTTCCAGTCTGCGCACTCAGTTGCAAACTCTTCTCTCTACAATAGGTCTCTGCGCACACAGATGTAGAGCCTCTTCCTCTCTTCAGTGGGTCTCTGCGCACACAGCTGTAGAGCCTCTTTACAATGCTGAGTCCATCGAAAAAATACTATGAGAGATCAACAAAACAACTTAGAGATCAACCCTTCCCTTACAAAATTTCCCCTTTTATAGATCATGCCCATAGGTCACATCTTTACAATGAATCGGGGCCAAAAAGCCTAGAGTTACCAAAACTGGTGCGGTTACCCTGCTAACCCGGCCTGTCGTAGTCGACAACTGTTCCATTATCCTATGGTTTCCTTGCTGGGGCACTCCTGGCTCTGATTCCCTTCTGTAGTCGCGGTCCTCATGTAACGGTTCTAACTGCATAGTGGCATGTCGCTTTCCGCCCCTCTAGCTTTCTTGTCGTTGTCGACCCACCGTTTCTCCTCTAACGATTTTCCACCACTTGGCCGACAGGTTTCTTTCAACTACTTCCACACTGCTCCTTACCCCACTCTCGGGAATCATGGAGTCACTTACCAAAATAGGTCGCTTTCATCTGCTCGAGCTTACTTATATTCTTTTCCCAAAATTACCTGCTGTGCTGGTGTTACGCATCAGCAAAATTGTGCCATGCTTAGACTTCGCACTCCGAACTGCACCATTGCCAAAAATGTTCCACTTGGAATTCGCATTCCGAACTGCGCATTTCTGAACTTTGCTTCATCAAAATTGTGCCAACTTGGGCCCTGGCCAATAGGTATCTAGTTACAGATGTGGTTCCCAAATCATGATGACTCTATACATACACCTATAAGAGTCATCCTATATTGTTGGGCCCTTTTAAGTTCCATAAAATCATCAGTCATTGTGATCGATCATTCCTCCTGAATGCCATTGTTCTGCTATCAGTTCTCCAGATCAAAAAGAGTTTATCCATGCTAATGTACCTTCCTGAATGCTTCCTAGACACTTATGATGTATGCAAATATTCTTCATGTATTAACCAGACCCCCACTAGGCCTAGATCTTCGTTTTTATGTACACGATCATTATTCATGTATCGATCTAATCCCCACTAGATCTTGATCCCCCTCTATTTTTTAGACATTAACACAAGAATGGGTATTCCCACCTTGTCTTTATATATATATATATATATATGAGACTATATGCACCATTGTATTTACAAGGAAAGGTCTACGTAGCCCCATCGGAAAGCGAGTTCTCTAAAAGGTGACCTTCATTGTCCATGACACCATAACACTTATCTCGCACCGTGAAAATCCTATGATGTATGTCGGTCATACGATGATTTCTTGACCTCACACATTAGGGGGGAATCTCTTAAAAATTGAAATTTTCTCACCTTCCATGTCACAAGTTGAGTCACCTCCATAGGTCACTATGCCACCTCATTCATGTCCATTTGACCTTGAAAAATCAATAAAAAATCCCAAAAGTGAAAGCTAAGCCTCAAAAGTTTTTCATGACCTAGGTTTCTCTTAATCCCATTATAAGAGTGACCTAGATTTCTCATAATGCTTCGATATGAGTGATTCAAGTTGCATAAAATCACTAAACAAGAGTGACCCAACCATTAGCTTGGTTTTCGGCTCCTTATGTTTCATGTCCGACCAAAAGATAACCAAAGTGGCATGAGTCTCTACATGGACGAAAATTTTAGATACCAAAAATCAGCTCCAGACTCTTGTCCTTAGTTATAGAAGAAACACCAAGGTACCTCATTCCACACAGAACTCCTTTCCATGTGTTCAAAGTCGTCACTCTGTCGGATTTTCACTAAGACTAAAGTAAAACTTTTCTCACTTACCTCTCATCGTTTCTGGAGATCCTATCCAATGATGTGTGGCCGGAGAACTGGAAGGAAGTGAGGAGAATCAATAATCCCTCCCTTGGAGATTTTCACTGGCCTCCCCTACTACGACTATTTAGGTGCTCTTGGTTCATGTAATTATCTTTCATATCTTGAATATAAAATTATTTATTCTTTCAGCTCTTTTTTAGGATTGTTGATTGAATTTAAAGAAAAGAAAAATATTTGAATTTTTTATACCATCACTCATACTTTAATTTATTAGATTAATAGTTTATTTTGTTTTATCTCTTTGAAACACCGCTTGAGTTCATAACCCTCTGGTAGGTTTTATTTAGAACAGGCGTGTGCAAAATCACACACCATGATGGGAAAATAAAGATAGGCTTATCCTGATCTTCTAGTGTTGTTTAGATTTGATCGTAGCCACTGAACACATCTAGGAAAAAAATAAAATCCAGCTAACGTATCTAACACTTGATTGATAAAAGGAAGGGGAAATTAGTCTTTTAATGTAGCTTTGTTTAATTCTCCAAACTCTACACATATCCTCCATTTACCATTATTTTTGGGTATGATAATAAGTGGAGAAATCCACTTTCTGTCAGAGATGTGGTAGATAAAATTGGTAGTCAACGATTTTTCCAATTCTCCTTCATAAGCACCAGATTGTTATTTTAGTACTTGAACTAACCGCTCTTGTTGATGTTGGCCTATATTAGGATCAATATATAAATATTTGTCTGAACTAATCTCAACAAGGATAGTGTAAGAACCCGAACTTGTACCTATAGATAACACCAATGATGATGATGAGACTATTGGATTACAGTTTTCTTGAAACTCTCTACTAAAAATATGGTCATACTCTAAAAAAAAATTCAGGGTATTCAATAAGAGATAGTTTTACAAGTGAACCTTGTAAAACTATCTCTTTAATGCTCCATTGCAATCATTCTCAATAATCCTACCAGCACAAAAGAAAAATGCTAATTGTACACTAATCGTGCCATTGAAAATAAAAAGATAAAAAGAATAAAGAAAATCACTAAAACACAAACTAACATAACTTGGAAGAGATTGTGATGGTAATGACTGGCCAAAGGATGGTGATGATAGCTACGGCCTAAAGGAAATGGTTTTTTACTGGTTTATATTTCCATTGACACACCAAACCTCAATGACCTCAAATCACTACCATGGCTAAGAACAACATACCAAAAGACCAATGGGAGCATGAGCGACATGAGCTCAAATCACCGCCCAGGGCCAAGAACAACAACCAATGCAAGCATTGGTGTAGTTTTCATATAGCATGGTAAGTTGCACCTGTTTAACAGTTAACACTACCTCCATTAACGGCGGGACAAGACGATACACATGTAAGACAACACATGAATTGGTACCACCCGCACTAATTAAATTTATTATAAATTAAAGTATATATATATATATATATATATATATATATATATATATATATATATATATATATATATATATATAGTTTGGGTGGTTGGGAGGAATTAACATCAAATTTCTTATATTTTATCAACTTTAACATAATAAAAAATATTTAATATTTTTTAATTAAAAAATAAATAAATAGTTTTCTATCTTCAACATTGTTAATAATTAATTTTTATTTAATTTTCTTAACTTTTAAATAATTTTAATCCTCATTATCAATAATAAACAAATAAATTTTGTATTTTAAAAAATATAAATAAAATAAATTTTGTATTTTAAAAAATATAAATATAAATCTTAATATATATATATATATATATATATATATATATATATACTTTTATTCATATTAAGTGAATCAAATCGTACAAAAATACATAAGTCGAAAATATTAACATATGTATATTTGAATATGATGTATTTCTTAATAATTAATATATGGTTTTCAAATAGAAAAAAAACATGTAACTTGTTATTCATCCACCAAGGGAATCAAAGTTGCATTGTCTTTACGAAAAAGCAGTTTTTGAGGTTCCAAAAACACCGACCACCATGTCTACATATCGTGTCTAAACTTACAAAAAAACATCCTCTAAATTGTCTTTCTAACACACTAACACCACCCATGATTATACTAGCAATACAGAATTGGTATCTGCCATAAAAACAGAGAGTTTTAGTCTTGAAATGTCTCGGGAAACATTACTGAGATCTCATAGAAAACTAGAAGAACTCTAGTCTCATAGAATTGACCTTCTTGTCATCGATCCATTCCTCATAAAAGATTAAACCGTCCATATCCCCAACAATCTTTTTGGATAGGCCATCCGCCACCTCGCGATATATATGAGTAAGAGAATGAAAATAAAACCATTCATTTAAGACATGAACTCTACAAACCCATTGTTCTAATTGAAGTACTTGTAAAATTGTATGACCAACAACCCAATCAATGATAAATTCAGAGTCACTAACAACGTGAAAGCTAAATATACTCCTCTTTTGTGCAAACCAAAATAGCCTTCACAACCGAAGTAATTTAGCCATTAATATATAAAAGAGAGAATTTGCATAAAAGATTGTATTTCTTTTCATTTTAGCTATGAGCTATAATGACTTATTTTACTTATGCATCAATATATTTGTATAGGTCCATTTTCTTATATTTAAAAATAAAATCATATAATTTGAATATATATATATATTTATTCAAATTATTTAGTCAATTAATAATTTCTTTATTGTAAATTTGATAAACTATTGTATTACCAATGCAATGCATGCAATAGTGGTAAACTATCATATTATTATCTTAAAATAGAATTATTTACTAAGTGTTTTAATCAACATCATCCATAGAATATGAATAATTAATGGTAAGGAATTTTTTACTCAATGTTTTATTGAACACCGTCCACCAGATATGAATGATTCCATACTTTGTACTCTTCAACCTTTATTGATAATGATAATGACAACTCAAACATCTCATCCAAACCTTATAAATTACCAAGAACAATCCTCCTTAATGGCTCTAATGGTTCTAGAATCATTATTATGTCCTCAAAAATTGTTTAAATCAGCCAAAAACTCCAATATTCTTTTTGAATTGCAATTTCATCATTTAAATATAGTCATATAGTCAAAGTTAATCCTAGCATTCAAATAATACATTCAACAAGTAATAAACTATCGTATTATCTTAAAATATAATTTTTTACTAAATAGTTTATTGAACAGCATCCATGGACTACGAAGACTAAGGAATTTTTTACTTAATGTTTTATTGAACACCATCCATGAGATATGCATGATTTCATAATTTGTACTATTCAACCTTCGTTGATAATGATATGACAACCCATCTCAACCAAACCTTATAAATTACCAAGACCAATCCTCCTCAAACATGAATGGCTCTAGGATCATTATTATGTCCTCGAAAATGATTTAAATCAACAAAAGCTCTGATATTCCTTTTTAATTGCAGTTTTGTCATTTAAATAATACGTTTGACTAACTTTACCCATTTAAAAGGAACTGAAATGAAAGAAGATTGTCTTGACATGCTTCGGTGGACCTTGACGTTTGAATCATTCCGAGGGAAGTCTATGAAAATGCACATATATTGATGAACTTGCATCACATCGTGTATTTTATGTCCTTCACGTTTGGACTTTTTCTTCTGGACAAAGGACGTAATGGAATTTTTTTCCAGCCACATATCCTCGGTGGCTAAATAGATATTAAATTTCGTTGGTAGTTGCAAAGGAAGTAACAACAACCAGGATGTCGACATCTTTCATTTAAACTTAACCAAAATTGTCCTCTAAATCGTCTTTCTAACATACTAAAACCACCCATGATTATACTAGCAATACATAACTGGTATCTGCCATAAACATAGAGAGTTTTAGTCTTGAAATGCCTTGGGAAACATTACTGAGATCTCATAGAAAATTAGAAGAACTGTAGTCTCCTAGAATCGACCTTTTCGTCATCGATCCATTCCTCATAAAAGATTAAACTGTCCATATCCCCAACAACCTTTTTGGATAGGCCATCTGCCACTCCGCAATAGACATGAGTAAATGAATGAAAAGAAAACCATTCATTTAAGACTTGAACTCTACAAACCCATTGTTCCAATTGAAGTATTTGTAAAATTGTACGACCAACAACCCAATCAATGATAATTCCATAGTCACTGGCAACGTGAATGCTAAATATACTCCTCTTTTGTGCAAACCAAAATCGCCTCCAAAACCCAATTAATTTAGCATTTGTATTAATATGTAAAAGAGAGAATTTGCATAAAAGATTATATTTCTTTTCATTTACCTATGAGCAATAATAACTTATTTTACTTAGATATCAATATATTTGTATAAATTCATTTTCTTATATTTAAAAATAAAATCATATAATTTGAATATATATATATTCAAATTATTTAGTCAATTAATAGTTTCTTTATCTTTAAATTGTAAACATGATAAAGTATTATATTACCAATGCAATGTAAGCAACCGTGGTAAACTATGATATTATTATCTTAAAATATAATTTTTTACTAAGTGTTTTATTGAACACCATCCATATAACAGTGATAAACTATAATATTATTATCTTAAAATAGAATTTTTTACCAAGTATTTTATTGAACACCATCCATAGAATATGAATGATAAGGAATTTTGAACTCAATGTTTTATTGAACACCATCCACGAGATATGAATTCCATACTTTGTACCCTTCAACCTTCATTAATAATGATAATGACAACCCAAACATCTCATCCAAACCTTATAAATTACCAAGAACAATCCTCTTTAATGGCTCTAATGGCTCTAGAATCATTATTATGTCCTCAAAATTTGTTTAAATCAACCAAAAACTCCAATATTATTTTTGAATTGCAATTTCGTCATTTAAATATAGACAAAGCTATTCATAGCATTCAAATAATACGTTCAACAAATGATAAACTATCATATTATTTTAAAATGTAATTTTTTGCTAAGTATTTTATTTAACAACATCCATAGACTACGACTAGAAAAGTAAGGAATTTTTTACTCGATATTTTATTAAACACCATCCATGAGATATGAATGATTTCATAATTTGTACTCTTCAACCCTCATTGATAATATGACAACCCATCTCATCCGAACGTTATAAATTACCAAGACCATTTCTCCTCAAACATTAATGGCTCTAATGGCTCTAGGATCATTATTATGTCCTAAAAAATGGTTTAAATCAACCAAAAACTCTAATATTCTTTTTTAATTGCAATTTGGTCATTTAAATATAGTCAAAGCTCTTCAAATAATACGTTTGACTAACTTTACCCGTTTGTAAGGAACTAAAATGAAAGAAGATTGTCTGGGACCTTGACGTTTGAATCATTCCGAGGGAAGTCTATGAAAATGTGCATCACATCGTGTATTTTATGTCCTTCACATTTGGACTTTTTCTTCCGGACAAAGGAAGTAATAGAATTTTTTCCCAGCCACATATCCTCAGTGACGAAGTAATAGAGGGGAAATATGAAATGTATAGATATTAAATTTCCTTGGTAGTTGCAAAAAGGAAGTAATAAAAGGGAAATTTCAAGGGTATTATCACAAATCAACATTGACATTCACTTGCTCTACCCGTGAATGCATATTCCTTACGTCTTAAACCTATCTTCTTACTAATTTTCACATAGTTTTCCTTAGTCCCTACACAATGATGGATCAAGGTTGTCTTGGCATTCTTTAGAAGTAGACATTATTAATTATTAATCCATCTATATACTTCACGTTTCAACTCATCTTTCTACTTTCCATATAGTTTTGAATATATGAAAAGTAGGGCTTCTGATTTGACTAGAGCTAAAAATGGAATATTTTCTTTACATGCTTTAAAGGATCTATACGTTTAATGATGGACTCCCGGATAACTCCATGAAAATGTATAGATATATTAATGAGGACAAATCAGCATTCACTCGACTTGCATTATCTCTACACATCGTTGATGGATTGAATGGCTTTGAGTTTGGTGGTGTTGTCACCCCACTCCAGATCTTTGGGTCGATGGGAATCATCATATTCAATATCAAGAAAAGAATCAAGCTCCACATTGATAGTCTCTTTAATTGTTCACCCTCATCTCATCAATCAGTTTCATAATTCATGAACTTGTGGAATTTGTGAAGTGTGCATGTGGTTGAGAAGAGGTCATTAGTGGTTCCATATGCATTGTATGGAAAATGGAGTGGAAGGATTGATGGGTTGAGAATCACAATGACAGGTAAATTGGTTGTCAAATATGGTACATAATTATATTTAATAGCACGTCATAGATTTTCAATCAAAGATTAGAAAATTGTTAAAGATAGGTAGATTGAATTAAAGTTTGAAGTGAGATTGGAAATGTGTCACGTGCATAATTTGGGTACGAGCATGCGATTGAAATTATGGAAATCCATGATTTCGAAATGAATGCTTTGTAGCCGCAATCTACAGTTATTATGGAGATAAATTGCTAATAGAGTTTATAATTGTTTGTGTTTGGTGTTGTGTTAAGATGATTTGTTCTTTATTTTCATTTCTTTTGTTACGGTTTAGTATTGTTATTGTCTAGTTTACATGAGTCCCTCTACACAGATGTTGGTTGCCGGGACATAAGTGTTGGTAGTGATTGTGGTTGTTTCCATGTTTTATGCGTAGTTTTTTTGTGTTTCTTTCGTATTTGGACAAGTGGTTGTGATCTTGGTCTTATACTTTCCTATGATTATCCTCTAGACTCTCATGTTGCGACTCTTGTGATGCCCTTCTGTTTGGGAGGGACCCATATACTCGTTTAGGGTGCCAAATGATCATCTTGCTGATTTAATTGTTTTTTAACAACATGGTCAATGGTCACATGCCCACTGGCACAAATGTCTCTCTTCCCGAGTCACTTGATTTTAACTCCTCCACTAGTGTTTTATTTGGGCCACCCACCTCCTATGAAGATCCGTTATAATGTGCTTCACCAACTCCTATTGACGGTCTCTTATCTGACCCAGATGTCACCTCAGACATATTTGAACCCACTGTACTCACTTGTCAGGGAGGTGGTCGGTCTAGGAGTTCGGGTGCAAAGTCCAGAAAAAATAGACTTCAGAAACCACACAAGAAGAGAGCGGAGGGGACTGATATGACCTTAGGAAAGGATGTCCAAATATCCAGGGTTTTGAGCTTCTCGGCTAGAGATTTAGTGGGAAAAGTCTGTTTTGAGAAGGTTAACCGCACATCTCTGATGACTTGGATAAATGAACAGTGGAAACCCCTCCTTCAGTACAACCCCAGGGTACATATTCTTGTTAATAACTGGGTTTTATTTCATTCTCTTGATGAAGCACACCCTGATCGAATCCTAGAGCGTCAATGGGTGATTGGACGGGTATCTTTATGTTTGAAGAGGTGGCACACAGGCTTCAACCCCTCGACGGAGGTCCTATAACACAACCACTTCTGGGTCCTGTTAAAAGTCTTCCCGATAGAACTGTGGTCGAGGGAGGTCTTTATCTCCCTTTCAAATAGGATCGATAGATTTGTGTTCTTCGGCGATAAATATTTATTCCGTGAGGACAAGAGGATGGCATGGGTCCTTACTGAGATAGATGTGGAAAGGGGACTTCCAGACTCGATTACTATTCATTGGGGAGATAGGGACATCATCCAACCTTTGGACTATTGGAGAATGCCTTTTAGGTCTTTTCTATGTGGCGAGACAGGTCATCTTGGAGAAAATTCCAACACAATCCTAGACATCGAACAAATCTCCATCTTTCGGAGGCTGGTCCCACCTCTTTCGACTATGTAGATCCAGGGTAGCATGCCTTACAACCCCCTCCTATTTCGGGCCATAGCACTTCATTTACTGGTAAGCTCTCTTCCCTTCTCCCCGATTTATTTAGTTCATTATCAAAGGAAAACCTGCAGCTCTTGGAGAAGTTGGGTAGGGAATCATTTGGGGTTGGGCTTCCTTTGGAGAATCTATCTGAGTACGAAGATTTATGTACTACTACACCCACTTTCGTTAGTGGCAAGAGGGTGATTCCCATGATCGAATTAACGAATGGTGATAGTACTATCTCATTTGGTGATGAGATAGATTCCGACTCTCAGCTACTTCAAGACAAACAAACCATACTTCAGGCCCTAGATGCTCCTACACTGGCTGCATATTCGACAAAGATTCAGATGGTTGGGGCCTCCACTCCCTCGGTTGTATCTTTTGTTTTATTTAAAAACCCTCTTCCAATGTATACATCAAACTTTGTCGAGCCAGTGGTCTTCGATAGTTTTATCCCCAATGTTATTATCAGAAGGAAAAATGGGGATAGAAGAAGGAAATACATTGCCTGTTCCTTTGGTGGTTTTGGTGAAACTCTAGATGAGGTTGGCCCGTCCTCTTGGATGGATCCTGGTTTGGATTCTCTCTCACAGGTATCAGATACTTTCAAGCTCATTAGAGCTCGCCTGGCCAACCTTAAGGTAAACCAATGATCATTTTATACCTCAATATTAGAGGGGTAGGAGGCACCCCTAAGTTATCGGCCTTCAGGAACTTAGTAAACTCAATTAAACCGAAGATTATTTTACTTCAAGAAAATTTGGTTGATTGTCAGCGGGCTAGAGATTTTATTTGGAAACTTCGTCCTTCATGGGAATGTTGCTCACTAGATGTAGTGGGTAGATTTGGAGGACTTCTTGTAGCTTGGGATCCCTCTTTTTACAGGTTTAAGCCTTTTGCAATGGGTGGAGGCATTTTATTGACTGGCTGTAGTAGAGATCTTCGCCTACCTATAACTAGCATTTGCCCCTTGAGGTGTAATAATGAATGTCGTAGAGAACAATGTCAGATGACCAGGCTTTATTACATTCACTTATAGAACTGTATTATCGGTGTAACCAATCGACATCTAGCGAATGGTCGATCGGACCTGTCAACTTACATTGGAAACAGCTGGTTCTTTCAACATCTGCCTCTTATCAAAATCTATCTTTGTCGCGTGGGTGTTGATTTTGTTTAACTATTGGTTGGAGATCCCAATTGCTTTTTGCTGGTTGAACTTGTCGATTGTGGATGGTCGGGCGACATTGAGGAATTTGACCAAATGCATGTTGGAGCTTATCTTGCACCTCTTTTGTGCTTTGGTCTTGTTGAGTTGTGTTTTTTTCAACTTCTCTTTTACAACGGGCTTGTTCGACTTCGTTGTGTAGAATTTGTGTTTTTTCTATATGCTTTTTTCCACTTACTATATTTGATGCTGCTGTTTTTTTTTTTTTGCTTCGTGTTGTTGTTGTTCCAATTCTTCTTCCTGCTGCAGCCGTAGTTATTCTTATAGTATTTCTGCTTCTTTGGTTGTAGTTTGGGTAGAAGTAGATGCATTGTTTGGATTTAGTTTGTTGTGCAGGGCTGTCATATTGTTTACCCTTTTATATATTTCCTCTTCTTTGAGAAAGTGATTCGAGTACTGAAAAGTGATGTTACAAGAAGCACAATGTTTAGCCACCTTGCCATTGTTGTCGTTTCTTACAAAAAGTTTAGTTCCAAAGTGAAAAGTTTGCAAGTCTGAAATGAAGGCTTCCACTGCCTTTATCTTAGGAAATTTGTATCCACCAATGTTGAATGCAACAGGTGGGTAAGAAGTTTTTTTTTTGTCATGCAGATAGTGACCAATTCCATTGATGAACACTTGTCTTATCGCTTCTTTATGCACTATGTAATCTGTAGCATATTTTGGCAGTAGAGAAGGAGGTTGGGTGCCTCCATACATTCTAATGTATGTGCCTTCTGATCAGAAGTAATAGTCTCCATATTCATCTATTACATCCAAGGCATTGTCTGACATACAATTTGCTTCTTTATTGAAGACCAGTGTATAAAGGGGCATGATTAGTTCTTCGCACAGTAATTTGTAGTAGCCTGCATATCGGTGAGCCCAAGTTATATGATATTCTACATGAATGGGAGTCTCATATGGATTCCAAGTACATCCCAAATTAGGAAAAGGGTGGTTGACTAATATACAATTGATGAGGTAGCCAGACATGAAGAATTGTGGCTTCCCTTTTGAGAGGCCTATTTGAGCTATAGAAATTGTTGATGCCATACTGTCTGAAATAATATGTGCCCAATTGAAAACTGTACCATGTGTGGAAACATGGTATATCAATGGAACCCAACTGAGTTTATAGATGTTGGCATGTGGTTGACTGAAGAGTCTGCTCAACAATAGAACTATGATTCGATAGGGGTTCGTTAAGTTTTTGCTGTCATATTCCCTGTTAGATTTCGATCTAAGTTGTTTGTCTAGTAGGAGCATTTTCTTTGCACATTCGGAATCATATATATTGGCACGTCTTACCCAATCGTTAGTTAGGAATAATTTGGAGGTAGGAAGATTGTATGCGGCTTCAAGGTAGATTGGATGGAAGGATGCAAGCCTTCTTCCAGTGGCATTTGAAATGATCTTTGTAGTAGTATCTACATGGGGCAAAATCCACCCAATCACCTCTGAGCAGGGAAACAATTTTGGCCGTGTAGCTGCCTTGTGAAGGTCGGACCTTTTGATGTTTTGATAAATGATGCCTTCTTCCACGATGGAATTAGGTATTTTATCGTCTCTGATAGCTATGTACAGTTGGCCCCATTTGAACTCAGGGGTACTTCCTATTATGGGTTTTGTGTCTTCAAATAGTGTTTTGATTTGTATTTTTGGAGTTGTTTCTTCTTGAAGCTCGATCTGCTTGAGCTTCCTTTTTCGGTTTCTTTAGACATACCTGATTTGAAAACATACAATGTCAATAGTATTCAAGGGTTGAAATTGATATAAATTAATATCATTATATCTACATATTATATTACAGTATAGATAAAGTCACTTTGTAGTGGACTCAACTAAACTTGTTTCGACCAGACTTGAGGATCGAACAAAGTCGTCGACCACATACATCAGTTATATTTGACCAAATTTGACAAGTATCATCAAACATATATTATGGATACGAGAATCATAAGACGAGACTTAACTTTAACATATACTATTCCACATGTATAGACCAAAAGTCTCTTTTGGTCGTATAACTTGACTGACAATGGTCTGCAACAAAACCAACTTGATTTACAAAGACTTTTACATACTTCGATCCATCGATCACATCAACTACTTTTTACTGAGCTAGTGTTGAAGACCAATCAAAATAAGGATATTGACCAAGCAAATATATCGAGTACATTAAAGCAGTCGATTTTCGACTAGTTTTCAAAGATTCGACTCTTTTACAAAAAAATGTCCACTTTAAAAAGGAAATTCTCATAGGAAATTTAAAAATAACGTTCTCAAAACAACTTATTACAAATATTGACGGAGCTGAGTAAAACAAAATGTCTATCAATTGCATCATGTAGTTAATATTCCAGTGGTTCATATCCTAGCAATACTATTTGACAGAATAATGGAAAATACAAAGAAAATGATCAATGATTTATTTTTTGTCTGAAAAATACATTAATATCCACGATGGTGAGCAGTTCTTGTGTAATCCATCACGGTTTGGCATTCGAGCAGAGGGTTGTTGCGATAATGGAAGAATAGTCGACAATAAATTTTTTCCACCATTGAATTCCGTGGAGTGTCCATTGAGCACTGACCAATGGTTGAGCGCCTACCAGGATGATATTGTTGCTTATGTCAAATATGCAAGGTGACTAGTATTAGAATTGAGTAAAAGTGCTTCGTTTGAGATAAAAAGACCAACGACAAAAAAGTCGACGATTAAATGTATATAACTTTCTTGAAACTTTCAACCATTGACAATGAAGACAAGTAGTCGGATGTCGACTTGTATACAGTCATCATATGTATTTAAGAGTTTCCCGAATATAGGCAATAACGACCGACCATGCAGCTTGACCATTTGAATCTTTTTGGTCCATGTCATCATTGGTCCATAATAGGTAAGGGGCCATAACATATGTTTCAAGGCGTTTCAATAAAGCATTAGAAGATAACTTTTGAATGCAATAAAACTTATAAATTCAAACAATGCATTGTAGCATAGTGAAGTATATATATTGGGACACTTAATATTTATTGCAAAAAAAACTAACATGGAATGAAATGTTGTGATGTGGTCGGTTTGAAAAAAATTATGAGACAAGAAAAATGTTGATGTGAGGATTAAATGTCTTGTTTTCTTTATAAAGTAGTATTATCTTTTGTTCTATATGCAAATATCCAGTGATGGTAGCAATAAGAATAGAACATATGAAAAAAAGAGACAATTCATTTTGCAAAAGGAAGAAGGTAGTAAAGTAATAGTTATGCAAAGTAAAGATGGAAAGGACCAAGAATTTTACTTTATGGAGCATGTGGCTGCAAAGACTTTGAAGCAACCAACTTCTCTTCTTCTATTCTTCGTTGCACATAGGGACTATCTTTCATTCAAGAATACCTAGAAAAGGAAAAAGGTGGAGATATGTGAAGTCCTGATAAAGACTTAACTCTTGATATTGCAATGAATGTAAGGCCTTGTAGGTCAATGTTTCCAATATCTACTTTTGCATTTCTGAGGGTCATCCCTTGTGTTTTATGAATTGTTAAAGCCCATGCCATTCGAAGTGGTACTTGCCTCCGTGAACCCCTTGTTATAGGAGGGATAGGGACATAATTTAGATTGGAAGAATCCCATGGGGACCCTTTGTAGTGAAGAAAGTCAATTACAACATAAGATGGAAATGTAGGTGGTTGATCATTGGAGTTGTAGACAATTGCAATAAATTTTCCAAGTGAGTCGTTTACAAGGCCTGTTGAGACACAAAAGTTGGATGTCAACATGACTTGTTGACCAATTGCTAGTATAACCTTGTATGGAAGTTGTTCATCCTCTATTGAGGCATGCACATGTTGTTTCTTTTGCTCTGCAAAGCAATGTGCAATTGGCATGTTAAGGAGTTTTAGCATTTGTTTGTTATGCAATGCAACAAAGGTATTAGTTGCGTACAAATGAGTGCATTGGTTAAATGTATGATTCTCTTCATGAGAAAGAGACGAGGGTGTCCTTAACATGAGTAGGTTCCAATATTCAAGAGTTGGTAATGCATTTCGAAGATTCAGCAAGAGTTGACGAAAGGAAACTTGAGAAGGTTGCCTTGCTGTCGGAATATAGTTGAAAGAGTGGCAAATGTGTCAAAAGTGCGCCATAGAGCATTTCGTCGTGATGCTCCAACATACATGGGGATTTCCTTTACAGGGGGCAGTTGTCCAAAATCACCAAGGAAGATGATACAGAAACCACCAAAGGGGGTTGTCCGTTGGGAAGGGAAGGCTTGACGTAAGCGGTCATCCATACGAGTTAACATTTTTGGGCCAACGAAACTCATTTCATCAATGATGATGTATCGGATATGACGGAGTTGTTCTTGGAAACTTGAAAGGGATTGGACTTCAAGAGGGTGCATCTCAGTAATGGGTATGCAAAGTGCAGAGTGTAATGTAAGCGCATGTATGTTAAAGGAAGCAATACTTGTGGGAGCAAGGAGGAGCAAGGGTGAAGGTTTGTCGCTAGAGGCATCTTGGAGTGTAGATCTAAGGCAAGAAATCAAGAAAGACTTTCTTGTTCCTGCAATGCCTTGAATGACCATTTTAAGTGGAGGAGGGCTTGTATCATTTGTGGAGTGTGCGATGATAATATCGAAGGCCATTCGTTGTGTGAGAGACAAGGAGGAAGGAGAACATGAAGATAAAGAGGTGTCTGGTTGTATCTGGGTGGACAATCGATTGAGGTCAGTGAATGATATGGCTATTGAATGCATGTGTGAAGGAATATGGTTTTCGGTCCAATTGTATTTTTTGTCAAAGTCACGATGGAAAAGCGTGTCAAGGTCGTCGACATAGAGGTTGTTTCCATGGTAGAGTTGAGAAATGATTTCCCATTCATCCATCACGGGGGTTGAGGGAAAGTGGTTAAAAGCAGGAGTAGAGTCATCGGAGGGAGGTGTACTGGGGGCTTTTGGAAAATGATTAACATGCCATGCAGTGTATGTGTCTTTAATGGAAATCCAATTAGAATTTATGGCCAATGTTGTGGATCCAATGTCATTGTGGAGATTGCGAAAGGTTTGTATAGGAGGAGCTCACTCCAACAAAAGGCAACAAAGGAATTTGCAGTAATTGGTGGAATGGTAGTGAAGCGACGAAAGACATGAACAATTTTTGTAGTGTGGATTGGTTTCCATTGGGAGTGATTTCTATGAGCTAAGTATGACCAGGAGCGAGCATATTCAAGAAGGGTAATTTATTCAAGTGCAGGGGGTCGTTGCATGTAAGCATAAATGAAGGTGGGTGTTGGTGGGGTCTCAAGAGATTCATTGGAAATACGGTGGAAAATACTTTGGCTAACATTCAAGGATAGAAATGAACGGTTGCAAAGACAAAGAGGGAGTTTTTGTAGCATGTGGCAGGTCTCTTGTGCACCAATTTATCGATCTGCAATAGTCTCTAACAAGAAAAGTCTTATTGGTTGAAGTATGGGAGCATCAGTTGGAGTTGCATGTGCAAGATGAGAAAGGAGTGCATGGTAACTTTCTGATTTGGGCTCCGCCTTTGTTGCATATTTTGAAATATATTTGAGGACAGCATGTCTAGAGAGAACAGGTTGGAAATCAACATTAGCTCACCAAATAGAGAGCATGGTAGGGTTGTGAATATTTAGGAGGGCATCGTTCCTTGCAACCTTGTAGGTTTCCCGGCCATTTGCATCAATGAATAAGGAAGACGTAGGTTGTAGATGAAGGGGGAAGCCGTAACGACATTGAAGAGAGGATCCTTTTTTGTGGAGGCAAGAAGAGTCTGAGCATTTCATGTGTCACTGGACACAATTAACAAGTTCTTCATAGTCATCCAATTGATTTGTTGCAAGTATTGAATGTGTTCCAATGGTGCATGGATCATTTGTAGTAGAGGCTTGAAAGGATGGGGTTTGCAAATGGTTGATTCGAGGATTCCATGTTGTAACAAACTTGTCAATGTACAGTTTTTCATCTTCAACCTTGGTAGCGTCTGCCCAGTCTAACGTGTCCATATTGGGTGCATCATCAAGCCATAAGAAACCATGTATATGCGTAGATCCCATGTGTTGCCATTCATACCTATATGGAAAATTATAAATATAAGGAATGAACATTTGCAGTTTTCAATACATTGAACTTTAATGAGAATATGATTTGTTACCAACCTGCACCAATAGTCTTTTGTAGAAAGGCCTTTTTGAAGAACCTCTTCCAGGAATACTTTGAATCTATTGTCCATGTATTGAGATGCAATGTGTGGATTGCTTATAAGTTTTCAAAGTCTCCATTGGTGTTGTTGATTTGAAGTGGGTAGAGCTTGTCAAGGCATCAAAGAATGCAAATCGGGCCACTTTGTACCAGTTGCGCTAAGAGTGAAGAAGAATGTTGGTGTCCCTTGTTGAGTTCATGTCAGTTAGTTCATAACTGCTTTTGTTCCAGTACGAGCGCGTCCCACGAAGGGTTGACCTGAAGCGCATGAATTGCTCTGTGATTTTGGCATCTGGAAAGTCTTGTAATTGCTGTACAAGTTCTGTAATTCTTGGAGGCAATGTATCTTCAATTTTGCGCTTTACAAACACAGAAGCAGTAGAATGGCTATGATGGCGCATGATGAGGTTATATATGTAATAACGGAAACGAGAATGTTGGCCAAATCTATTTTCATGGTATCGAAGAAGGTGTAGTGCATAATTGTCCATACCAACCTCTTGAATGTGTGGTTGTTTAAACATTGCTACTCCAGTGGGAAACAAGGTTGGGAAGGCCATTGAGAGGAGGCCTATTGTGTTGTACTCATTAATAGGGGAAATTTCTATTGGGGGCCATTCAATGGACGGTAGATTTGGCGCATCGCTTGTGCCTAAGAAACGTTTGATTTCATCAATCTCAGTTCTACAATTTGTTTGTGTACATATAAACGAGGAGGATTGTTCTTCATGGGGTTCAAGGAAACTAGGTGATTGAACAAGTGGGGTTTCATTGGGTGTGGCATGATGAAGGAGGGATGAAATGTTGGCTGGTTCAATAGGAAAAAAATATAATGCAGTTGAGTTAACTTGAACATCTTTGTAGTAGGGGTCATTTGAAAGCTTGTATTGAAGAGCAGCAAGAACATGTGTTCGACTAACAAAAAATTCATAAGGCTTCTTCATAGGACTGTATTTACAAACAATAAGAATGTCAATTTTTGAGAGTAATCGAGGGAGGAGAGTGGCAATGCTAGTGATATTTTGCGGAAAGCTAATAGTATGGCCAGAGTATGTATATTGTCCCCCACGAGCATGAGTGACTTGTAAAATTTGGTTAACATGTAAGCAATGAGCATTTCTTCAACTTGAGTAAGGATGGCTAACACTAGTGGTTGTATTCCAAGATCCATGTTTTATGCAAAGGAATATCGGTGGCCATTATTTTATGCAATGCAACGAGCACATGCATATGCACCAGAATATTGTTTTGTTTTAATTCCAGGATAAGACTCCATGCATATAGAGCATACATTCATTGGAGATAGTTTGTCCAATATTGTACGGAACCATTGTTGTGCACCATGTAAGTCACTATTTGTTGGATGTGTTGGTATGGATGTGGATGGTGCAGCAGGTGTTGGGGAAGGTTGAACAACGTGAAATGGAGAAGGGATATTAACAAGTTGACGAGCATCTCTATATAGAAGGCATTGACGCTTGTTGTTATCCTTTTTATTTTGAGCATAGAGAACTCTTCTACGTGCATTGATTTGATCATTGTCATCATTGGTTGACATGCCTAAAAAAATGTTTGATGGTTATGAACTTTATGGTGTGTCCTTTCTGTGAGAGAAAATACTATATATTTAATCTTTTGAAGAGTGTTTATGAGTAATTTATGGCAAGTTGTTTCAAAATAGGAATATGTTTATGAGTTCTTATGAGTAATTTATAAAGAAAAGAAGCATAGACTTGACAAAGCAATGTTAATTCTAAGTACAAATTTGAAAGTGTCAAGATAGAGTGAAATAAATATTTAATTCAACACAATGTTACAATAAAACTAATTGATATAATATTCAAAACTGGTCATTGTTGGTTACAAGTACCACTCTGGTAGTGGTGTGTATACAAAAATTTGTAGTTGGTAAGTATGAGGCAGAAAGTATAGAGAGTCGCAATTGAACAGGATTTTGAAGATAGAGTTCAAAGCTTTCGAGAAACTGGTCGTTTATTAGGCACAACGTCTTCACTTTCATCAAGTCGGTAAACAGGTGTTGATGATGCTGGAGAGTTTTCTAACATGACAAGAATCAACTTCAAGCGAGCATTTGAATTAAAAGTCTCTGTCTTTACTGATAAGGTTAGTAGGTACTCTCGAGCACAAACATGTTGAACAATTTCCAGGAGAGATGTTGGATCATTTGATAGAAGACACAAATCTTTTGCAGAGACCCCCATGATTTGTTGCGCATCATCATCAAAAGCTATGATACCGTGTAATTGTCTAGTAGCATCCATGAGGTCAAGTTTGAGTACGTATCGATAAGCACACTCTGTAAACTCCCCATCACATTTTGCACAATGCCAAATATGACCAACTTTGTGGGAAATTTTTTTCATGCATTGTATTCCATCGAAAAATAGAGTGCATGCAATGAAATGAAAGTCATTGATGTTAATATGGGTGATTGTACCAGTAATCGAATACCAAGTTTTTTTCTCAGAGGGTTCAAGAGATTGTAGCACAGAGATGGATATGCGTTTGCAGGAGCTAGGAGAAGAGGAGTTGGATTTTCTGCTCAAAGATGGGGAGGCTGAACGGAATCCATTGTCAATAAATCATGATTGATGAAGTTGAGCTTCCTCAATATCTGGGTTTATAATGAGATTGGTGTTTGAGATTGTTCCAATGGTTTTTCCATTGAACTATGTAACATGTCCACCTTTTATTGCAAGGATAGGGGGAGTAGTGAAACCTCAAAGGTTTCCAAGGTGGGCACCCTCAATTGTGCAGTGGTCCCCGCAAAGTGTTATGTCTATGCTATATCCAGACATGTCCCTCAATCCATATGTTTGGCGAATAGTTTCAGAGCCATCTCTTTTGAGTATAGTTGATGTAGGGGAAACATAAATGACAATTCCAATAAGGTCAACCATGGAATTGAGGGGTGTAGTTTTGATGTCATGGATAGATTTAAAGTGGAAGCAATGAAAAGGGATTTGTGGGAACTCTTCCAAACATTGTTGAATTTTTGAGGAGGTGTTAAGGAAAATCTCGATAGCACTTTTCAAATGGTTGTATGTTGGGTTGACTGGTTTGATTGTGCCATTTGAGACCGTGTAGACTATGCCAACTTGTATTTCCTCATATAATGAGGTGGCTAGTTCATTGAAAGCAGAGATATGAATCTCATCTCTGGTAGCACTAACAAGGTCAAACCCGAAGAGTTGACCAGGGATTTTTTGGTTGGTGAAGACATTGATACTTGTATTTGCAGTAACTCGTCCTTGAATGGTCCAAGTTTTGTTGGAAGGATTGAGCGATGTGAATTGAAGAATAGGTGCAACAAGGTTTGGGGTTCAATTTTGCGAGGAAGGTATGCCAAGTGAAGGGTTTTCGGGGTCAAGGGTGTTGTTTTCTGAAATAGATGAACTGCTATGGGAGGTAAAGGTAGGGGTGAAGTTGAAAGGGGATGGGTTTCCAACAATTGTTGTTTCCAATTTCACAATTTCAAATGTGCCCAATGCGACAGTCCTGGAAATAAGAATTAAGCTAAGTAAGTATAAGTAAAAAATATGTTACAATTATTGGGAGTGCAAAAAAAATAAGGCAAACTTAAAATGCGGTAACCAAAGCATACGTTGTATCGTGTATACTATTGCATGTAAAGTTGATGACTTTGATGATTGAACCTTCTTGGAGTTGGTGGTTCTCCACAACGTTATTGTAGCTACTTGGAAGCAATGTATCGTGCGTATGAATTCCATCAGAGATAGAGATTCGGAAGTGGCTAGTTGCTGAGTTAACAGAGCTTAGTTGATTGAGAGCAACAACTTGTACAAGTGGGCATAGGTTGACATCACCATGCATCAGAAGTGAACTAGCATTTTCGGTCAACAGAGTGTCCATACCGTGGTAGTGATAATAGTCGAACTACAAAAGTAAGATGGAAAAAGGGGTGATATTGATATTAAGTATAAAGATAACAGTTATAGGAGAACATTTGATATTTGAAGCAATACATAGCAATATTTGTGGAAAGAATAGACAAATGAATGGTTTGAAATTTGGTTTCCTTTTACCAATGAACCTACCTATTAGAGTAAAAAGTAAACATGTAGAAACAAGATAATAGATTCATTATTCGACAAATTTGCTAGTCAACAAGTCTATTAAGCTGTGTTCCCTTTAAAATTGTTGACAGTGGATCGGTCGATTTTGAAAAAATTGTTCAGCAATGTGTCGAATTCTTCCAGGTAGAGAAGTCGAGGTGTTAATCAAGCAAAAAGTTGTTAGGTTCTAGTTAACTGTTTAAGAGCATATGAGAAGGAGCACAATATATAGAAATATGACTTGGCTATTAGAAAGGAGGCATATTCTAGATATAAAGCATGTTGATGAACATGTGAGGTGCTTCTTTTTTTTTGAATCTTTTTTTTTTGTTGAATGCAATCGACAACTGGTCGACGAAAGATAAGGAAGGTCGTTGACGGGAGTCGAGGGAAACAGGTTGACATGTGGCGACTTGAAAAATCCAATATTGATATTGTTGGTCAGGTCGACGCATAGGGTTGGTTTACGATTTGGTCGTGCATCGACGAGTTATAGATTTGGTCAATGACTAATTTCAGTTGATATTATTTATATGGTCGATGTGTGTTGTGTCACTATGATTTTCTATATTTGTGGTCCAAGTGTGTTTTTAAAAGTGTAGTTGATGATGTAATTGGTCGATTAACTAAAAGTAGTGAATACTAATTTAAAAAAAAAAAAAGTTGTGGCCGGCCAAAATGAGGTCGACCAAATGTGTAATTCGTCGGAGGTCAACCAAATTGTAAAGCAACCCCATGCGTCGACCTGACCAAGGCTTTCAAGATGGGGGTTTTCAAGTCGCCACAGGTCGACCTATTTTGCTTGACACGCGTAGAACCTTTTGACTCCTATATAATCTTTGGTTTTATTGCGTTCAAAAGTTATCCTGTAATGATTTGTTCTAATGTCTTGAAAAATATGTTATGTCCCTTTACCTAATATGCACCATATGCTGATAAATATTGTCGAGGATCTACCGAGAAAATGTCTTCATATTCTGGCGACGGTTGACTATGAATTTCTGGTTGATGAATTTATCTGACCGAAATGGTCGATAGTTCAGGCGAAAAAATAATGATTGACATATCCATTCTTTCACCAATGATGGTATTGGCCAAAAATCTTAAAATGGCCCACTCGTAGATCTGTACGTCATGAGACTATGGGTCGATATTGTCTATCTTCAAGAAACTCTTATATACACAACATTACTGTATCCAAGCCGATAGTGGTCGACAGTTCAAATAAAGTTACTTGTATTTAAACGTCTAGTTGTTTTGGTCGTGGGTTTTTTTTATCTCAAAGGATCTACTCTTAGTCAATTCTAATGTTGGTCGACTTGCATAGTTGACATAAGAAATAATATCATCCCGGTCTTCGCTGAATCATTGGTCACTGGTGACTGGACACTCCATGGAGTTCAATGGTGACAAAACTTTCTTGTCGACTATTTTTCAATTATCGCATCAACTATCTGCTTGAATGGAAAACACTGATGGATTACCCAACGACTGCTGATCATCATGGATATTGATGTCAATTTTGCAGACAAGGGATAAATAATTCATCATTTTCTTTGTATTTGGAATTATTCTTGCAGGAAGTATTCCCAGCAAATTAACCAGTTGAATATTAACTATGTGGTCGAATTGATGGACATTTCAGTTTAGTACGCTCCATCAACATTTGTAATAAGTTGTTTTGACAACCTTAGTTTTAAATTTCCTATGAGAACTTTGCTTTTAAATATTATACAGGAACAGGGAGAACAAGATAGGATTGTTCATATACTAGATGCCTAACTTAAAGATTATTTATCTGGACGACTTAACTTTTCTAGGAGAAAAAAACTGTTGCGGTGCAAATTATCTGACCAAGTTAATAGAAAACATATATTGGTAAACAAAATGAAATCAATATATACAATTCAAGGACCCTTTCATCTCAAACCACTAAATAAATTATATACATGATCAAATACTATCTTTAAAGATTTAACATACAAGTAATACGAGTAAATAAATAAAGACTCTAATTTCCAACAAAGAACACCCAATAATACAATAGAACCTTGTCTTAAATATTAAACAGGAACAGGGTAATTATAACAATAAATATGAGTTTCGTTGTAGAGGAGAACCTTGTTTTTTAGTAGAAAACAAGAGTTTTTAGCTCCTAAAGACGATTGTTGCTCCGTGATACACGAACAAATTGATGGCGATTTGAATGCTGAGAAAAAACTGAGATGATGTCACAATAACATTAGTAAACAACAAAACAATCATAGAGGCTTTACTCATCGAATTTTATAAATGATTAAGAGTAAAGGCAGTGTACCAGTTTCTGAGCACACTCAACCCTTGTTGCATCAAAATCTGTTCTCCTATCCCCACAAGAAAGAATGTCTAGGAGGTCCAATCCATCAAATCCAGATATACGTCGATAGAAAGAGATTGGTACTACTGAACCAAAGTTCATAAGTTCCTGATGGATTAAACCCAAATAAATCAATGTTGACGTGGGTAAATTTATGGACGTTTGTTAAATGTCCAATCCGTTATTGAATGCTCAAGTTTCTAATAAAGAATGTACATCTCGTAAGCTTTTCCCATGCAAAGCTGCACCGTTTGTTTACACTGCATCAAGGCAAATGCCGGGGAGTTTATTTGTATTTGTGCGTCGACGGGTATTGGCTTTTGCCATGCAGAGATGCACCCCCTGTTTAGACTGCATCAACTGAAATTATTCCGAATTAATTTGTATTTGTTCGCCGATATGTATTAGTAGCAATTGTTTCCCTGTGATTCTAATACTTGCATTGAAATGGTCGGCAACATTTAACCATTGTTGCATTAAAATCCAGGAGGTCAAATCCGTCAAATCCAGATATACGTTGATAGGTAGAGATCGGTACTACTGAACCAGAGTTCATAACTTTGTGATGGATTAAACCCAAAGAAATAAATGTTGATGTGCGTAACGTTATGGAAGGTAGTTCAATGTCCAATCCGCCATTGAATGCTCAAGTTTCTAATAAAAAATTTATATCTCGTAAGCTTTTGCCATACAGAGCTCGACCATTTGGTTATACTGCATCAACCAAAATACTGTCCGGTTTGGTTGTATTTGTGCGCCGTCAGGTATTGGTAGCCACCTTTTTGTTGTGACTCTTAACACTTTTCAGCGAAATGGGTCGAAGGTAGTCGACAATTTGGAACCATTCGTCAAACACCACCGACGGAAAATGACCATCAAAATTACTTGTTGACTTCCTATTCTGCGACTTATCGACTAGTTCTTTTATAGTTAATCCATCAACCTAAACAATTACGCCAAATAAAGGGATAAGTGATCGATCACTTTCATCGACCCTCAATTTTGGTCCAACCAAGTTTGGTCGAGCCCACTACAGAGTGACTTTATCTATATTGTATTTGGTCGGCCACTTTGGGTCAATACTTATTTTTGGTCGAATTGTAAAATATGATCAATGGCTATGAAGGACATGTAATCAAGATGGCTAATTCAGTCGCTTCTGAAGTTTATATTATGTATTAATTGATCAAGTATGTAAAAATAGTCAATTAATTATTTAAAAATATGGTTGATGTAACATTGTCGGGACATGTAGTTTGAGTCTATACATGATATGGTCGATAAAAAAAATGATATGCTATTTCGTTAAGTGATAAGTCATTTTATTTGAGAATATGAGACCAAACGAGAGTTTTCGAGGATACATGTGACATACTATATGTTAAATTTCATCTCAAATAAAATGACTTATCAATTGACCAAATAGCATATAATTTTGTTTATCGACTATATGGGCGAACTTTGCCCATTTCTGCCGATGCTAGGCAAAGTGGTCGGCGTCAAACCACAAAAAATGAGACATGATCGGCGGGGCCAAATCTAGTTGGAAGGTATAATTAGAGGAAATTTGGGTAAAAAATGGGCCTCCTAAGGAAAATAATAAGAAAATAATAAAATAATAGTAGAGAGAGAGTAAAAAACTATTTTTTTGGATCGTATTTTCAACTTATCTCCTTGTAGGTTTACTCCAATTTCAAGCGAGAGGACTCGTTGGATGCATAATTAAATTATGCATCCAACGAGTACTCATGTTGCATACTTTTAACAATATCCACACCATGAAAAATTGAAAATACAATAAAAAAACGTGTTTCTAGTGAGAGAAAACACATTTTTTAATGTATTTTTGATTTTTCATGGTGTGTATGTTGTTAAAAGTATGCAACATGGGTACTTGTTGGATGCATACTTTAATTATGCATCCAACGAGTCCTCCCACTTGAAATTTGAGTAAAGCTACAAGGAGATAAGTTGAAAATACAATCCAAAAAAGTAGTTTTTATTTTTTCCCTCCAATTTTTTTAGATGCTCCCTTTTTGAATTTTAATGCATTTTGATTGGCTAATACATGATGACATGGAATTTGTATTATTTTTGGAAGGCCCATTTTAAATTGAAATTTCTTCTAATTGGCATAAGGCAACAAGGCTAGTCGAAAGGTAGACATAAAGCAATATTTTAATGAGTCGATGGTCTTTTGATTGAGCACACTCCTTTCCTTGGTCGATAGCAATATAATTTAACAGAAACATAAATTTCCTGAAGTAACGTTACCTGCAAATAGTTTGAAAATTCTTCATTACAGCTATAGAATTCATTTTCTCTTTTGTTCGAGAATGAATGCACAATATCTGCAAACCAGTCAGTTGCATTGGTCGAGTCTCCAAACCAGTCGGTTGCATGAGTCGATGATTGTCTCTAGTTGGTTGGATTGGTCGAGTCTCCAAATAAAATAACTTATCACTTGACCAAATAGCATATAATTTTGTTTGTCGACCATATGGGTGAACTTTTCCCATTTCTGCCAACATCAGGAAAAGCGGTCGGCGTGAACCCACAAAAAAATGGACACGATCGGCGGGCGAACTCTAGTCGGCAGGTAGACATAAGGCAACAAGGATAATCGACAGGTAGACATAAAGCAAGATTTTAATGAGTTGATTGTCTTTTTATTGAGCACACTCATTTCCTTGGTCGGTAGCAATATAATTTAACGGAAACATAAATTTCATGAAGTAACGTTACCTGCAAATAGTTTGAAAATGCTTCATTACCATGTTAGAATTCATTTTCACCTTTGTTCGAGAATGGATGCACAATCCCTGCAAACCAGTCGGTTGCATTAGTCGAGTCTCCAAACCAATCGGTTTCATTAGTTGAGGACTGTCTCTAGTCGGTTGGATTGGTCGAGTCTCCAAACGAGTTGGTTGCATGAAAACAGTTTGTCAGGGGCATAATCATCATCTACCATTGAAACCCCCAATTTGTCGACATCTGAGCAACTTAATCTGCGCAATAATAAACGTCAACTGAGTATTGTAATAGCCTAGTATGGTTAACCTTCATTTTTTAATGGGTCGAAGTTCATTAAAAATTTGAAACAACCTTCCAAAACCTTTATGATCTGCAAATAATTGATATTTCATTGAATAATGGTTGCTGACGGATATCAGTGAATTTCAGAATATGCATTTTCCTACAGAAGATAAAATATAAGTTTTCCTGCAAAGAAAGCCATAACGTCAACCACCTGAACGTGAACAAAAACGGCTGAAGATAAAATATGAGTTTTCCTCCAGAGAAATCCGTAAGAGTTATAAATATCTGGGGCCAAAGCAGAAAACACGTTGCAGGATTCCATTGGCTCTATAAGCGAGGAATCTAGCAGACGTGGATGGTCACACTTCTCGTTGGTGAAACACCTTTGGCGTACATATTTTCAACTGTTATGGGCCTGTTGGGGATTAAAAGAACTATTGGTAAGCTCTCTCAAATTGTGGATTACTTGACTCAAATTCACTTATTATTGCAGGAAATTTGAATTGTATCCTCTCTGTCAGGGAATCGTGGGGGGTAAAGGCTCGATTGGGCCCCTCTTTGGATTGGTTCAGAGATTTGGTAGAAGCTCACTTCCTTATTGACATAGAGCTTACTCCTTTGGCACCCACCTGGGGGATTGGGAGATCTGGTCCAAATGCAGTTGCAAAATGAATTGATAGATTCCTGGTACATGAAGACTTTCTATGGGGGATGGATCATGTGATTTCATGGGCTGAAAATTCCTCTTTACTGGAATCTGATTATCCTTAAGATTGAAAATACACTAAAATTGTCCAAAACCCCTTTCAAATACTGTCATCTCGGGCCTCTGGAGCCGTATTTTATCACTTTGGTGAGTCAACACTAGGTTTCATTCGCTGCCACATCTGAGGGAAGTGCTATGTACCATATTCCTCTTTTCCTGAGGTCTTTAAAATCTAGGGTCACCCCATGGATAAGAGCTCGAAAACAACTCTTGAAGATTGATTAAAGACCATTGAGGATGAATTAAAACTTCTTTATGCTTCTCCTTTTGAGATGTCAATCACTCCTCCTCTCTCGGTTCACATCAAAGAACTAAAGGCTTAGAAAAATGCCCTTCTTCTTACAGAGGAGGAAATTTGGTGCATAAAAAGCCGAGCACTTTGGCTCAAGTGCGAGGATTCTAACACTAAATTTTTCCATTCTTTTGCAAACGAAAGGATGCGGCAGAAGTCGATTTGGGAAATTAATAACTCACGTGGTGACTGTGTTTCAAGTCAAGAGGGGATAGAATTGGAAGCTACATAACATTTTTCTAATATTTACACATGTCCTCATCCTCTAAACTTGGCAACTCAATTGTAGCATCCCGATATTTTCATAAAATTTTAAAAAAAATTAAATCGCCATTAAATGCTAATATTTGTAAAATGCAGAAATAATAATATTTAATAAAGCAGTAATTAATAAATGCGACATTAGGTAGGAACAATTTAATTGCTGTGTCTTTTTGTTTTCTGATGGTGTACTGTGCCTGCGACACGTCATGAATCCAATTAATAATTATGACTTTGATTTATATGCTGGAATGATTGAAAATTGTGATGCATTTGGAAAACAGGATGCATTTGGAAAACAGAATTCTTCTCGACAATACTGATAGTTTAACTTTTCTAGATGATGATGAAAGGGGTCCCATGAGGTGCCCTGAGGCTTACTTAGCTACTCAGCTAAAGCATTGTACTCATCCTTCATGCACAGATTCACAAGTAAGAGATAGCGATAAAATTCAGAGTGTTTAATAACCATGATATAAATAAAAACTGCTTATGATTTTGACGCTATAGGTATGGTTTCCTTCCAATTTTGTAAGATGAACTTGACTAGCTCAAAATTGCAGAAAACATCAGTCTCAGAGTGTGATTGTTATGAATGTTCTTCATTAGGAGTTTATGACTTCACTTGTTATCATTCCATGAATGACTTGCGGCTGTTAGAACAATCCTTGTATAAATTCTGACTGTGACATTTTTAAGACAAGGACACATGGTCCCAAGCATGCCATAGAGTAATAAGGTGATTCTAAGTTCTTTATTATCTGGGCAATTATAATGGTGATGCATTATGCATTAATACCCTACCATGCAATGTATGCGATGGTTCCTTGGGTGGCAACTATACCCTAAGGGTGTAACCTTGTGAATTTATGCAATGGGCAAAACTTGATGAACTATATGATGAACTTTATAATGATTTTATATTAAGTTGGGGCGGAGTCAATCCATACCCTAGGATTGAACGCGACCTAGGTGGATATTTTTATACTATGAGTGTGCTTAAAATCGATTAAATGGAACATATAAGATCTTTAATATAGGCTACCGGTGAATGTTATACTTTGGTATAATTTATAGTGTCAATGCAATTAAATGTTGATCCATATGGTTGGCAGGTGGAATGATGGCATTGTATAAATCCTGCGTACGAATTCAAGGGTGTAGTAAATGACTGGGTTGTAATCAATTTTCCTGGCCATCGTGTTGATGCGGAAAAATGCAAAGGATTCATTTGTATCAGTTCATCAATTTAAAATCAATCAGGATCTAACATTTTACTGCTACTGATCATTAATAACATTTCTAAGCCACTTTCTAAGATCATTCATGTGATTTGGAAAAACACAAAAAGAATAGAACCTGAGTGTGATGGGAGGAACAAATCACTCAAGAAGCCTGTTCCACCCAATCTGCTCCCAAGCAGCAATGATGTCTGCCTTAGGACCCCCAATCCTATCCACTGATCCACCAGGAGGAAGAAAGTTCTGAAGCTTAGGATCTCTACTTGCAGCAGCAAGAAATTTTATCCAGCCTTACAAGCTTAGTAAGCAATTGGACCAGCACCAACACCTCTGGTCTGTCCTTCTCATAACATTTACAGACTTACACTTTCACTCTCCACGGCCTCCCTATTTGAATCTCTCAGCCATCACCTGATGCCCTGAGGAAATGTTTCTGCAGAAAAACATTGTAAGCGCTCCCTGCTCAATTCGAGTTGCCTTTTATAGGCTACCTAGGTCTTTTTGTAATTACTGGTCATTAGTGAGCTATCTGCTCACCTCCCTCCATCTGGAGGGGGAAATGCCACAAAATTAGGGGGATTTGTCCCATACCAACAACTAATGGTAGAGTGCAAATGCTTCCATCTGTCCCAATCCTTCCAGCAGCTTCCATTCCTCCTAGTGGGCCAGTGGACACTCTTGTAACAGCTTTCTTGAGTGTTTGTCTCTCATTCTTATTTATTAAATAATAATAATGAGTCATTACATTCATCTTTGACCTAATTGGTCATAATTACAAAACTTATAATTATAATTTATCACAAAGTACTTTTGCAAAAAGGATAATAGTAGAAAATAATTATTCTCAAAAATTGGGTAGGTGACATCAATTGAGAGTTCTACAAGTGATGCCACGAGTATACTCTAAAAGAATGCTCCACTATTGGAAGGCATGTGACTATCAAGGAGATTGAGAACATTTTGAAGAAGATGGACAAGGACAAGAGTCTGGGCCCATAAAGGTGTACATGCGAATTATTCCTTCAATTTTTTGAGATTCTTAGCTCGAACCTCGTCAAATTGGTGGAAGAAGCTCATTGAAGTGGTAAGGTTTCAGGTGGGGTTAATGCGACCTTTTTATCACTCACTCCAAAGTATTCAAAACCCTCTTCTTTGCAGGAATATCGATCGATTTCCCTTTGTAATTTAATTTACAAGTTAGTTTCAAAAACCATAGCTAACCGAATCAGAGAGGGTTTATTGAAGGGTATTTCCAGCGAACAATTTAGTTTTTTACATCAAAGGTTGATTTTTTATGCGATAGGGGTGGCACGGGAAATCCTTCACTTAACAAAGAAGAAACATATTGGACCTTTGGTGGTCAAGCTTGATCTGATTAAAGCCTACGACATGGTTGACTGGACCTTCCTGCGATTGGTTCTTCTAAATGCCGGACTAGATTACCACATTACGCAGTGGATTATGGGATGTGTCCATTCGGCCAACTTCGTTGTGCTTATCAATGGGAGGCCTACTTCTTTCTTTAAGGTCTCAAGGGGCCTTTGAAAGGGATTCCCTCTTTCTCCTCTCTTGTTCCTCCTGATTATAGAGGGACTCAATCATCCCATTCACCAGGAAAGAGCAGAGAAGAATATTAAAGGCGTCAGGGTTGCGGGGAATCATTATATCACTCACCTTTTATTAGTGGACGATGTCTTGCAGTTTGGGATCGGTGATGCTAGAGAGTGGACACATTACCAATACTTACTGGAAACATTATGCAAATCCACAAGTATGTTGATAAATTTCACTAAGTCCAGTTTTTATTCACAACATCCTGAAGAAGAATCACTCTTACAACTTCGGGATATATTCCCTCTTGATATTTTAAACATCAACTCAGGCTTGCACTACTTGGTTTTTTTTCTGAAACCAAACGGCTATCGTCTTTTTGACTGGTTTTGGATGCTTAAGAAGATCAAAAAGAAAATTGCCTTGCGGACTTATAGAAATCTATCCATTGGTGGCCGATTGAATCTATTGAATTCTTCTCTCTCTAATCTGCATATTTATTGGCTGTCACTGGAAAACGTTTTGTCCTCCATACTCCATAGGATCATAAAAAAATTCTTTAATTTTCTATGGAAGGCATCTTCGGATAAACAGGGTATTTATCTGGTAGCATGGGAGAGTATCACATATCCTAAAGACAGATGAGGATGGGGGATTAGGAACATATTCTGGGTATATCGGGCTCTTCACATGAAGAGTCTCTAGCGTGGTTGAACATATCGAGGCCTTTGGGGGATCATCATTAGAGCCAAATATATTGGCCACAGATCTGTTATTGATTGGATCCACCTAGAAAAGAAAAAACCTTTACTTGATTCGACTAGTTGGGATGCTCTTGTTGATGTTTTCCCCTATATTAACAATTATATGATGTGGAATGTGGGGACTAGATTCCAAATCTGCATAGGATTGGATCCCATACTGGGAACAAATCTATTGCATCTCTCGTCGACTACCTTGCAGGCGATCCACCAAAAATGGATATACTTTCTTAATCAAGTTGTTAGTAGGGGTGATGTCAGGTGGAAGAACACAGAGTGGCTGGATGCAAAGGATCTTGAATTGCATGGTGAGATTAGTGGGGTGGGACACATACATCACGGACCTATCACATGCAGGTATTCTCGTTAATGAAGAACTTGATGAATTATATTGGGCCTATGGCTATATTAATGGGAATGTGACTACGCGATTGGCATATGAGTCTATTTCATATACATCCAATAATCAACAGTCTCGATGGTGGTTCAAATTTATTTGGCAGTGGAATGTGCCTTTAATGGTCAAGATTTTCACTTGGATGGCTTTACAACAGAGGATACTTACTAGAGAGGTATATAGATTGAGAGGTGTATAGGTCCTACATGTTTCCTACTCTTCTACAATGAAGCCGAGACTGTCGATCAACTCTTTTCATAATGCGAATTCACTCTTCAGGTGTGGGATATCCTTAGTGATCGACATATAATAGTTGGAGACTCGACGGAAGGAACACTGGATAAATGCTTACAACATTGCCAAGAAAATTCACCACATTATATACATTTCCCATTACTTATCATGTGGGGAATCTGGAGATCCCAGAACACGATTCGTTTTTATGGAAATTCTCTCAGTGTGGCTGGGGTGGCGGTGCTCACTTCATATTTCCTCTTATATTATGCATGCATAAACACTGTATGTCGACAGGTATTTAAAATATTGCCCATCATTCACACAAAATCCCCGATAGGCTTCTTCGACGGGACCACACAATTAACTAGATGTGGGACAGGTTGTGTCTTAAATTGGGATCATGGACATTTTATGGAGATGTATATGGGTGCCAGTAGTGGAAGCAACACTAGAGCAGAGCTTATCTCTCTTTGGGGACTTTTATACCTGGCTATGGACCAATTGGTGAGTAGGATTAATATTTTTGGTGATTCATCAGCCATCATAAATTGGGTCACTAACAAACACCTCCTACAGACTCCTCTTTTGACATCATGGAAAAAAATTTCCCAAGTCTCTCTTCATTCTCTTGAGAGGATAAATTTCAATCATATCACCATAATTTATAATAAAAAATATCACAAACTCTCCAAGTTGGGACTGAATCTCGAATAAGGATGGGCACAAGTCCATTATGTTTACAATGACAACCTTGTGAGTGAAAAGAGGGTCTGTTACTTCTGATAGTTATTATTTTTTATGTGACATCAATATGTATTCATTGAAAGCATGTTGTATAGAAGAAAATAACAAGGTAAGTTTTTGGCTTTGTTTTTTGTAATATTGAAACAAGGTAAGATTGTCCTGGATATAATGTTATGGGATATTAGGATATAGAAAAATGAAAGTGAAACTATTGAAAGAGACTTTTTCTCTCCTGGATAAGAGTATACTGTAAGTTTCTTTGATTCAATATAATCAATAGAAAGAGACTTTTTTTCTCCTGGAAAAAAATTTGTTTAGTTTACATAGAGTAAGTTAAACTATTGATGATTTGTATTGATTATTAGGTGAGTTTTTTGGCAAAACTTCTATACGAATTGTTGAAATGGTAGTTTTGGATTGTTGGAATTACATAAACATCTGGACAAAACACATCGAAAAAGTGCAAATTGTCTAGATTTTATATTACTCCATTTTGGAATTTAAGGATTTATGAACAAATTGTATTTTTGTTACTTTTTTATACCTTCCGAGGGAGGTATATAGTAATCAGTTAGTTAGTAGTGATTTTCAATTAACTTTTAATTAATTTGTGGTTTGCAAAACAATTTTCTATATTTTTATAAAGTTTTATAAATATTTATATATTAAACTGAATATTGTAAAAAATAAAAGTCAAATTTGAAAAAATTTAAATATAAATTTATCATTTATAATTGGTTTAGAATTTAGAATTGACTATTTTTATCTGCTTCTATATCTAATTGTGAGAAAAAAAAAATTAATAAAATAAAATAAAAAACACTTATTGGACATATGTCTCTCTTAGTTATTGTCCTCCATCTAGTCCTCTCTGACCCCGATCATCACCAACACATTTCATATGGATAGTGGTCCCCATTCACATTGATCCCACATAAAAATTATAAATGCTAACTTTCCCGGCAAACCCAACACGGGTCTCGTGCTTGTCATTTCGCTGCAATAAACGATGTGGGCTCAGGAACCTCCGTTGTTCCGATTGATAGCTTCATAAAAGAGTTTTCCGACTATTTATATCCATGTTGTAAGTTTTTATTATCATACAAAAAATTAAGGCATACATTTTTTTCAATACTTGATTAACATATGCAACCTTATAATCTCCTTAAAAAAGAAAACAACAATACTTGTGGCATCACTTTCAGGGAATAAAGTGTGCCATGCTTGAAAATTTGTCAACTACCACAAAAATGGAGTCATAGCTTGCTATGTCTTCGGAAATCCTATCACAAAATCCATGCTAATATCCTCCAATGGAACTTTCAGTACTGGCAATGGTGTATACAGTCATGTATTATGACTTCTTCCCTTGGCATGCTAACAAAATCTACAATGGTGTATCCATTTCTTGACATCAGTCGTCAATCCTATCCAATAGCACTTATCCTCAACCAAATCCTTTGTCTTGTTGATGCAAAAGTGTCCTCTTAATACACCATTGTGTAGCTCTCTTATCATACTTTCCCGAACTAATCATCAAGAAATACACAATTGCTGACCTTTGAAAAGGTATCCTTCCTTAATACAATAATCCAATGATGGAGTTATGTTGACACTACACGAATCCTTCAGCACCTTCCATGCATTGTCGAAATCCTCATCCACTTCATAATCAACCTTTATCGACTGTAATCCTCTCAACTGAACAATTGTCATTCCCAATAATGTGACTCTTCGACTCAGCGTGTTGGCAAATTTGTTTGACTTTCCTGACTTATGTTTTAACACAAAGGTGTAACTCTACAAAAACTTGACTCATTTCATATGAATTTGATTCAACTTCTTCTAAGTGTTTAAGTACCTCAGATCTTGGTGGTCGCTAAAAATCAAATTCCTTAGGCAATAGCTAATGCCTCCATTTCTTCAATTCCTACATAATCGCATAAAACTGTTGGTCATAGACCGAATATTTCTTCTTAGCCTCATCCAACTTCTCACTGAAAAATGCATTGTCGAAATCCTCATCCACTTCATAATCAACCTTTATCGACTCTAATCCTCTCAACTGAACAATTGTCATTCCCAATAATGTGACTCTTCGACTCAGCGTGTTGGCAAATTTGTTTGACTTTCCTGACTTATGTTTTAACACAAAGGTGTAACTCTACAAAAACTTGACTCATTTCATATGAATTTGATTCAACTTCTTCTAAGTGTTTAAGTACCTCAGATCTTGGTGGTCGCTAAAAATCAAATTCCTTAGGCAATAGCTAATGCCTCCATTTCTTCAATTCCTACATAATCGCATAAAACTGTTGGTCATAGACCGAATATTTCTTCTTAGCCTCATCCAACTTCTCACTGAAAAATGCAATTGGTTATCCTTCCCAACTCAACACTGCTCCAATTTCCAATCCACTAGAATCACAACCGACTTGAAATATATTTTCAAAGTCGAGGACAAATAAAATTGGTCTCTCCATCACTTTCTATTTCAACTTCTCGAATTCTCTTCAAGATCCTTCTATCCACTTAAATTATGCTTTCTTCATGCACGTGGTCAACGATGCACATACCCGACAATCCAAGATGAAATTCCTGTAAAAACTAGCAAGTCCATGAATGCTTATTACCTCAGTGGCATTCTTTGGCTCGAGACACTCCAAAATAGATATGACCTTCTTAGTGTTCGTTTTCAATCCCTAACTAGAAGTTATGAATCCCAGATATACTAACTTATCTTTCATGAAGAAACATTTCTACAAATTTACCAACAATTTCTCCTAACTCAACTTTTGCAATACTTGTCTCAGATGACTCAAATGGTCTTGTTTAGTCTTGCGAAATATAAATATGTCGTTGAAGTAGAAAACAACAAAATTCCCAGAAATGGATTCAAATGTTCGTTCATCATCCTCATTAGCATGCTCGATGCATTAGTCAACCCAAATAGCATAACCAACAACTCATGCAGTCCTTCCATTGTCTTGAATGATATCTTCCACTCATCACCCTCTCTGATCCAGATATGGTGATATCTACACTTCAAGTCGATCTTCGTGAAGTATCTTTCTCCACTCAAGAATTCAATCAAGTCGTCCATTATTGGCAATGGAATCCTGTGATTGTAATTTTATTGATATCCATTGAGTCAGTACAGATTCTCCATTCTCCTCCCTTCTTAGGTGTCAGTATAGTTGGTACTACACACATGTTCATACTTTCCTGAATTAGGCCTCTATCCAAAAATTCCAAGACCTGTTTGTTCAACTCGTCATTCTTAGTCAGTGTCATCCCGTGTGGTTCCTTATTCAACAGACTTGACCCTGGAATCAAGTCAATCTGATGTGATATACTCCTCATCAGAGACAATATTGTCGGCATCTCATTGACTAATATCCATTTGAACTATGTCAGCATTCTTCCGACTTTAGTCGGTATGTTCTCCTTTGGACTATCGAGAATCAGTACCTTTGGAATGGTCGCAAAAATAGAATTGTTTCTTCTTTTCCTCCTTCAGGAACTCTTCAGATGAACACATCAACACTCTCTTCTCACCATACTTATTTTCACTTCCCTTATTACTCCTTCCCTTATGTAAGGGAATCATAAGTTATCTCCTGCCATCCTTCCATATGGTGACAATACTTTTATGAACATCATAGATCATGTACTTGTCATAGTGCCATGGTCTTCCTAGCAATATATGACAAGAATCCATGGATATGATATCACAAAACATATTATCATAAGAATGACCAATTTTTAAATTTACCAAAAATTATCGAGACACGGTGACATGATGTTCCTTCTGCAACCATGAAACTCTCTAAGAGTTTGGGTGTGGTTGGCACTTTAGATTCAACTTAATGTTGAATTCAATCAAGTCTAGGTTCTCTATGTTACCTTAATCAACTATCATGCAACAACCTCTATCACTGATCCTCACCATGGCTCGGAAGATAGAATTCCTATGTGCTAGTTCCTTCTCCTCATGTTAGGTTGATTGCAACATCGTCCATCTGGTCATCAAATTCCTACATCCCTGAGGATTGATTTCATCGGTGTTGCTTCCGATAGTTGAACCAGTCTTCCCTTCAGTCTTGTCAGATGTCCGACTTTCGGTCTCTAACCAATCTGCTATGTGCAAATTTTTAGATCAATCATATTCCTTGTGGCCAACTTCACGGCACCTGTAACATACTACAAGAGGTTTTATTGCACTTCTTGCTCCAAAATTTCCTCTCCGACCAAATTTACTTCTACCTATGGGGTCTTAACCACCTCGTTGGTAATCTGGTGCAATGTTTCTAGAAATACCCTCATCTTTTCTCACTTCACTATTTTCTTCTCTCCTCGACGCACTCGTCTATCCTCTTGTGGAAGTAACCCTTCCACCCTTGTCTCTAACAACAATATTTCCTCTTGATGTAGAGGTATTTCTAGAAAATTTATCCTCTGCTTTCAGGGACAAATGGTAGGCCTCTCTGACTATTATGAACCTAGATAGGATCAACTCACCCTAAATGGATTATTTCGGGAAATTCACATATCCAGCCATAGCTTCTTCACCTTCATATGTATGCCCTGACCTTATGGATAATCTATAGAGTTCTTCAATGAATACTTGAAAATTTAGCTCTTTTCTCCTTAAGTTCTGAAATTTCCTAAATAAAGAAATCATATAATCAGTGGGAAGGAACATTTCCCTCAACTTGGAAACCATTCCATCCCAATTTTTGATTGTATCTTTTCTCTTCTTTACTCTATTAGCATGTACATTGTCCCACCACAATGAAGCATGAACTTTCAACTTTAAACAAGCAACTTTCACCCTTTCGGGGCCTTCAATGTCTTCCATATCAAAATATTTTTTCATTTCTCTAATCTAGTCTATCAAGTCTTCGGGGTTGGGGCTCCCTAAATCGCTGGCCACTTCCATTTTTGACCTACCCTTGATCTTAGACAACACCTTAAACATTATGTCTTCTGGCTCATTTTCTACTTCCTCAACAACTTCTTCTTCCTCATCTTCCACATCATTTGCATCAAAGTTTTTATTCGCAAATCCCCTTTTATGTGCTTCCTCTATGACAACCAATTCACTCTTCATAATTATCATAGTCTAGAGCCATTCTTTGAACATCTCATGATAAATCATCATGCTTGTGCATCCATGTGTCCTTTGTCCTCTAACATGAACATTAACACCTCTCAGAGCCATCTATCCTCCAATTGATCGATCAAATCGCCACTACCCCATTCACAATTGGGTTTACCACAATTCTATAACTCTACCCAACCACGGTTGGAGTTTCCTTCCCGTCCAATCACAACTGGACTTCTCAACATTGTTCCAGCAAGATGATCCTGCTCTAATAACAATTGATGCAAAGATGGTGGTATATCGGCCTATAGATCAAAGCACATAGTGAAAACTCACACAATAGAACACAACACAGATGATTCCAAGAATTATGGCTTCCTATTAATTCAACAATTAATAGTCTCTCTTTCCATCGGCTCGTTTATGACCTTACTTTGACTACACAGAAATATTCTGGAACCTCAATCACTTGGGAACTACAACCTTTTCTCCTTGCTTTGATTTGTATTTATAGTCTCTCTTGGCATATGGTTCCCTCCCAATATTCTTTTATAAGCCTCTCGATGCTTCCTGACACATCTAATCTACATTAATTCTTCACCTACGACCATCTTGACGTATCCTTCCATGTAGCGTACTCCAACAACCACCATAACTTCAGCAATAACTATTCCAACTACTTTCTCTACTACTCAATCTCTTTCCTATTGGCTTTGTCTTTGGCCTTTTTCCCATCATTTTCAGTTGAATATTGACTTTTCCTGGTCTCTAGATCATCCTACCTCCAACCTCATTTGCTTCACTAGTCGACCTACTTCGACTATCAATGATTCTACCATTTTGACCCACTATCTATCTCCCAACCTACTTCTGGAATCTACCTCACCATCTTGACCTTCTTCACACTCCAACCAGTCCTATGCCTATTCTTCACGACCATCTCTCGTCAACTTCTTGGGATCCAAATGTCCTTCTACAATTTTCTGGAGGTCGTCACTATTTTTTGAACTACTTTAGTCATCTCAAATTTAATTGGAAATATTGGGGCTAGATGCCCCTCCATCATACTTCAACATTGATTCTAGTTCTTGTGCACAAGGACCTAACTTATGGACATGTTAAATCCATCACTATTTCAGCATTGTGATTAGCACTTATATAAGGGGACCAGGTTTATAGATGATTTTATTATACTACCTCAGTGTTGCGTCTAGCCCTTGTCTATGGGAATCTAGTTCCCTAGACTAATTTAGCATTACATTAGGCACCTCTATGTGGGAACCTAGTTTATGGTTGTACATCCTCACTTGAAGTGTCAAGGACAATGCTTTTCAAAGGGGGATGTAGTGTTGGGACCCTCCCCAGGGGTGTAGTAATAATAATGTTCTTTTGTGAATAAGTGTAGCATACACATCTCCTCCTTATAAATATAGATACCACCATTCCATGTATTGTATATGCATATTGTTTTTCACCATACTTTAAGTAATGGAAATTGGTTTCTTTTAGGCATTAATGTTGTTTTTCAATTTGTTCTCAACATAATCTAATGGAATTTGATTTATTTTGTCTGCATAAATTTTCATTAGCCCCATCACACCTATACATCATTACCACATTCCATTTCCATTATTTTTACCTTGGTAAAACCAAAAAACCAAAGTCTCACATAAAAGGGCCATTTTACAAAATTAATTTGGTCAATTATCTGAAAAATGAGCAACTTATGCCCTGAGTTGTTTTTTGGATGTTTCTTATTTTTATCACTCAACAAAAAGAAGAAATTGGACATGACACCTATGATAGCTCAATTTGGAAAAATGATAAAAAAAGTGAAAGGCACAAAATCAAAGGAAAAAGCGAAAAATTAAAAAAAACAAAAGCCAAAAATTAAAAAACCAAAAGCCAAAAATGAAAATAAAAATCAAAGCCTTATCCTTATCCTAGATCTATCTGTTGTGCCTATAAATGAACCATCAAGGTCCATCACTCAACACCCATTCTCCATACATTACTCAAGACATTACTCTCCGAAAATCTCCATGAGACCGGAACACCGTTTGTGTTCCATTCTCAACCTTCTGGAGATTGTGTATGTGACACATTGCCGGAGAACTGTGGATTGCAAGGAGACCAATCGAACCCTCCCTCGGACAGTTGTAGGGGCCTCTCCTACTATAACTCAGAGGTGATATTAAATCCTTTTAAATGCCATTTTTTACATAATGAAAGAGCATTCTTTATTCTTTAAAAGATGTTTCTATATGGTTGCTTCATAAAAAGTGCAAAAAAGATTAATTTAGATTGGTTTTAATACAGTTTGCATGTTTGATTAGTTTAGTTGTTTAATTTATGTTTTGTTTATTTTATTTTCCATTGAGACTCTAATAAGTTTAGCACAACCCTTAGTAGGTGCCTATTTGCACATGCTGGTGTGAAAACAATAGCAACAATTTTTCGCGACCATACTGGGGACGATCTCTATCGTTCTCCGGTTGTGCTTATCTAGCCTTTCTGGCCATTGATTGAGTTTGATTGCTACTTCCTGAGTGATTAAAGTCCTAAAACCATCCTGAATCTACCCTTGTTGATCAAGATGAGCCTTTGTTTTTTCCAAATATCCTTTCTGTAATATTTTCATCCGTGCGAAAAATCGCTGAAAATTTGCAAATTTTTAAATTAAGATATCTTTGCCTCCCGGACTCATATTTGCGCGATTTTGTTTTTCAAACCATGTATTTTATCGAGGAGAATTCAAATATGTGATATATTTCTGTAATTTCTGCATAACAAGTTACATAAATACATCTGGGTTTCGCCCCCCCCCCCCCTTTTTAAATAACAAACAAATAAATAAAATAAAAAAGTGTAAGCAATAGTTTTATTTTATTTTTGCTTGCAATCATTTGCTTACTGTAGTGGTATTTATGTTAATCTTTTTCATTTCTTGCAACAAAGAAAAAGCCTTATTTTTTAGTATTTGTTGCTTCTTTAGTTCTGTTAAAGTTTATTTTTTACCACATATTTACTGTTTCAGTGAGTGCTTGTTGAAAAATCAAACATTTTTATGCTTTGAATGATAAATGCTTAGTTGTATCATTTCTACTTTGAAATGATGTTTTCACAAACAAAAAAAGATTAGAATTAGTTTTGGAAGTTGTTCATTTCTATTAAGCATTTAATTTCTTAGTTATTGTACACACCACCAGTGCACACAATCACTCCCTAAATCAAACTATTGCTTGGTTCATTTCACCAGTGAAGCCTTAAAATTAACCTTAACTCAACAAATCTTAACCTCACTTGAGGACCAAAAAGAATTTAGTAGTTAGGTTCGGACATTGGGGGTAGGCATCCAAACAACACCCCCTTTTTCATATACATTTGAAACATAGTTGTTGTCTTTTAGGGAGCCAAAATCTCTTAGTAGTTATTGGTATGGTTGAGATCGATTTATCGGAGGGCCTCCCCTTAGGAGGGAAAGTGGCAATATTGGTTCCATAAGTCTGAGTGGAATGCCGCTCTCCAAGAATAATTTTAGGGGCAAAATTTAGCCCATGGGTTATTTTTCCATGTTTTTTCCCCCAAAAAGATTTGCCAATTTGCATTTTTTGAAGCCCCATTTCGCCCAATTTTGATGGGGTAAACTTTTTTCACTCTAAAATTCGCCAAATTATTATAGAAACTATATAAAATCCTTATAAATTGAAATAATTTTAGAAAAATATCGCCAAATATTTTATAGTTGACATTTTAAGAATTGGTAAGATTCGCCAAGGTTTATACACTTTTGAATAAGTATGGGTCCTTAAAATTATCCCTGCGGCGCTCTCCACTCTGCACTAAAGGAAACCAACTCATTGTTTGCATCATGCATGTTGGCCCCCATACCGGGTGTGCGACGACCAAAGAACTAAACCCGCGAGACACGTTTCTGTATGTACCATGAATGGGGTATCATAGTAGCCATTATTCTAGGGATCATTTACTTGATATCCCTCTCAGTAGGGCGATATCCATTAGCTAGTTGGTTCTTCATTTCGTATTGCCTTACTACAGATTTCATCACCCTGCAGGGGATACAATTTGCGTGAGCTTCCATCTTTTAGTTAGATGCTTGCATGCTTCTATAACCCCTAGGATAGTGAGTCTTTTTATTTTCTAGGAGTGTTTTCTATTGGTATTTTGACCATTTTGTTGCTGCTCCACTATCGTAGCACGTTGTTGCGACCAATTTTTTGAGCTTGTTGTTTGCTTGAGTGCCACTTTTTATTGAGAGCTCTCCTTTTGCACACACAATTGCATTAGAATTTTTTAGCCCATTTTCTGACCACATCCCTTTAACACTTACATACCTGTCACCATTGATTCTTTGAGATAATCTCTTCGACTACGAGGGAAGACCCCATAGTACGGTACATTGGAACCTCCTCACCGCGCACCTCTATGGACCATAACCTCATCCCTTGATTTTCATCTAAACGCCCCCTATCTCACATTTGACTCATTTGGGTTTGAGTAACCCATACATACAGCTCCATCTAGTATTATGGATGACATTAATCCTAACATGTTTTATGGAGGGATTGTCGGTGGTGGACCCACTAGTGGCCCTATTGCCACTTCAGCCTCTATTCCATCCATGGAATCTATGGGAACCACCATCCCCGGTGCAACCGAACCTATCCCCACCACTACGGTACATCTAGTCACTACGTCCATTCCCCCAGGTGGCAAACCCATCCCGATGACCACCATCCCTCTAGCTGTTGGAGGTAGCCATGGGGTAACATGCCTCTCTTTCCAGGTTCCTCCACCCCCTTTGGTTGGTTCCACCATCCATCACATGACAATCCCCACCCATCCACCATTCATTGGAGGTGCCCCCACTATCACTTCTATGGATATCATGCAGGTCGGCCCTACCATGTCACATCCTCCTGCAAGTTTTCCATTCATGGCCAATCTCAACCTCCATGACCTGTCTAGATTTACCAATGACCTGATCTGACATGATCCTATGTGGACTCCCATGCCCACAAAATTCCCTTTAGACATCCCCAAGTTTGAGGGGAAAGGTAGTGAGGACCCCCAAAACCACATCATGTCCTTCCACTTGTGGTGTTCCTCTAACTTCATAGTGGACGAATCCATTCACCTACGCCTCTTACAACGGACATTCACTGGTGCTGCAACCAAGTGGTATATTGATCAACCCCATGGGACACATTCCACCTTTTCTTCCATCACATCAATTTTTTTGCGGTTCTTCCTGTTACCAGTCCATCACGACATTGGTGTTGAGATTATCCTATCTTGTAGAAAAAATACAACCACCCATATCACAAACCATATCCATGAATGGCGTAGACGCCACAGCTTGTGTAAGATCAAAATAGATGACTGCATCTTTTTAGATTGGTTCTTGAAATATCTCATACCAGCTATCGCCAAGGATGTGGCATCTGAATGAACCCAAACTGAAGAAGAGGCTATACTGAAATCCCACCAGTTCAACCTTATTTATGCATAGTCTGTCTACCTATACATGATACTACGTGATGCCTTTCGCGGTGATTCCTCTTAGAAGGATACGTCGGGAGCATCTCACATTGTCAATGGCATCATTGGCCATATTACTTCCACCAGCCAGAACGATGTGCCTATGCCTCCAGCACCAACCCCCGTATATCACGCCACACCTAGTCCCACACATCCTGCCATGACCTGTGGCCCCAATATTTCAAGCACAAAGACTCATTCTGGAGTGACATCTTCATATGTTCCACCGGCCCAGACTCTCCATACATAAGGACCCACATATGCAACACCTAGATACAGTCATAAATCGTAAGTGTATGCCCCCCCCTCTTGCCCCACCCGCTTATTATCCACCATCGACCAAACCCACCCCCACCCAACCTCAATCTCCTCCCGTTCCACAAGGACAAGTTTATGCCTAGCAAAAACGGGCTCAAAACCAACCCGTCCAGTGAAACCAACAAGGTTAACCTAACAGGAGACGAGGTAGGAACCAGGGAAACAATCAATGATCCGGTGGAGGTTGACAACCTCCAACATCCCATGTATATTAATGGTGTCGTGCCACCCAATCAGAACCATGATAAACAACCTCGGAAAGGTAATAATCCTCAATTATGCATGGACAACCCATGCTCTTTTTGTGGGGTTTACGGCCATTATACACACCATTGTCTTCTTTTGGTGAGATCCAAACAACTTCGGAATGAGGATGTTAGGAACCCATGTCTTTACTTTGTTAGTATATTGTTGTTGGACGCATATGCTTTGTAAGTCGTCCCGTAGTATTTGTTGATCCATAGTTTGTGTTATTGTTGTTTGGCACATATGCTTTGTAAGACGCCCGTAGTATTGTTGATCCATAGTTTATATTGGCCCATGGTTTTGACCCATTGTAATGGCACCTAGACTTAGTATATAAGTGTGTATTGAGGCCTATGAAAGCACCGTGAAGTTATTTGTATTGAGCTTTCTCAAAGGAGGTTGCCCCCTCGAAGTGGCCTGCGATCAATAAAAGTGATTCTTAGTTCTAATATTTTTGCTATCTTGTGTATTTTCATTAATTCATTGTTGCAGGTTCTTCACATCTAGTATGAGATCACTTTCTTAGGCTTGTTGGGTGGAATTTCTGCAAAAAAAAAAAATCCTATCTGTTGCAAGTTCGGATTTGGGAATAATCTCTATCCGCATAACTGTGGGAAGTACTTGGGCATAAACCCTAAAACGCATTGTGAGGAGTGCCACAGGAACCCCAAAGTAGCTAGCCCATTGAGAGGACCTACCAGTGAAAAGGGCAATGACCCCTACCTGATTGACTAGTTCCCGCCCATAAGTCAAACCAAGAGCTGTCATTTCTGGCAAAGCGGTTATCAATTTTACCTGAGCCGTGGAGTGAGGGGTACTACCCCAATACGCAAGCCATCAGAAAGCATTGGTGGCTGAGTGAAACCCCTGAACTATTAGGAACCGCACATATCTAGGGTCCATATATATTTTCAGCTGAACTGTTGTCGATCACTTCTGCACCGTTTCAGATCAAGCCGTTCCAGTTCCAACTATTTCAGATTTATTCTGAAAGCCATTTTCAGATCCAGCCGTTTTCGATCCATCCCGCGCTGTTGCAGATTGATCTGCTTCCAATCCCTTCCACGCTATTGCAGATCCATTTTTGAAAAAAAAAATAAAAATCTCCCTTGTTTTCACTCTGTTTCCCTTGAAACTTTCCTGACGCTTCTGTAATCCCATTCTGCATACTTCATTCCTTAGGACCCTATTCCAAATTCCACTTCCCAAAGCCTAAAATCCCACATTTGTCTATTTTTAGGGTTTGCCATAAATTCTTCAAATTTCACCCAATCGCCTTCAAATTTTACCACAAAGTTCCTTTCCTAAGTCTGCTTCTTTGTCCCTCTTTGCCAAATTTTCTCATTCTTTCAGCCTACTTCTGAAATCCTCATTTTCTGCTTCCTTGTCCATTCGACAGTGTCCAAAACCTAGTCAAACCCAAATTACCCCTCATATTTTTTCCCAAATCTAGATTTTCCTTTACTGAAACAGTTTCTGTTTTTGTTTTTCTACCCATTCCATATAAAAAAAATAAAAAATCCTGGTTATGGTTGTCACCCATGCCGGAGAAAAAACCATGGAAGAAGCACTTGCAGCCATCCAAGCCAAACTCCAGAATCTGGATGAAAAATTTCTCAGCCTACATCTTGAGCATTCAACCATGAATAATAAACGACAATTCGAGTCTTCATCAGACAATGGGTTCTCTTCTTCCAACAATTTTCGTGGTCCGAAGCTTGATTTTTCTCGCTTCAATGGTACTGATCCGACTGGATGGATCTATCATGCAGAACAACATTTCAGTCTGCATAATACTTTTGATGTCAACAAAGTTCCACTTGCATCCTTTCATTTGGAACAGAAAGCTCTTCAATGGTACCGTTGGTACATCAAGGCTCATGAGGAGGCAAAATGGACAGATTTTTTCCAGCTCCTTTTCCAACGATTTGGTCATAGTACTTTTGATGACTTCATATGAGCCCTCACTAAACTTCGCCAAATTGGCACTGTGAGAGAGTACCAAACCGAATTTGAGAAACTAGCCAACCACACCGAAGGATTTTCTGATGACTTCTACCGGAGTTGTTTTATCAGTGGCCTAAAGGATGCAATCCGCTCTGAGGTCAAAATGTTCTTTCCCAACACCATAATGGAAGCCCTAGGATTGGCTAAGTTGGCAGAAGACAAGATTGTAGCCCATCAGTGCTCCAAACCCACTTTTGTTCCCTTCCAAAATTTTGGTTCTCAACGACCTCCCATTCCGCCAGCTCCTCGACCAACTCCTATCAAGCGTTTGCCTGAAACTGAGATGCAGGCACGCGAAGAAAAAGGGCTTTGTTATAATTGTGATGAGAAATTCACTAGGGGACATAGATGTGTTCAGCAAAAGCTCTATCTCTTGGATATGGATTCTCTGCCTGCCTCTGAAATTGGTGAAGAAGCTCCAGATACACTAAATGCTCAGGATGACATTCCGGAGCGACCTATTGACCCTCCGTCTCAGGACGAACAACTAGAGATATCTCTCAATGCTTTAGCTGGAATCACCACCCCACAAACCATGCGGGTCAGGGGTTACTTCAAGAAGCTTCCTCATACAATACTCATTGATTCTGGTAGCATTCATAGTTTCATTGACCCTTGGATTGCCAAACAGGCTGATTGTTTTATCCATCCTTGCTCCAACTTTGAAGTCATGGTTGCTAATGGGGGCACCTTACCTTGCAAAGGGAAGTGTCGTAATGTGTGTATCCCTATGGGAGATTATAACCTGCGCTCTGACATGTTTTCCTTGACCTTAGGCGGATGTGATGTGGTTTTGGGTGCTCAATGGCTATGCACACTTGGCCCCATCTTGTGGGATTTTGCTGAACTTTGGATGCAGTTTCCCCCCAATGGAAACAAACACACAATGAAAGGATTACAACTAGGGTCTCTCAGCATCATTAGTTCACATCGCATGGAAAAAATCCTTAAGAAGAATTCACATGGTATCATCGCTCAGATCCATTCCATTCAGATGCAATCATCAGTGGTCTCCACTACTCCTTTGGATCTACAACAGATTCTGGATCGATATACATGTGTCTTTGTTGAACCAGTGGGATTGCCACCTTCAAGGCTAGAGGACCATCGTATTCAGATCCTTCCTGGAAGTGGTCCTCCCAACATCAGGCCCTATCGATACCCATTTCACCAAAAAATAGATATTGAAATTCTCATTCGGGACTTACTGAAGCAAGGTATTATTTGCCCAAGCACTAGTTCCTTTTCTTCACCAATTCTTCTTGTCTGCAAAAAAGATGGGTCATGGCGCCTCTGCATTCACTTCCGAGCACTTGATCACCTCACTATCGAGGATAAGTTTCCAATTCCTATTGTTGATGAGCTTCTTGATGACCTCCATGGTGCTCAATTTTTCTCCAGGTTGGATCTTCATTCTGGGTATCATCAAATTCAGGTTCATGAGGATGATATCCCTAAAACAGCTTTCCGCACACATGATGGCCACTATGAGTTTTTGGTCATGCCCTTTGGCCTCATGAATGCTCCTTCCACATTCCAGGCCTTGATGAATAAAATATTTCGGCCCTACTTGCGGAAATTCATTCTGGTATTCTTTGATGATATCCTCATCTACGGTAAAACATGGGATGAACATCTCCAACATCTAGATCTTGTCATGAAAATTTTCTCTGACCATTATCTCCACACCAAATAGTCTAAATGTGTTTTTGAACAAAAGGAAGTCGAGTATCTCGTGCACATTATCTCAGCACAAGGGGTTCACGTGGATCCTACCAAAATCGCTGCCATGAACAACTGGCCGCATCCTCAGACCCTCAAGAGCCTTCGTGGTTTTTTGGGATTGACTGGCTACTACCATAAGTTTGTCATGGATTATGGGAAGATTGCAGCCCCATTAACTGCTCTATTGAAAAAGGATTCTTTTACATGGACATGTGCTACTGAGTGTGCATTTGACCAACTGAAACAAGCTATGTGTACTACACCTATTCTAGCTATGTCTGATTTTTCCAATCCCTTCACTATTGAGAGTGATGCTTGCGGCAATGGACTTGGTGTTGTGCTCCTTCAAGATGAACACCCCATTAGGGAATCATTTCTGCATCAAGACTGATCACCAGAGTCTGAAATATTTCTTGGAACAACGTGTATCCTCCCCAGCACAACAGAAATGGGTTAGCAAACTCATGGGTTATGACTATGAGATCACTTACAAGAAGGGTAAGGAAAATATTGTGGCAGATGCTCTTTCTCGCACATTTGAAGACCAAGGTTCTCTTTCATCTATTTCTATGCCTGTTCCAAATTGGTTGCAATCTGTTCAACAGGGCTATGTCAATGACTCTTCATTATCTCAAATCATCCAACGCTTGGCCAACAACCCTTATGCTGTACCACATTACTCTTGGGATGGTGCTTCCCTGAGATATAAGGGTCGTCTGGTGCTTCCCGAGAGCATAGATCTTCAACATGCTATCTTCAATGAACTCCATGCTTCTCATTTTGCAGGGCATTCTCGGTTCCTCAATACGTATGAGCGGGCACGGCATAACTTCTTTCGGCAGGGCATGAAAAGGACAATTCAACAGATGGTGGCTGAATGTGATACCTGCCAGTGCAATAAGGGTGAAACAACACTCCTTCCGAGATTGCTCGAACCCTTGCCCATACCTACACGGATTTGGACAGATATTTCTATGGATTTCATTGAAGGGCTCCCTAAATCTGGAGGGAAGATAGTGATTTTGGTTGTAGTTGATCGCTTCTCCAAATATAGTCATTTTTGTGCTCTCAACCATCCCTATACAGCCTCCTCAGTTGCTCAAATTTTCCTGGACCAAATCTTTCGTCTTCATGGCATCCCTTCTTCCATTGTCTCGGATCGTGATGTGACTTTCACCAGTCATTTTTGGACAAAACTATTTTGCCACACTGGCACTAAACTAAAGATGAGTTCAGGATATCACCCCCAAACCGATGGTCAGACTGAAATTGTCAATAAATGGTTGGAAACTTATCTTTGTTGCTTCACCTCTAAACAACAACATCAGTGGGCAAAGTGTCTCCCTCTCGCTGAATGGTGGTACAATACCTCTTACCACACTGCCTCTAAAATGACCCCATATGAAGCAGTCTATGGTCAGGAACCGAGAGTTCTTCTTCCATACACCCCCAGCAGTTCAGCAGTTCAGGAAGTTGACACAGTCCTTCGAAATCGCAATCAGATTCTTTGCATTTTGCGGGACAATCTTCACATGGCCCGAAATCACATGAAGCAACAAGCCGATCAACACCGTTCTGAGCACACTTTTCAAGCAGGTGATATGGTTTTTCTTCATCTCCAGCCGTACAAGAAATCCTCCCTGAAACTCAAAGGGCGTGATAAGATCACTCTAAAGTTCTATGGGCCCTACCGGATTCTTTAGAAGATTGGGTCCATTGCTTACAAATTGGAACTTCCTCCTTCTTCCCACATTCATCCAGTATTTCATATCTCTTGTCTAAAGAAAGTTCTTGGCACCAACAACAGCGAACAAACTATTTTACCTGAATTGGGTAATTAAGGATCCATCCTTTTGGAGCCGGAGGCCATCCTCAATAAGCGCACTCGTCAGCTTCGCTCTCGCTCTATCATAGAGGTCTTAATTCAGTGGCATGGCATGCAACCAGAGGATGCTACATGGGAACCACTCCTTGAGATTCAACAACAATTTCCACATCTAAAGCTTTTTCTAAGGGGGAGGGGATGTTAGGAACCCATTTCTTTACTTTGTTAGTATATTGTTGTTGGATGCATATGCTTTGTAAGTCGTCTCGTAGTATTTGTTGATCCATAGTTTGTGTTATTGTTGTTTGGCGCATATGCTTTGTAAGTCGCCCGTATTATTGTTGATCCATAGTTTGTATTGGCCCGTGGTTTTAACCCATTGTATTGGCACCTAGACTTAGTATATAAGTGTGTATTGAGGCCTATGAAGGCACCGTGAAGTTATTTGTATTGATCTTGCTCAAAGGAGGTTGCCCCCTCGAAGTGGCCTACGATCAATAAAAGTGATTCTGAGTTCTAATATTTCTGCTATCTCGTGTATTTTCATTAATTGATTGTTGTAGGTTCTTCACAGAGGATAACCAACGGTAACGAACTTCCACACTTCCAGCACGACCAACCCCACCAAAACCCACCACACAACCCATGGTGTTACAAAAACCATTACCCACGTAAGGGGTCGTCACTACCCAACCCATGGTACCCACACAAGGGGCCATCGCTACGCAACCACCAGTTACTTATGTTGAGTCTTTTAGTGAAGTCCTTGACTCAATAGTTCACCATCTTTTAATGATGTCCTCTTCCGAGGTAAACCTTCAAACATGCCATAATCAGTATGGCTTGGATACCAAGACCATTCCAGCAGATAAGGTTGTCACATCCACCCTTGTAGACTAGTCATTACGCCTCCCACCACCTCCAAATGAAGGGACCCCCAAATCCCCCAATTTCCCATTACGCCCCATCAGCAATAACACCAATGCTCATGTTTCCTCGAATTATAACATCGTGTATGACTTGGCCTAGTCCCGCACTGCTATGTCATCCTTAGAAGTTTTGAAGAACTTCCCAGTACAATGCAAACCATTGTTTTCTACTTTAGGTGTGATCAACCCTTCCGACTCACGATTGATGGCATTTGACTTAGACCAGTCTGAACCTCGCATGCCTTCGTCCATCGCGTTTCAGATCTCAATTTTGATCCGAAACCTATTTATCCATTGATGCATAGTCGATGAGGGAGCCTCTACATGCATCATTTCCACATTAGTGTGGTAGAAGCTCGGATCCCCTCCTCTGCAACCATCCACGACCGCCCTTCAAGCTTATGATGGCCACACAGCTCAAGCACAAGGCCTTATTGCCAATGTCCTCATCCAATTAGCTGGAAAAACCATCTTTATTGACATTGAATTTGTTAACGCACAACTCGACTACAACCTTCTTCTACGACAAAGCTACCTGTACACGATGAAGGTCGTTGCCTCTTCTTTTTTCTGGCTCATGATGTTCCCCCGTGAGGGATGGGTTGTCAAACTCGACCAGCTAACTTACTACGACCCTAACGCACCCGCTACGCCAAATAATGTACTCCCCATGGTTGAAAAACATGTACTTGGTGCGTCTACTCCTTTGATTTCCATTGTCGAGTTAGGTCTTTATTCAGAGGCCCCAATGACCTTCATGTTTAATTCCCTACCTTTTCACTATTTCATCAAGTAAATCAGTCCCTGAAGTATATCCCACCGTCCAACCAGTACCCCAACTGCAACCTCAGCGGCCATCCCAACCCCAATCGTCGTCGGTAACTGGCCACGTGGGAGCCACTTGGATCCACACGATCCCCTTTTTTTTTCCCCCATCAGGAGTGGTGAGCATGCCTGTTATGGCAACGATGAATCTCCCTAGACTAGCATTAGGGCTTCCCGTTTGGTACTTAACTACACCTAACCCCACTCCAACCCCACGGGTCGTGCTTCAAACACTCCACCCATTCAACATCACCAATCATCCGCCCCATGGTGTGTCGGCAGCCACCTCCTCCAATCCCACTCCCCCTCCTTCCTAGAAGGCTGGGTGCAAATCCACAAAAACCAACACCTTGAAAATTGCTAACAAAGTCATGAACCCCCCTTCTCCATCCTTTATTCAAGCACCTTCTCCTTGTTCTTTGTGTGATATTTTGGGTCATGCTACCCATAACTGTCCAAATTTTCCTATTTTGTGCACTCATATCCAAACATTGGACGATGAAAATGACAAAAAAAATTTGGTCATTCATCTTCCTTGAACCAAGACGCATAACAAGTCATTGCGCACCAACCATCCTTGTGGAGTATGTGGTCTCCACAACCATTACTCACATCATTTCCCTGAACTTCTCGAGTTTTGATCAATACTTGTTGACTTGCGTTGACTCTATACAGAGTCTCAAGTCATAACTACTAAGGAGATCCACCCCTTGGAATCCTCGTCGGCCAAGGTAAACACCATTTACATGATTTCAATGAGATACCCCTCTGTCTTTCGACCTCCCTTCCTTACTCTTCCAATCTCTCTGCCCGATGATTTCGTAGCAATAAAGAAGTCCTTGAAGCACTAACTGAACCAAGCTTTCCTTGGGATGACATCCATCATCGAGCCTACTTTATTCCCGAGAATTCTACCACAGTTTCAGGTGATCAATTCTCGGTCAAGTCAAAATATTTTATCCATGGTAAAGTGGATTGGTTAAAGAACCCCATCCCATCCCCATACACCTTCGAGGAAGGTAACATGGCTAACATCTCGCTCACCATCCAAGTCGATATATCATTCAAACCCGACATCGCGAAGAACATCACTTTAGGTGCATCTTACACCCCCGAAGAAGTTGCTTCCTATAAGAAGCTCTTTCAAGAATTATGCAACATTTTTTCTTGGTCATACAGCGAGATGCCAGGTCTTGACCCTACCATCGTTGAGCACTGCATTGACACTTGGCCTGACGTCACCCCCGTCATCCAAAATCAACAGCCAATACACCCATCCAAAATTCCAACGGTTAAGGCCGAAATTGAAAAACTGTGCCAATCCGGGTTCATTTACCCATACACCATGTGGGTGTCCAACCCTGTGCCTTTCAAAACATAAATAGACACCATTCACATCTACATCGATTTATGAGACTTGAATCTAGCATGCCCCAAAGATAATTTCCCTATGCCTTTTATTGATCAACTCATCGATGCATGTGAAGGCCATGAGGTTCTATCCTTTATGAATGGTTTATCAGCCTACAACCAAATTCATATCCGAAAGAGGACCAGTACAAGAATGCATTCACCACCACGTGGGGCACTTTCTCGTATCGCGTTATGCCTTTTGGTCTTCAAAATGTTGGAGACACTTTCCAACGAGCCATGACCTTTTGTTTTCATGATTTTGTTCACATCATCCCGTTTTACTTAGTCGATCTCACCACTCGATCCAATAGAAGACCTCCGGAAATTATTCCTACATTGTAACAAATAACACATTCGCTTGAACCCCCTCAAGTGTGTGTTATGTATTCCTTCCTGCAGGTTATTGGGATTCATTGTCTCCCAAAAAGGGATCATGGTTGATCCTTTGAAGGTTCAAGCTATTCTTGAGCTTCCGTCCCCTCGCACTATGTGCTAGTTGCAAATCCTTCAAGGAAAGGCCAAATTTCTATGCCGCTTTGTCCCATACTACTCTACGAAAGTCCATCATTTCTTAAACTTGCTTTGGACCAATGTCCCCATCATTTGGGATGAACAAGCACAAGTAGCTTTCGACGCATTGAAACAAGACTTGACTTTTGCTCCTATGATTTCACCACCTGATTTCTCAAAGGATTTCATCCTTTATGTATCGGCAGCCGAACATGCCATTTCATGAGTTTTAGTCTAGGAGGATAGTGCTTGTCAATAGCATGTCATATACTATGTGAGTAAGATATTATCCAGCCCACCACTGTGTCACCCCCACAAGGAGAAAATGGCCCTTCTCATCGTCTTCTCGGTTCATAAATTACACCATTACATTCTTATGAGTTGAACTATAGTAGTGGAAGACTCCAACCCCATGGCCTATCAGTTAAGTCGTTGCCTCATTGAAGACCGAGCGGCCAAGTAGATAGTCATTCTCCAAGAGTACGACCTCGAATTTGTTACCCCCAAAACTACCAAGGCACTCGCCTTAGCACAACTTATGACCGGCCTACCCTCTTCTTCGTTGTCACTTCCGATCATGATTAAATTTCCAGATGAACACTTATTCACAATATTATCGAATGACCTGTGGTATGGAGACATCCTCGTGTAACTACACACGCAGAAATTTTGATCGCACCTCAATTGTGATGATTGATGTCGCATCCACCATCTAGCTTCACGATACCTTCTTATCGACAATGTCCTTTATCGATGTGGCGTTGACACCATTTTATGTCGATGCCTCACACATGACGAGGCTAAGCAGGTCTTGAATGATTGTCATAGCGAAGCCTGTGGCAACCATTTTTTCGGAATGGCCACTACCCAAAAGGTTATCCGTGCTAGTTATTTATAGCCGACCCTTTTTACCGATTGCATCATGGAAGTCAAATATTGCCACAATTTCCAACTCTTTGCCCCAAAATCAAGCACCCCTCCCACACTGCTCCATCAGGTTATCACAATCGTCCCCTTCTACAAATGGGTCATCGACTTTATGGAGTGTAATCTAACCTCGACCAATGGCCATAAAATACTTCACTAAGTGGGTCGAGGCCATGCCCATGTTTAATTGTCAAGCCGAAACAACGACACTTTTTTTCTTCAACCATGTCATTACGCGTTTCGGGGTCCCCAAAAAGCTCGTATCAAACCATGGAAAACACTTTGAAGACGTTGTCTGGAAATAATTATCCACACTCTTGAAGTTCGAAGATCAGTATGCCTCCTCCTACTACCCTCAGGGAAACGAACAAGTCGAGGCTATCAACAAGATTCTAAAAACCATGCTCGAATGAACGGTAGACCAACATAAGTCCAATTGGAATCACATTCTCTTTCTAGCACTATGGGCCTACCGCACATCTACCAAGACCGCGACGGATTTTACTCCATTCCACTAGTTCCACGGCGTGGAGTATGTTCTACCCATCGAGTGTTAGATACACGCCTTGCACACTGCCATTGAACTTCTCCCAGATACTTCACCCCTCGAGCAACGTTTGCTCTTGTTGGAGTAGGTGGACGAAGATTGTCGAGCGGCCCTCCATATGATCGAGGCTTCCAAACATCGATCCAAAGCTCATTATGATACTCGAGTCCACCCTAGCACCTTCAAGGAAGGAAAACTCATGCTCGTTTATGACTCAGTTTAGTGCTATGTGCATGGCAATTAAATATTCCACTTCTTTCTTCTAAAGTTATTTTTGGATTCACCCTTGATAAATGCCCTGAGATAATGGTATGTATATCTTATTTCTCCTCCCCATACTACAAATAGACTTGTAAAATCAAAGTTGCATTGGATTCCTTGCCTTTGTGAAATTTCATGTTATCCTTAGTTTGAATTTATTTAATCTATTGATCAGTTTTGTCACGGTATGCCCAATGGTTTATCCCATTAACTCAGCCAACAAATTTATCAAAAATTTTATAAGTTTATTCTATTTGTATCAAGAGAGCCCTCTTTGGTTGGGAAAATGTCAGTTCCCTTCCTCAAGTGGTTTGAAATGGTTACCTTGGGGATTTTTCTGATACATCCCAGAGAAATTACTGAGTGCTAACATAGCCCATCAAATAGTCTAAGGGAAGGACCTTATGGTTTGAAACTATTTTATTCTCCATCCAATTCTTTAGGGCTTACTCAATTGAATCCCTTTTCGTTTCTCCTTAGCCTCATGACAACAAGTTTACCACATTCAACACTTCCTTGGTAAAGCGACATCCTTCTAGCAGTGGGTAAATAGTTTCACTATTTTTTTTCACAAGAGTCCCACGACATGAACATTTCATTAGAATATCTCAAATAAGAGGTTTGTTAGATAGGGACAACTACATAAAAGCCTAGTTTTTAATGGACATTTAATACTCCATATATTTGACCACCACCACCACCACTTAATTGCCTCCTCCAATCCTTCTAAAAACATTGCAATGTATGACCCCCACGATGTAGCTTCCACATATATGGTTTTTTTGGACTAAACTAAAAAGTCATCCTCCAAAGGAATTGCGACAATGTTTGTGGATGGAATTTGCATCTATATATTCAATTCCATAAATTTGGTCATCATTGCACCAAAAAGGCACACATGTCCTTTTTAAAAATAATAAAATATAATAAAAAATAACATGTGATCCCTCTCGCCCTTGGTAGATCCCCTTTTAAGATGGATCTATGTTGATTAATCTAGAAAGCATGTGTTGATTTCCATCCTTGTGTAATTGCTTGAGAAAAATATGCATTTCTTAAGAAAATATATTGTTATTTTTATTAGAAATTAATAGTTCATTAGAGAAATTTCTTAAGAAAATATATTGTTATTTTTATTAGAAATTAATAGTCCATTAGACAAATTTGAGTGCTCGTTCACATCCGATGGATGAATCAATACCATTGGAGAGTTTTGAACCAATCATTCACGAGAGTATCACCCTTTACCATACTCTATAGAGAAACCTCCAAAGGCTCTAAGTAACTTTTCAAAGTAAAAGATGCTCGTAATGCTCTATCTCTTCAAGAAAATTAAAGCACAATTATAAGTCAAGCTTATTAAAGCTTATTACATGCTATATTAATTTCAATGTGATAATTGAATTTTAAAAATAAATATTTGCTTTTATGTTGAATTTTAAAAATAAACATTAGTATCTTGTCAAACAATCAAGTAAGTAATTTTTGGAGCAGTAGACATCGTGGATTCATGAGATCATCATATAAAAACTTATTCAATTTGACATGGATTCAAGAGGTCATCATATGAAAAATTATTCTATTTTTCATGGATTCACGAGGTCATCATATGAAAAATTATTCAATTTTGTTCTTCTTTCCATCACTCAAACTCCACCTCAATGATATTTATTTGGAAAGTTTACTAGTCCAATCATACATTTGGTAGTTGTGGAATTATGAGGTCATCATATGAGAACTTATTCAATTTGTCATGGATTCACGAGGTCATCATATGAAACCTTATTCAATTTGGTTCTTGTTTCCATCATCTCAGATTCCAACTCAATGATATTTATCTAGTAAGATTTCTAGTCCAATCATACATTTGGTTCCCATGTTTAGGTTGTGCAAGTAACTACGTAAACAAATTATGTCGCCAGCAAAAAGTATTTTTCTCATTAATGTTACCATTTTTTTGTTTTAATGGTTTATGACGATATAATAAAATGGATGCAAGAATTATATTTGACTAAGACAATTTGTAACTAGCCTAGGAGGTGTCCAAGAATGAAATCAAACATGAATAGTATATCATTATTTCCATATCTAGTCTTGAAAGAGGATTGGATTTACTACTATGGCTTCTTCTACTTATCATTCTCATCTCTTATAACAACATTCTTGTATGTTTGTATAACTTCCTTTCACACATCTTTTCCTCAAAGTATGAGACATTTGTGGCATGCACTACAAGGAAAAGAGGTTGTAGTGGAGGTCATAGTGGAGGATTTTAGTGTTACAAGATTGGCAAAAATTGTCAAAAAAACCTCCACTACAAACTCTACCAATGGTAGCGGATGTTTTAATGGAGGTTATTACAAATATATTTTAAAGCCAAAAATAAACTTGGCGGTCATATGTTTTAGTAGTTTTTTTACCGGTGTGCTTTGTTTAAATTGTGTGCACCCGTGCATGCAGGAACAAAACACACAGGTTCCGTATGATGTAAAAAAATATGCACCGATGCTCTCAAACATAATCAGGACCGGAAAGAACCAAATTTCAATGCCGCATTGGTGCTTGCGTATATATTATATGCATCGGTGTTTATGTACAACATAAACACATCGATGAGATATGTTACATCATATTCAATGGACAATTTTTAATATTTTTAAATTTTACTAATGTTGTCCATTTATCAGAGCACATTGGTGCATTTCATTGTAAAAAGCACTAGTGCTTAAAAAATTTCAAAATAACCCCATGCATTTAAACAACTTGAATGCACCGACGTGCTTAAACACAAAAAAAAAACATCAGTTCGTATAAGCTTTGATAGTTCTTGGTGCGTATAAATGATTGACATGAAGGTCGGTGTGATAAAAAGTAAAAACACATTGGATAAGCCGTCTGGCATGTGGACATTCTTATTTTTAAAATTTAATAGTGTGTTTAATTTCCATTGGAGTGTCGGGCCTGTCATTTACATAAACGCATCGGTGCGTAGTATTTAGGTAAATGCACCAGTGTGACATCAATGATCAAAATCTCAGCATATGATTCTTTGAACAGTGGCTACTGACATTGCAGTAAAAAATATATGTTATATTTTTTATTTTTTTAATTCCATTATTTATCTGAAATTGAAATATTTTTTATAGTACTATTCATTTCAATTTTAATTATTGCATTTGTTTGGATTAATTTTGTATATCATAGATGCAAGCATCTGTTGTAATATTTAATCATCCATACATTTAATTACCAATGTATCATTTCACAGGTAACATTTGACAATAAGATTGAAGAATGCAATAGAATGAAAAAGTTTATTTTATTATATATCAATAAGAACGCCTTTGTCATACAAAATAGGACAATACAGAGATAACAATAATCAAAATGTCAACATGCGTTTAATTGTTACAATTATTGGTAACCCGTTATTTTTCAATTGAGACACTATGTCCAGTACATTACTATAAAAAATATCTGATTTTCACAGACAATTATTTCAAAATATATAGCAAGCTACAATAGCTTGCATTAACATATAAAAATTAAAAATGGATCATCATTCTTTGTTGGAATTGTTATCGGTGCTCGAGCCACTTGCATCAATTGGGTTATTTGGCCAAATGTTTTGTTGATTGGATCTATTGTTTTCCTCTTCTTCAGATTGAATCTACAAACATAAAAATAAAGTGTATTGAGTGTATCTACATTGCTAGGAATAATGAAAAATAAAATCGATAGTATACTTGAATGTAATTTGAAAAAGTGACGTACCATATAAATAATTTAGTCATGAATGATACACATTCTTTCAAAACCAGATCTCGCGCCTTCTATCAACAAGTGCTATGTTGGCTCCACTACCTACTTTGGAATTTTTATGCCCCGTCACAAATCATATATTTAATATAAAAGGATTTTTGTTGTTTTATAAGTTATAAAATGAGAGAAGTAAAACAATATAGATACTTACAAAATCCACAATTAGTTTTTGATATGCCAACATATACTCACAACCCTTTCTTAACCCAATGTCAATTAATTCTTCTGATGGTTCATCTCTATATGTTAACACCTATTTCAAGATATCCAAGATTGCAACTAAAAAAAAAATTAAATATACAAATCACAACCACTATGAAATATTAATTTCTTATGAGGAAATCATAAATGCTCACAAACGTTTCTATCAACCCCTTTTTTCCTTGTTGTCATGACCTGTGTGTTGACTGAGTCCCATTTTGTTTACTTCTCTGCAACATAACAATTAAAAATGAATATTTATTGTTGAATTAATTAATGAGATGTGCATAATCCTAAAAATCAACGATTTCATACATTTGAAGCACATTTCTATTGAGATGGCTTGTCGTACGATGCGATTATGTCCATTTCCTTGACCATCTCCTTGTACACCTTTTTGGACATCCCGACTGGCACATTTTTCATATCACCTCGTTCATCCTTTGGAATTTTCATAATCTTCCTGGAAATGTAAAATGACATTCAACTATATTTCTATTGATAATGAAAAAAATATAGCATAATTAAAATTATTGAAAGTTTATCACTTCCTTGAAACTGTAAACTCGTATCTAGTTGCCAAATTCGGTCGAACTTGTCATGAGGATACCTATTACAAGGGAAACACAAAAATCAGAGATATAAGAATGGGAACTGAACTCGAAATAGCATGAATAATTTGAACTCGAAATTCTTTTCTCGTTATTCTCTCACCAATGTTCAAATAGACAAATTTACTTTCTGGAAATACATAGGAAGGTGAATTGTAATGAATTTCAGGAGGACTATAGCATAGATAGAGTTTACTTGGTAAAGCATTTTATACAGTTCAGAATGCTCACATGATTTTCATGTTTCCGCCAACATCAACTCTTGCTTGTGACTTCAACATTGTTCCTGGCTTAGCCTGTGGATACATGCCAATCTGGAGGGTCCTCAACTCGATAGCATTGATAAATGGATCATCAGTCTCCGAGGTTCTGATTAAGCAAACATACAAAACTCTCCCACCAGTGACCAAGATTCTTTAACTAAGTGCCGTGGTATCATTGACTGAAACGTTCCGTACAGCCAACATGTCCCGTGTCTCTATAGAGAAAGAAAAATTGCGAGCTGCAGGGAATCCGATGTAATTACCAATGGCAAACCATAGCCTTAACAAGTGAGGCATACTGGGGATTACGGGAACCTGATAGCAAGACTTGGTGAGAGGTTGTGGAAAGTACCGTAGATGTTGCATGTGATTACCAGAGGCTTGTGGGGTGTTCCATATGTATGCTTTCTTGCCGACATCAATGTAATTATCATCAGTAACCCATGTTATATTGTTTTCGTCTGTGACATTTCTTGTAGCTCCGAAATCTATACTGAGAAATCCTGTTATGCCAAATTTCAGCTAATTAATGAAAGAATATATCACCAAGTTTCAACTTTCAGGCAAATATCATGAACACTAAACACTAAAATTTCCAGTCAAATCGTACTGATCTGTGTTAGAATCTAAAATACCTGGTTGAGCAATAACATTAACAGAAAATAAACGGAAAAGCAAGTTGATGCCCAACCAAACGACCCATTTGCCAAATCCAAAATTTTCCATAGTTTCAACTAATGTTAACCCGTCCCAGCTTCTTCAAATCTGTCATAAACTAAAGTTCATATAAAAATAAAAGGCCAGGGCGTTTCAGGCCTTCGAAACTTGGTCCACGATTCTTATCTTGTTTTTGGCGACTGAAAACCATTCAACGTCCAATTTCTCGTGACAACCATTCAACGTCCAAATACACACCTTGGAATTTGCTTTCCCAAACTCGGCCCACGATCCTTATCTTGTTTTTAGCCACTGAATATTCAAGCCTTTCCTTGTTCGTTCAACTTCTCCTGATAACCATTTAACGTCCAAGCACACACATTGTAATTTTTATGGTTTATAGATAGTAGATAAAGTAAACCATCTTTGGGATTAAAAGAGCCAAATCAGTGCAATTTTGAAATCAAAAGAGTCCAATCAGTACCTTCATTTTGAAATTAAAATATTTCATTCTGTGTCTAAAAATATAAGATGGATTTTTACCTTTTAATAAAATAAAAGTATAACGTAACCTATATTCCTTATAAACAATTCAGACAATTGGCCATGCTTCAATGTAAAACAAACTAAAAGGAAATAAACTTTCAAGAAAATCATAATTGATTCACCATTGTTCCATATAAACCACCTGAAAAATGGGAAACCAATACATATAAACAACCACCCAAAAAAGGAAAAGCTAGATCACATGCACTAGATTAATCGCTTGTATTTTACATAGTCTATTATTTTTTACATAATTATCGGTGTTTCTATCTTAAAATTTGAGGCGGACTATAGTCTATGATTTTCCTAGATTGCAGGAGGATGAGACAAGTGTACTATTTTATGGCCGTGGTTCTAAATTCAAATAGACAATTATAAAACTAGCACAACCATAGTATACCTCTAATCAAAAGTGGAGGGGATATACATTAGATACTTTTTACTTTTCAAGTTACCTTATAACCATATCATATCCCTACACTATCTAGTCTCTACATCAATGATCTACAAAAAGCTAGCGTGTTTTTTAGCTAACTACAAAACGCTCTAGCATTTTATATTACATATTACTTCCTTAGCCTTATCTTTATCCCTCCCTCCCTAAATCTCTCTCAACGTATATATCCACTCCCTTTCTCTCTATGTCGCTACCCCTCCCTCCCTCCATAACTCTCTCTCGCCCTCCATATTACCCCCTTTTCTCTCTATGTCCCTACCTTCCCTCCCTTCCTCCCCCCCCCCTCTCTCTATATATGTCCTCCCCCATCCACCCCTCTCTATTAGGAACCCGTGTCAATCCTTCTCTTTACTTTGTTAGTATATTGTTGTTGGACACATATGCTTTGTAAGTCGTCTCGTAGTAATTGTTGATCCATAGTTTGTATTAGCTCATGGTATTAACCCACAGTATTGGATGCATATGCTTTGTAAGTCATCCCATAGTAATTGTTGATCCATCCCAAGACTGCAATACTTCCTCATAAATTTTCATGCATTGGGCTTCCATTGCTTGAATGTTCAGAACGGATTCTTGGACTTCTACTTGTCGTTGTGGTATCACTTCGGGTCGAGTGCTAGGAACTAGCTTAGATTGCAATTCTTGAACCTTCTTTCGATACCTGAATTGATAGATTCCAAGTGCTGCATCTTCTCTTCCAACGCCATTTCTTCAATTATATATGCCTCAGGTACTGCGCGGCATGTGACTTCAAGAACCTCCTGAAATGTTTCATTTTCTTGTCAGAGAAGATACTTGTCCTGCTGAAGCTTAGCAGATGGGTCCTTTAATGCGAACGCCTAATTCTTATAGCCTTTCATAAGATCCAAGAGGGATCTTTCCATCGAATTCACCTCCTTTGTAATAATGTATTGTAATTTATGTAAAATATAAAGTGGTAATGCAGACAACTTCAGGTCCGCATACCCCGACTTTGGAATTTGTACACTTGTAACTGGCTCATCAAAACTCAATTCTCTAGGAAAATTTTTAACCACTCCTTCTGTTGACGGAATTGGAGTTGTCTGGTCCCAACCTTCTTCTTCCTACGTAGCTTCAATACACGGTGGATTAACCTATTGCGGAGTTTAAATTCAAATCTTCTTTACTTCCTGGAACAACACATCTAGGACATCTATGATGCTACTAAATAGCTGCACCGTTTTGTCTTTCGCAATATTTCAATTTTCTTCAACCATCTCTGTCATCCTATCGAACAAGATGCTGATATCATCATCTCTTATGGATTGGGTATTGTCGGACTTATGTGCTTTCCTTTTCTTCTTTCCTCCTTGCACTGATGTACCAGCCTTGCGCTTATCCCCTAGACCTGGACTGGCGGGTGTCTCACTTGATTCTTGATTCTCTTGCTCAAACTGCAGTGAGTTTCCTTCATCACCCCCTGCGCTGGTTTTTTGCGTGTTTTGGATTGTATTCTGTTGATGACCTAATGTTCCCTCTTGTCGCTGATCGTGCCGTGATGGGTCTGGTGAGATATGTTCTGGCTCAATGGGAACTTGCCATTCTGTTGGCCACTCCTGGACCATTGTATCAACTTCTTCCCTGGCCAACTTAAACCCAATAGTTATCCATTGTTGACGTGGGTCACGTCGCGCTTGAATGTAGATGTGGTGTGGCCCTGCTTTAAACCTCGCCACACCTCTATACTTTGACAGAGTAGCCTTGTCAATACACGGTATTTGCACTTCATAATACCTCAAGGCATCCAATTATATATATAATGTGACATTAGTTTCCCGTTTCCTACTCCAGATGTCAAAGTGCCACAAATTCATGTATTGAGAGCCCTGGCATGGCCAAACTGGATGCATGCCCTGATAGTTTTCTAGCTCTTCCTACCCTACAAATGAAATCAATATTAATAACCAAGATTAGGTAAAAGGGGCACCGTTTTCTTGTGCATCCGCACAATCAACAAGAAAATCATTGAGTAAGAATGTCTCCCAATTCATATGTAATCCTTGGTGCACTACTATGTCGTAGCAATGATAGAGGCAGTTACTTGGTTCATTTTAAAATTTATTAGAACCTTGGTGAACAATAACTTTGCAGCAAAGTACACTGCCTAGTCATTGATGGAGGCTACATCAATCCCCAGATTGTTCTTCGACAAATTGTACTTTTCCTTCATCTTGGTCGCTAGCTCTCGATCGCGTTCCTTTACCACAAAATATTAAGAAAGGTCCAACTTGACATTAGGAAAATATTTTCTATTAAGTCAGTATCCACTGATACCTTGGTCTCCAACCATAGACATCCACCATGGAAACACACCAACAACTATTTGACACACGCATTTGCTTTTGTAGTGCGACCAAAATGCGATAGATGCAACAATGATAAAAGGCCCGCTCTCTTCATCTCGAGATCCCACTGCATTGTTTCTAGCTACAATGGTGCACCTTCAGTCATAGGAACAATTAGCATGTAACTCTGTTAGTTGAATTCCTGAAATTTCACGATGTCATGGTCTCCATAAGACAACTTGTAAATATTTTTCATAATGTCGTCTTGAACGTCAACACCCTTTGGAACTGGCACTGTTACCAATGGATATCAATAATCTTTGGTAACTTAATAGTTTTTTCATTCTCCCTCCATGGTGGAACATACTCTGGCAACATAGCCATAGATACAAATGTGGACGCTTCAACATCCTGACTCCCCTTTGTTCTTGTCTATGGATTTGGTTGATTTCATGTTTTCCTTGGCACATTCATGAGAATATGCGGGAGATAACTTCGGGTTGCTCAGAAATGAGTGGGACAGATCCGTGCATAGGGACTTCTTTGATGGAGCCCTGAACCTCACTAGCTACTGATATATCTACCGGCATTGTAACGATCTATAACACTGAACTCTCTCTCAGCGTACTAAGCTCCAGTTTCATGTGTGCTCAATACACTGCAACACTCAAGTAACAATGAGTACCGACTGGGAGAGGAGAGGACTTTTTAACTTCAATCCCCTTGTGCCATCCTTCTTTCATTCCCAAGGCGAATTGAATGTACTCGATCTTGGAATCACTAAATGAGTCATAAAAGTAGCAATAAATGCTCATAAATTGTAACATCGACATGTTGACAACTTCGACAGATATGATTGCGACAGACCACCAACTTCTTCTAATGATACATCACTTCGACACAACGAGAAGTTGGGGTTTCCAAATAACAAAATAGAACTTTGACAGAAAGACCCCCATTGGAATAATTGCCAAAAGAAAAATAACTTGGGGTTTCCACAAAGCTTTGACACAGCTATACATCGACATGGAAACTGCAACATAACTAACTATGACTGAAAATAAACTTGGGTTTTCTAAGAGACATCTACTGACACATCTGTTTTTTTCTATGTATAGCATTGAATCAACAGTTTTTACTGCGACGAGCCACGACCATCCTTGTAGGGATTCAGTCGACTCCCATTCACCAATCCATTAAGGAGTTCACCATCTAGTTTCTACAGTTGTATGGCGCCTCCCTCCGTTACAAAGTTAATAATATATGGACCTAGCTAATGCATTCGTAACTTGCCAGGGTGTTTTAGAAACTTACTGTTGTAGAGAATAACAAAGTCTCCTTGTTATAAGTGCTTCTTACTAATGTGGCGATCATGCCATACCTTTTCTCAGTCGTTTTGTACCTGCTGATGAAATCCCACGACAAATTTGTCTTCTTCCAACTGGAGTAACTGCGACAAATTTTCTTAAATAGTACCAGTATCAGACATACCAGTGAAACTAGCAATTCTTAAACTGGGCACAATTTACTCCATGGGCATCACAACCTGTCAAATTTTTACATGTTATTCTATAATCCCACAAAATCATAGGTATTTTCCAGTCCCAGTTGTCACGGTTCACAATGCAGACTTTTGTTAATGCATGCTGCGGAATCTTATTGAATGCTTCGACAATTCCATTTTCCTATGGATGGTATGGAGTAATATTTCTATGGTAAACCTGAAATTCTTCTGTAAGTTCCTCTATAGGTCTATTGACAAAATGTGCACCCAAATCACCTAATAACACTCGGAGACAACCATACCCATCATTATTGAGGGTAGCCTCTTTCCTCCATGGGTGTGTGTACCATTGCATCCCATTCATTATTTGACACCCATTATGTCGCCCCCCCACAAGCCTGAGGAATTTGATACACCTTGAAACAATCAATCCATAGTTCATCATTTTATAGCTTCACATTTACTCCCCTACCTTTAGCAATTGATGGGCCATCAAATTCCTCAGCACATGTTGCAATCAAGAACCCTATTTGACCACTCAGACCTCCATGAGCACTCTACCATCTACAATCTTCTTCGTATCACTACACCAGACAAGACACCTATGGTACCCCCCCCCTCCAAAGTAACCAATTCTATTCCATTATTCCTATAGGAACAATCTTCATGGAATTGATTCATGGGGCACTCGTCTTCTTTTTTGCAAACCAATCCTCACATCATTATGGAACCAGTCAAAACCGAGGGAACTTCACCCATCAACAAATCGATTCCCTGATTCACCCAAGACCGCTGGAATCCCACCCATCATTAAATTGGTCCCTCAACACCCTCAAAACCATAGGGATCCCACCAACTCTTCCTTATGTTTTCCAACCCAATCAAAAGTGTGGGAACATCACTATTCTTTTGGTAGAAAACCTTGGTCACCAACCCGATAAAAACTGTGGGAACATCACTATTCTTTTGGTAGCAAACCCTGGTCGCCTTTGATTGGTGTTGTTGAGTCTCACTACCCCCGACATTATGAGTTTTGTCATTCACCATGTAATGTACCCGATTTCCTCATTAATATTTGGTGAAATGGAGTAAGAAATGTTTCCTTCAACTTCACTCAAACATCCAAATATATATTAGATTCAATTTTTCCTTTCTATTATAATCAAAGAAATTTATTCTCATTCGCATTCTAATATGTTAGTTGTTTCTACTATCATGTAAAAGTTAAGTTTCACAATAGATTAGGAACATAACACTCATAAAACTACTTGGTTAATTATTCAATCGAATCTTTTAACTTAACGATTGTATCATCAAATACTTGGTTAATTATGCAATCGAATCTTTTAACTTAACGATTGTATCATCAAGAATTTAGGAATATGGAACTACCATCACATCATGCAAGATGTATATATTAAAGTCTATTCATTACTTATTCCTTTCTACGAAAACTTAAGAAGCATGGCGAATTGATATCAACCTTCACTTAAATCTAACCATTGCATTAATGATGTAAGCATATAATTTCCCATTAATTCTAGTAGAATATTTTAAGGTAACCATTCCTTCTTCACTTAAATCTAACCATTGCATTAATGATGTAAGCATATAATTTCCCATTTCTAGTAGAATATTTTAAGGTAACCATTCCGTCTTTTGTTAACCTGCAAGCTTAATAACAAGTATATTACCAAATTTTATTTTGTATTACAGATGATTAATGATTCTATAAACCACAATCTTTAAATATTTAAGCATAAAATAAGTGTATCCTATCTATAAAACACATGTAATATTGTTATTATTGCATCTACAAATTCTAAGCTATCACTATACTTTCCATGTATATTATTATTATTATATCAATCAACTAGTTTACTATAGAATTGCAGCCGAACAAGATAAGTTTTAAGACAAAGACTTAACGATATATTATAATAGAGAGATAAAGATAAAATTCTACTTTCCCACGTAATTGATGGTTTTCACAATTTATTAATCCCTTTTAAGTATAAAAGAAACCTATTTTGTTCTCTCAAGATAAGTTTTAAGACTAGGACTTACAAAATCCACAACTAGTTTTTGATATGCCAACATATACTCACAACCCTTTCTTAACCCAATGTCAATTAATTCTTCTGATGGTTCATCTCTATATGTTAACACCTATTTCAAGATATCCAGGATTGCAACTAAAAAAAAAAATTAAATATACAAATCACAACCACTATGAAATATTAATTTCTTATGAGGAAATCATAAATGCTCACAAACGTTTCTATCAACCCCTTTTTTCCTTGTTGTCATGACCTGTGTGTTGACTGAGTCCCATTTTGTTTACTTCTCTGCAACATAACAATTAAAAATGAATATTTATTGTTGAATTAATTAATGAGATGTGCATAATCCTAAAAATCAACGATTTCATACATTTGAAGCACATTTCTATTGAGATGGCTTGTCCTACGATGCGATTATGTCCATTTCCTTGACCATCTCCTTGTACACCTTTTTGGACATCCCGACTGGCACATTTTTCATATCACCTCGTTCATCCTTTGGAATTTTCATAATCTTCCTGGAAATGTAAAATGACATTCAACTATTTTTCTATTGATAATGAAAAAAATATAGCATAATTAAAATTATTGAAAGTTTATCACTTCCTTGAAACTGTAAACTCGTATCTAGTTGCCAAATTCGGTCGAACTTGTCATGAGGATACCTATTACAAGGGAAACACAAAAATCAGAGATATAAGAATGGGAACTGAACTCGAAATAGCATGAATAATTTGAACTCGAAATTCTTTTCTCATTATTCTCTCACCAATGTTCAAATAGACAAATTTACTTTCTGGAAATACATAGGAAGGTGAATTGTAATGAATTTCAGGAGGACTATAGCATAGATAGAGTTTACTTGGTAAAGCATTTTATACAGTTCAGAATGCTCACCTGATTTTCATGTTTCCGCCAACATCAACTCTTGCTTGTGACTTCAACATTGTTCCTGGCTTAGCCTGTGGATACATGCCAATCTGGAGGCTCCTCAACTCGATAGCATTAATAAATGGATCATCAGTCTCCGAGGTTCTGATTAAGCAAACATACAAAACTCTCCCACCAGTGACCAAGATTCTTTAACTAAGTGCCGCGGTATCATTGACTGAAACGTTCCGTACAGCCAACATGTCCCGTGTCTCTATAGAGAAAGCAAAATTGCGAGCTGCAGCGAATCCGATGTAATTACCAATGGCAAACCATAGCCTTAACAAGTGAGGCACACTGGGGATTACGGGCAACTGATAGCAAGACTTGGTGAGAGGTTGTGGAAAGTACCGTAGATGTTGCATGTGATTACCAGAGGCTTGTGGGGTGTTCCATATGTATGCTTTCTTGCCGACATCAATGTAATTATCATCAGTAACCCATGTTATATTGTTTTCGTCTGTGACATTTCTTGTAGCTCCGCAATCTATACTGAGAAATCCTGTTATGCCAAATTTCAGTTAATTAATGAAAGAATATATCACCAAGTTTCAACTTTCAGGCAAATATCATGAACACTAAACACTAAAATTTCCAGTCAAACCGTACTGATCTGTGTTAGAATCTAAAATACCTGGTTGAGCAATAACATTAACAGAAAATAAACGGAAAAGCAAGCTGATGCCCAACCAAACGACCCATTTGCCAAATCCGAAATTTTCCATAGTTTCAACAATTGTTAACCCGTCCCAGCTTCTTCAAATCTGTCATAAACCAAAGTTCATATAAAAATAAAAGGCCAGGGCGTTTCAGGCCTTCGAAACTCGGTCCACGATTCTTATCTTGTTTTTGGCGACTGACAACCATTCAACGTCCAATTTCTCGTGACAACCATTCAACGTCCAAATACACACGCTGGAATTTGCTTTCCCAAACTCGGCCCACGATCCTTATCTTGTTTTTAGCCACTGAATATTCAAGCCTTTCCTTGTTCGTTCAACTTCTCCTGATAACCATTTAACGTCCAAGCACACACATTGTAATTTTTATGGTTTATAGATAGTAGATAAAGTAAACCATCTTTGGGATTAAAAGAGCCAAATCAGTGCAATTTTGAAATCAAAAGAGTCCAATCAGTACCTTCATTTTGAAATTAAAATATTTCATTCTGTGTCTAAAAATATAAGATGGATTTTTACCTTTTAATAAAATAAAAGTATAACGTAACCTATATTCCTTATAAACAATTCAGACAATTGGCCATGCTTCAATGTAAAACAAACTAAAAGGAAATAAACTTTCAAGAAAATCATAATTGATTCACCATTGTTCCATATAAACCACCTGAAAAATGGGAAACCAATACATATAAACAACCACCCAAAAAAGGAAAAGCCAGATCACATGCACTAGATTAATCGCTTGTATTTTACATAGTCTATTATTTTTTACATAATTATGGGTGTTTCTATCTTAAAATTTGGGGCGGACTATAGTCTATGATTTTCCTAGATTGCAGGAGGATGAGACAAGTGTACTATTTTATGGCCGTGGTTCTAAATTCAAATAGACAATTATAAAACTAGCACAACCATAGTATACCTCTAATCAAAAGTGGAGGGGATATACATTAGATAATTTTTACTTTTCAAGTTACCTTATAACCATATCATATCCCTGCACTATCTGGTCTCTACATCAATGATCTACAAAAAACTAGCGTGTTTTTTAGCTAACTACAAAACGCTCTAGCATTTTATATTACATATTACTTCCTTAACCTTATCTTTATCCCTCCCTCCCTAAATCTCTCTCAACGTATATATCCACTCCCTTTCTCTCTATGTCCCTACCCCTCCCTCCCTCCATAACTCTCTCTCTCCCTCCATATTACCCCCTTTTCTCTCTATGTCCCTACCTTCCCTCCCTTCCTCCCCCCCCCCTCTCTCTATATAGGTCCTCCCCCATCCACCCCTCTCTATTAGGAACCCGTGTCAATCCTTCTCTTTACTTTGTTAGTATATTGTTGTTGGACACATATGCTTTGTAAGTCGTCCCGTAGTAATTGTTGATCCATAGTTTGTATTAGCTCATGGTATTAACCCACAGTATTGGACGCATATGCTTTGTAAGTCGTCCCATAGTAATTGTTGATCCATCCCAAGACTGCAATACTTCCTCATAAATTTTCATGCATTGGGCTTCCATTGCTTGAATGTTCAGAACGAATTCTTGGACTTCTGCTTGTCATTGTGGTATCACTTCGGGTCGAGTGCTAGGAACTAACTTAGATTGCAATTCTTGAACCTTCTTTCGATACCTGAATTGATAGATTCCAAGTGCTGCATCTTCTCTTCCAACGCCATTTCTTCAATTATATATGCCTCAGGTACTGCGCGGCATGTGACTTCAACAACCTCCTGAAATGTTTCATTTTCTTGTCAGAGAAGATACTTGTCCTGCTGAAGCTCAGCAGATGGGTCCTTTAATGCGACCGCCTAATTCTTATAGCCTTTCATAAGATCCAAGAGGGATCTTTCCATCGAATTCACCTCCTTTGTAATAATGTCTTGTAATTTATGTAAAATATAAGGTGGTAATGCAGACAACTTCAGGTCCGCATACCCTGACTTTGGAATTTTTACACTTGTAACTGGCTCATCAAAACTCAATTCTCTAGGAAAATTTTTAACCACTCCTTCTGTTGACGGAATTGGAGTTGTCTGGTCCCAACCTTCTTCTTCCTACGTAGCTTCAATACACGGTGGATTATCCAATTGCGGAGTTTAAATTCAAATCTTCTTTACTTCCTGGCACAACACATCTAGGACATCTATGATGCTACTAAATAGCTGCACCGTTTTGTCTTTCGCAATATTTCAATTTTCTTCGACCACCTCTGTCATCCTATCGAACAAGATGTTGATATCATCATCTCTTATGGATTGGGTATTGTCGGACTTATGTGCTTTCCTTTTCTTCTTTCCTCCTCGCACCGATGTACCAGCCTTGCGCTTATCCCCTAGACCTGGACTGGCGGGTGTCTCACTTGATTCTTGATTCTCTTGCTCAAACTGCGGTGAGTTTCCTTCATCACCCCCTGCGCTGGTTTTTTGCGTGTTTTGGCTTGTATTCTGTTGATGACCTAATGTTCCCTCTTGTCGCTGATTGTGCCGTGATGGGTCTGGTGAGATATGTTCTGGCTCAATCGGAACTTGCCATTCTGTTGGCCACTCCTGGACCATTGTATCAACTTCTTCCCTGGCCAACTTAAACCCAATAGTCATCCATTGTTGACGTGGGTCACGTCGCGCTTGAATGTAGATGTGGTGTGGCCCTGCTTTAAACCTCGCCACACCTATATACTTTGACACAATAGCCTTGTCAATACGCGGTATTTGCACTTCATAATACCTCAAGGCATCCAATTATATATATAATGTGACATTAGTTTCCCGTTTCCTACTCCAGATGTCAAAGTGCCACAAATTCATGTATCGAGAGCCCTGGCATGGCCAAACTGGATGCATGCCCTGATAGTTTTCTAGCTCTTCCTACCCTACAAATGAAATCAATATTAATAACCAAGAATAGGTAAAAGGGGCACCGTTTTCTTGTGCATCCACACAATCAACAAGAAAATCATTGAGTAAGAATGTCTCCCAATTCATATGTAATCCTTGGTGCACTACTATGTCGTAGCAATGACAGAGGCAGTTACTTGGTTCATTTTAAAATTTATTAGAACCTTGGTGAACAATAACTTTGCAGCAAAGTACACTGCCTAGTCATTGATGGAGGCTACATCAATCCCCAGATTGTTCTTCGACAAATTGTACTTTTCCCTCATCTTGGTCGCTAGCTCTCGATCGTGTTCCTTTACCACAAAATATTAAGAAGGGTCCAACTTGACATTAGGAAAATATTTTCTATTAAGTCAGTATCCACTGATACCTTGGTCTCCAACCATAGACATCCACCATGGAAACACACCAACAACTATTTGACACACGCATTTGCTTTTGTAGTGCGACCAAAATGCGATAGATGCAAAAATGATAAAAGGCCCGCTCTCTTCATCTCGAGATCCCACTGCATTGTTTCTAGCTACAATGGTGCACCTTCAGTCGTAGGAACAATTAGCATGTAACTCTGTTAGTTCAATTCCTGAAATTTTGCGATGTCATGGTCTCCATAAGACAATTTGTAAATATAATTCATAATGTCGTCTTGAACGTCAACACCCTTTGGAACTGGCACTGTTACCAATGGATATCAATAATCTTTGGTAACTTAATAGGTTTTTCATTCTCCCTCCATGGTGGAACATACTTTGGCAACATAGTCGTAGATACAAATGTGGACGCTTCAACATCCTCACTCCCCTTTGTTCTTGTCTATGGATTTGGTTGATTTCATGTTTTCCTTGGCACATTCATGAGAATATGCGGGAGATAACTTCGGGTTGCTCAGAAATGAGTGGGACAGATCCCTGCATAGGGACTTCTTTGATGGAGCCCTGAACCTCACTAGCTACTGATATATCTACCGGCATTGTAACGATCTATAACACTGAACTCTCTCTCAGCGTACTAAGCTCGAGTTCATGTGTGCTCAATACACTGCAACACTCAAGTAACAATGAGTACCGACTGGGAGAGGAGAGGACTTTTTAACTTCAATCCCCTTGTGCCATCCTTCTTTCATTCCCAAGGCGAATTGAATGTACTCGATCTTGGAATCACTAAATGAGTCATAAAAGTAGCAATAAATGCTCATAAATTGTAAAATCGACATGTTGACAACTTCGACAGATATGATTGCGACAGACCACCAACTTCTTCCAATGATACATCACTTCGACACAACGAGAAGTTGGGGTTTCCAAATAACAAAATCGAACTTTGACAGAAAGACCCCCATTGGAATAATTGCCACAAGAAAAATAACTTGGGGTTTCCACAAAGCTTTGACACAGCCATACATCGACATGGAAACTGCAACATAACTAACTATGACCGAAAATAAACTTGGGTTTTCTAAGAGACATCTACTGACACATCTGTTTTTTTCTATGTATAGCATTGAATCAACAGTTTTTACTGCGACGAGCCACGACCATCCTTGTAGGGCTTCAGTCGACTCCCATTCACCAATCCATTAAGGAGTTCACCATCTAGTTTCTACAGTTGTATGGCGCCTCCCTCCGTTACAAAGTTAATAATATATGGACCTAGCTAATGCATTCGTAACTTGCCAGGGTGTTTTAGAAACTTACTGTTGTAGAGAATAACAAAGTCTCCTTGTTATAAGTGCTTCTTAGTAATGTGGCGATCATGCCATACCTTTTCTCAGTCGTTTTGTACCTGCTGATGAAATCCCACGACAAATTTGTCTTCTTCCAACTGGAGTAACTGCGACAAATTTTCTTAAATAGTACCAGTATCAGACATACCAGTGAAACTAGCAATTCTTAAACTGGGCACAATTTACTCCATGGGCATCACAACCTGTCAAATTTTTACATGTTATTCTATAATCCCACAAAATCATAGGTATTTTCCAGTCCCAGTCGTCACGGTTCACAATGCAGACTTTTGTTAATGCATGCTGCGGAATCTTATTGAATGCTTCGACAATTCCATTTTCCTATGGATGGTATGGAGTAATATTTCTATGGTAAACCTGAAATTCTTCTGTAAGTTCCTCTATAGGTCTATTGACAAAATGTGCACCCAAATCACCTAATAACACTCGGAGACAACCATACCCATCATTACTGAGGGTAGCCTCTTTCCTCCATGGGTGTGTGTACCATTGCATCCCATTCATTATTTGACACCCATTATGTCGCCCCCCCACAAGCCTGAGGAATTTGATACACCTTGAAACAATCAATCCATATTTCATCATTTTATAGCTTCACATTTACTCCCCTACCTTTAGCAATTGATGGGCCATCAAATTCCTCAGCACATGTTGCAATCAAGAACCCTATTTGACCACTCAGACCTCCATGAGCACTCTACCATCTACAATCTTCTTCGTATCACTACACCAGACAAGACACCTATGGGACCCCCACCCTCCAAAGTAACCAATTCTATTCCATTATTCCTATAGGAACAATCTTCATGGAATTGATTCCCTCCTCACATCATTATGGAACCAGTCAAAACCGAGGGAACTTCACCCATCAACAAATCGATTCCCTGATTCACCCAAGACCGCGGGAATCCCAACCATCATTAAATTGGTCCCTCAACACCCTCAAAACCATAGGGATCCCACCAACTCTTCCTTATGTTTTCCAACCCAATCAAAAGTGTGGGAACATCACTATTCTTTTGGTAGAAAACCCTGGTCACCAACCCGATAAAAACTGTGGGAACATCACTATTCTTTTGGTAGCAAACCCTGGTCGCCTTTGATTGGTGTTGTTGAGTCTCACTACCCCCGACATTATGATTTTTGTCATTCACCATGTAATGTACCCGATTTCCTCATTAATATTTGGTGAAATGGGGTAAGAAATGTTTCCTTCAACTTCACTCAAACATCCAAATATATATTAGATTCAATTTTTCCTTTCTATTATAATCAAAGAAATTTATTCTCATTCGCATTCTAATATGTCAGTTGTTTCTACTATCATGTAAAAGTTAAGTTTCACAATAGATTAGGAACATAACACTCATAAAACTACTTGGTTAATTATTCAATCGAATCTTTTAACTTAACGATTGTATCATCAAATACTTGGTTAATTATTCAATTGAATCTTTTAACTTAACGATTGTATCATCAAGAATTTAGGAATATGGAACTACCATCACATCATGCAAGATGTATATATTAAAGTCTATTCATTACTTATTCCTTTCTACGAAAACTTAAGAAGCATGGCGAATTGATATCAACCTTCACTTAAATCTAACCATTGCAATAATGATGTAAGCATATAATTTCCCATTAATTCTAGTAGAATATTTTAAGGTAACCATTCCTTCTTCACTTAAATCTAACCATTGGATTAATGATGTAAACATATAATTTCCCATTTCTAGTAGAATATTTTAAGGTAACCATTCCGTCTTTTGTTAACCTGCAAGCTTAATAACAAGTATATTACCAAATTTTATTTTGTATTACAGATGATTAATGATTCTATAACCCACAATCTTTAAATATTTAAGCATAAAATAAGTGTATCCTATCTATAAAACACATGTAATATTGTTATTATTGCATCTACAAATTCTAAGCTATCACTATACTTTCCATGTATATTATTATTATTATATCAATCAACTAGTTTACTATAGAATTGCAGCCGAACAAGATAAGTTTTAAGACAAGGACTTAACGATATATTATAATAGAGAGATAAAGATAAAATTCTACTTTCCCACGTAATTGATGGTTTTCACAATTTATTAATCCCTTTTAAGTATAAAAGAAACCTATTTTGTTCTCTCAAGATAAGTTTTAAGACTAGGACTTAACGATATATTATAATAGAGAGATCAAGATAAAATTATACTTTCCCACATAATTGGTGGTTTTCACAATTTATTAATCGCTTTTAAGTATAAAAGAAACCTATTTTGTTCATACCCAAGAGAGCATATTTGTTCACATAACACATGTTTTATCGTTATCTATTTATACATCTAAATGCCTCATCGATTTCTTCATATAAGACTCAACCACATCATAATTAATAATATTACATTGTAACCATGATTCACTTGTAAACTATGTACTAAGCATGAGAGCATAACATGATAAGTTTCTATCTCGAATAAGAGTGAGTAGTTGTTACTCATAAATAATAATTAATTAATAATATCTTTTTATCTTAAAGGCTGTAATTGAAAGACTCATGTATATATAAACATTTATCTCAACATATCGTACTTGATTGCAAAGTTCCATTCAACCATCTGAACCTTTGTGTGGCGTATGTTTTCCCACCGAGAGGTCACCCCCAAGATGGACAACAAATCCACTAAGCAAGAAAATTAGAAAGGAATATTTCTCACAATTTGAACACAATTTCACTTGTGGTCATTATTAGTTCATCCAATATAGATTCCCAACATAGTAAATTCTTCATAATTCAAACACGAGAATGTGTATAGGTACTTAAACTACGATACTAGTATTCTTCTCTCTAAGGCGTGTCACACATACATAAAAATCTCTAGGGTGTATCATACTTATACATAACAACTACTAATTTGAACCTTCTAACTCTTGATGATTCTAAAAAACGGGTGAGCTCTCGGCCCTTATATAGAGCATAATTATTGTGCAAACATATTTGTAAAGAAAAAGAAAAGAAAATACATTTCTATACAAAACCTCCCAACTAAAGCACTGAGCACGCTCAACAAAATAGTAATTGAATGCAACTAGTGCGAGTTAGGGTTGGAGGACCGAAAACTCTTCAATCCAGGATAATATATATAGGCATTTTCAGGGACTGCAGCCAAATAAGAGGCCGAGTCCTCTTAAATCAAAGTTTGAAAAATTGGAATCGGAATTGGAATCGGTTGAGGGTCAACTCGGAATCGGAATCAGAATCAGTAATGAATCGGTTGATTTGAATTTCATGAATCGGTTTGCTCAAAAATACATAAAATATTTAATTTTTAAGAAAAAATAACATTTTCAAGATTCTAATTGATGATTCCATAACATTAAAAACAAAATATCCAATGTATGCTCATGTATATACCATATAAGAGTCAATATATCAAAATGGCAGAGTACACACAGCCTACAACACTCCACAAATGTATATAATATATATTATATAATTTTTTAATATTTAAATTATATTAATGTGTACATACCTTTACAAAATTATTTTACAATTTATCTATTATAATATATGTAATATTATGTGATATTATGTATTATATTATTATTAGGAATATTTTTTATAAACATATTATAGAATTAGGTTTTGAAAATGAATTTCCTCCTCCTTTTTTAGTTTATGGAAAATTTATTTGTTTGAATTTTTATTTTTGATTCTTGAGGTTCTAGTGCACATGTTACACAAGTGTGGTTGTAGTATTATGGTGTACTAGATAAATTAAAAATCCCTATGAATTTTTGTTTCAACTTATAATGATATATTCATCTCAAATGTTCTTTTAGGATTCAACCACAACAATTACAATATTTCATAGTATACATATGTTGCTTAAACTCACCTTATTCTTACAAAATGGTTTTGAAACTATATTGGAAGTAAGATTGTAATATGGTTCTCAAAATTTATTTTGCATACTATAGATATGTATTGATTGCTTATTTGATTGAAATGTAGAGATAAAAGGTTATAATATCAAATGGCCAATTCTTCAAATTTCATCTCATTGCATATTATTCAAAGTTTAGCGAGTTCTCCCTTTCCATTTCCAGTAAGTTCATATTTTATTTGTAACATCCCCATCTGCTTATCTAGCTAGAAGGAAGGGACATTACTCAACGAGGGGCCTCTAAATTTTTCCCCATAGCCATAATTACGAATTCATACAACCAAATGCATGTGCAGAAAAGAAATAAAACACATAGCGGAAATTCAATTGATCCACACAAACATAACATGCAAATTACAGGCATAATGATCACATGAATACAAATAATATCATGACACATCAAATACATAAGAATACTTATATTTAAATAAAGAAGATCCAAGCAACTAGCTGTTTAAGAGCGATTTTCCACCCAGCCATAGGCACTCTATTCGCATATACTCTTTCTACTAAGAGGCCACCCCCAAGTTGGGATGTGAGGTCACCAGGGTGAAAGGAAATACCTACAAGCTTCTATATTTCATCCCACAACCCATTCTTCTCACTATGCTTAGCCAAAAATATCAACTAGAGCTCTTCATTGATCTCACTAAGCCATCACAACCATGGAGCTCCTCCCAATTACCCCACACAACACAAGAAAGGAATTTCCCTTCATTGATCCACGGTTCCCTCAGGAAATCCAACCCTTACATTTCTTACCAGTGTGTGCAGTAAGTGTCCAACCTATTGTATGCTAATGGACAACTTCCTACAACATTAATCCATGGCTTCTCAAGCATCCAAAAGTAGCAGATCTCAATGGGTAAGGGTTACTAACTTGCCCAACCTCCATGCTCACCTACGACCATCTATTTTTCCTTCCAAAAATGCAGATTTGTCTTCAAATTCGAGTTTCTAGGTTAAGCACAGATGGTATGTTCATGAACAACAATCGAAAACTCTACGTAGCGTAGCAGTCTGTATGAGAGAATGAGAATGATAGAATGATCAAAATATTGTTGAAGCCTCGACCCTCTATGCAGACAGACAGTGGGTGACGCCGGCAAATCATTCACAGATTTGTTACGGCGGCTTCACACAATGGGTGTGGTGGAAATTATGAAGGGACTAGCATTTACCCACGGGCCGCGAAAAATTGGTGATTTTGAATGATTTAATTCGCTGGCTTTAGAACCATTGTTAAAAACTTAAAAAAATCAAATAAAAACCATTGTTTAATGGCCCATGTGCCCACCCAAAAAAACCGAACCGATTTATGTCGAAAATCGGTGGATCAGACCGGTTTGGTACCGAACCGGCCGATTCGATACTGAATCAGACCGGTTCGATACCAAACCAGTCCCTGAACTGATTTTGCAACCGAGTTGAACCGGTCAGGGATCAAACTGGTGAATTGGCCGATTCGAATTCCGATTTCACCAATTTTTAAAACACAAATAAGTATATGTTATTATATAGTGCAAAGACAAAATAATAGGACTGCACCCAAACAAGAGGTCGAGTCCTAAAAAATAAACAAAAGAAACAAGAGGTCGAGTCCTCTAATGGGGATATCCTTATCATCCTTATTGTCCTTGTAATAATATTTATAAGTGTTTCATTAGTTTGTAAAAAGGTCACTCCCTTTTTATTTAAAAGAAGACTCGACTATTATATAATATGTTTATATATATACAATTTGCATGATGATCCAATTAAATGGCCCAAGGTTGCCATAATATTTATTTTATTTTCTCCTTCAAATTGATCGAATAGAATACAATTTCCCTATATGTAACTATGTGACATATAAAGTAATCACCCATATTTTTTATCTATACAAGTGTAATTATAATAAATTATTATTCATAGTCGCATAATAATGTATGTGTATAATTACAAATATATATATATATATATATAATATAGAGAGAGAAATGATTTCTTCTACCTCATTCTCAAGATGGCCATAATAATATAAAAAGTATTCCATTAAGGATATTAACGAGATTTTCTTGACACTTTCGTCAGAGTTAAGATATTAATAATATTTAGCTACATCATTTAGTTTTACTCGTGATTATTTAATATTTTTAGGCTTTACACCATTAAATAAGCCATAAGAATTCACTATTAGCTTACGGTGGAAAATTACTCTTTTTCATAAAACCTATAAACTTAGGTCTTCAAGTGAACATCCATAGTTCACTCTTTTTTTCCAGTGCCCTAGAAATTAAGATGACATCGGTCATCGGAAACTTATATCCTCTTAGATTCTTATATATTTACCTCCCCCCTAGTGATTTGTTTCCCATATCATTTAGTTGCAACAATCCCTTCAGTATCCTATATCTACAAATCAAAATACAACTTTAGGAAATCAATAACAATACTTACAGTTATTTACCATTGTATTTCCGATTGTAGAATAGTTGAGGTAGTAGAGAGGGTATTACACACCATCACCCTTAGTGTTGTGTCCCCAACAAAATCCTTCATCTGCAGTTTGTCTCCCTATGTTACAACCTATACCTTTATTTTGAAGAATGCTACCATTCATTACTCCCTACGTTGACATCGATCAAAGGATGTCATTAGCCTTATGCTTACTAGCCAGTCTTGTGTCAGGTCTGTTAGTATTACAATTGGTTACAAAATTATCTTAGTTCTCAGGATAAGACCCTCGTTTTATCATATACTTTGGCTCCCATCGACATAAAATCACCATATTCTGAGAGTTACAGTAGTTGCAGTTGTACATTGGGGTCCCTATCAATCACTATAAGCGGTCGCCTTGATCTAAGTAGGGAGAGACTTTAGTGCTCCTTAAATCAGTGGTCTCTCTTATGTCTCGCATTAGGGAGAGTTGTCACTTTGAAGGCAGTAGTGTTCACATTTGCAAATCATGGTAGCAGCACATCTGGTATAGTGAAGTACCCCATTTAGATACTTCACTAACATTCAAGTCCCCCACCCTCGTGGGATTCTCATGATCCTTAGCAGTTCATATTCTTCGCCACTAGTGACATCAGTACCAGGTTAATTTATGCTCACATGGATCAAAGTTGACTTCATCCATGTTCTAGCAATATTACAAGTCAACCCCTTGGTCTACTCATCCTATAGCCGCTTTGGAATATTTTCACGAACATGAGTATGCCTGCCTCATTTGTATAAAATTCCATTCTTTCTTCCTTCTTCACTGGCAATATTCCCCCATGTGAGGACCCTATTCGTCTACACATGCTTCACAGCTTTCAAGAACACCGAAGAGCACAAAAGAAATGATAATGTGTTATCAACCTTATAGTACCCTCTGAACCCCATACATTAAGGGGCATTGTTTAATGCATAAATCTTGCACACATGCGACATCTTTGCAATTCACACAGTAAGGTGTCATCAACATACATCATGCAGTCCTTTGAAGACATCGTCATCAAATCCAAGAAGCAATATGAGTCCAGAAATGCCAAAGACCATTCAAAAGACAGGGATGCAGGGCCTAACCTCTATTTAGGTGCACAAATGTCCATGTTACCAATTGTGTTCGCGCATGATGCCTACACGGTTTTTCTTTCAATATTCGCGCGCCTGTCAAAACATCAGGATCTCAACCACGAGCTGTGCATTAAAGGCTAGTAAAATCCCCTCACCAACACAAATTTGTAGTTGTCTTTTAAACATTATGGATTGGCATTCAATATCCCCTATTGTGTACCTTGAAGCTTGTTCATGAAGTGATGGGGTTCATACTTGGATCTAGTTGTTTCTTGGCCACTGATTGGCCTATAAAAGGAATCCATGGGCATGCATTAGTAAGAAGAGAAATCTACGGCAAGGTTATGCTGCTAAAATTGTGTTGGATCAGTTCCCATATCTTTCACACTTATTGGCATTCCCCAAGCTCCCATTCCTCCTTCCTTCAAGGGGCAATTTCTTCTCTCCATTGGTTCTTCAATGTTTCTAGCATTTACTATGGACAAAATAGGCCTCCCTAAAGGAGATTGTTGGCTTCCCTTTGATGCCTTCACCTCCTAGGTGACACTACGTGTTTTTGCTTGACCATTTGGAAATCTAAAGTGGTTCTTGCATTGATTCTTTGTTATGATGTGCACCCTCTTGTTCCCTTTTCTCATTTGAAGTTATTGTTTTTTTTTTCACTAACAAAACCTTGCAGGATCTACTTTGGGGTTATCACATTTGATTTCTATTTCTAAATACTCGTCCTAGTCAACAACCTCAAGGGATTTCCCACAAAGTGGGAGAGGCTACACACCTTTGTGCATAATTTCCCACAACAAAAATTCATATTGATTTCTTGTTTATTCAACTAATTCATCGATCTACAACTTTTCCATCAATGTTTAACGCTCTTCTTCACTTAGATTGCAAAGAATCTTATCAAGCTTCCTCATTTTTTGGGTCTGCATGAGACACATAAACCAATACATATTATTTAAACTTCGGTATACTTCAAACATATTGATTTAATATAGAAATTACAAAGATCTTTCCTTCTTCGCATTTTTGGATGTGCTCCCATCATCTCGATTAGAATTATTGCTCATTGAACTCTTCTCACACATTTTCTATCAATAGAAAAGTTTGACCATTAAATAGAGAAGATAATAAATATAATATACAAATAAATTACATATATTCAAAATAGAAAAAACAACTTGCCATTTCGGTGCGTTTCAATACAAACAATGCAATGTTGCTTCGAATATATGGATGCACTGATGCTTCTAGAACATGAACGCATTGGTGAACCTTTTTTTAGCACATCGTTAACAAGAATAAAATGAAAATATTAACATATATGTTTATCGATTGATATATATATTTTTACGCACGGATAATCTGAATGGTGTGCATGTATATTAATGCACTATTGCATTATTGCAACTCTATTGCACCAAAAAATATGTAAGCGTTTAAAAAAATTGAAATATGAGAAAAAAAGCATGGTCGACATTGCCAATGCGCTTTTGTTTTAAATGCACAATTGTGTTAAATCAAGTTGAATGCATCGAAAATTGTGTAAGACTTTTAAAAGAAAAAAAAAATCCTTATAGGGTTGTTAGGGTTGCGGATTCGACCCAAGAACTGGACCCAAGGAAACTAACACTTTAAATATAAAAGCAAAAACCTCTAAATCTAAAATCCCTAAAAAAATCATAATTGTGAAACAATAGGGGGATTTTAATCCTAATGTAAAATTTTGTAGCCACATAAAACAAAAGGAACCAACAAGAAAACTAGGGTTCTAATGTTGAAGGTAACTAAGTTTTTTTTTTAATTTATTTAAAATTTAAAAAGGAAAATAAATAAATCATACATTATGATCAATAGTAAAAATTTACATACTTCAAATTTATACTATGCAAGGTTTTGTTTAATTCATCATACCTTACAAATTTCGATCTTCAGAATAATATGGTTGCTCCAAACTCCTTCCCTGTAAGTCTCTATTCCAAAACTCCCCCTTCGAAATTTTGGCAAAATAATGAAATAATGATTAGGAATATTTTTTATAAACACATTATAGAATTACGTTTTGAAAATGAATTTCCTGCGCCTTTTTTAGTTTATGGAAAATTTATTTGTTTGAATTTTTATTTTTGATTCTTGAGGTTCTGGTGCGCATGTTACACAAGTGTGGTTGTAGTGTTATGGCGTACTAGATAAATTAAAAATCCCTATGAATTTTTGTTTCAACTTATAATGATATATTCATCTCAAATGTTCTTTTAGGATTCAACCACAACAATTACAATATTTCATAGTATACATATGTTGCTTAAACTCACCTTATTCTTACAAAATGGTTTTGAAACTATATTGGAAGTAAGATTGTAATATGGTTCTCAAAATTTATTTTTCATACTATAGACATGTATTGATTGCTTATTTGATTGAAATGTCGAGATAAAAGGTTATAATATCAAATGGCCAATTCTTCAAATTTCATCTCATTGCATATTATTCAAAGTTTAGCGAGTTCTCCCTTTGCATTTCCAGTAAGTTCATATTTTATTTGTAACATCCCCATCTGCTTATCTAGCTAGAAGGAAGGGACATTACTCAACGAGGGGCCTCTAAATTTTTCCCCATAGCCATAATTACGAATTCATACAACCAAATGCATGTGCAGAAAAGAAATAAAACACATAGCGGAAATTCAATTGATCCACACAAACATAACATGCAAATTACAGGCATAATGATCACATGAATACAAATAATATCATGACACATCAAATACATAAGAATACTTATTTTTAAATAAAGAAGATCCAAGCAACTAGCTGTGTAAGAGCGATTTTCCACCCAGCCATAGGCACTCTATTCGCATATACTCTTTCTACTAAGAGGCCACCCCCAAGTTGGGATGTGAGGCCACCAGGGTGAAAGGAAATACCTACAAGCTTCTATCTTTCATCCCACAACCCATTCTTCTCACTATTCTTAGCCAAAAATATCAACTAGAGCTCTTCATGGATATCACTAAGCCATCACAACCATGGAGCTCCTCCCAATTACCCCACACAACACAAGAAAGGAATTTCCCTTCATTGATCCACGGTTCCCTCAGGAAATCCAACCCTTACATTTCTTACCAGTGTGTGCAGTAAGTGTCCAACCTGTTGTATGCTAATGGACAACTTGCTACAACATTAATCCATGGCTTCTCAAGCATCCAAAAGTAGCAGATCTCAATGGGTAAGGGTTACTAACTTGCCCAACCTCCATGCTCACCTACAACCATCTATTTTTCCTTCCAAAAATGCAGATTTGTCTTCAAATTCGAGTTTCTAGGTTAAGCACATATGGTATGTTCATGAACAACAATCGAAAACTCTACGTAGCGTAGCAGTCTGTATGAGAGAATGAGAATGATAGAATGATCAAAATATTGTTGACTCCAAGGATATGATGTAAGGGTGAAAAGACAACTGAAATTGATTATGACCATAGAAGAAATAGGACTGTTGATAAGTGACATAACTGTCACAACCCCTATGCTTCAACAATTACAAGAAGTGACCTTTCCCCAACAACCTCACATGTGCATTAAATGATTGGATTTAATAGATAAAATAAGGTAATTGGCTTATTTAAGGCACATGGCATATTTTTGGATGAGTTCTATCATTGATGCATGGAAGCATAGGATTTGGTTTCCCCATAGGCCACCTTCCTCTTCCCCTTTGGTGGAATCATAGCCCCTCTAGTGTTCTTTCCACGGCCATCTTGAACCATTTTATTAATTTTCAACAGAATATTTACATGCATTCCGAATTGGCATGACAAGCCAATCATGTGGTCCAAATAAAATATATACATCATACATGCCTAGCCATTCACTAGTTGGGACTTGGGCTTGAGCTCCACACTAGGAATCCATACTAGTGTATTACATCATTTACATAATTTTGATTAAATACATTCCAAGTCAAAATTGAGGTTATTACATTATTTATATTTTAATTATCTAATTGAATTTAGTTTACTTATCCATGTGAATATGAATAACAATGCATTATATTTTGTAGGATCCTGATTCATGATCAATTTCATATGCACAGATATTCACCAGTTCCAAAACATCCTAAGTTTTTATCATGAGAAATATACTACAAGAAGTTGGTAAATGAAAATGGGAAGTTGCTTTACCAAGCTAATTGTAACATGCCATCTTCTAGCCACAATCATGGGTCATTGATGGTAATTTGTTGTGAGCTAGATCTCTTTTACAACACTCTAATAGTATGTGGTTGTTCAAAATGGAATGGATTGAAGGAGAACCCTCAGCATGTCATGCTCACCCATTATACTAATGATAAACTGCCCAATGTTGATGACCTAATACTCCCTACCAGAGTAAAAAATCCAATAGATGATTTAGAAAAGACACATAGGAACACTTCCCTATTTTCATTTGTGGAAACGTTGGAATCCAAAACAACTATGTTTCATCTTAGATTGACTAGCCCCTCTTCTTTTTTTCATTCAACTAAAATTTACAGTGATCCAAAGTATGATATCAATGCCACCAAAAACATCTCTACTAGGAGATCCAAAAATTTGTAAGAGTTGAGAGAAAAAATGTCCAAGTACACACCAAGTTCAGTCCAATTGTTGGAGGGTAGCGATGACTTCTCTCTTGCTATGAATTTGCAAAGTAAATATCAAACATGTTACAACCATGCTTTCTATGGTGCTTGGCCATCTTCTTTACCTATGCCTGATGTTAGAACAAAATTCTCCTTTTGTGGTAATAGTTTTATGATTTCCAAGTATAATATAGATGCTACAAATCTTGGGTTGTTTATCCTTTCACATGTACTCGTTCCTCACAAATAGTCAGTAGCACTTATGCCATTTGTCATTCCATGTATAGTATGTGCATGAATGGTTATGTTTCTAGAAACATTAACTGAAATAACTTGTTATATGTTGATAGCCATCCACGCACTCATGGGAACATTGTAGGGTTCATAAACAATTCTAGGTGCTCTTTATTTTCCGTAAATTGTTCATTTGAGGAACACTTCAATGACTAGGATTTATTTATGAAAAGGAAAGCATCCATATTTTTTGTTGTTCATGCAATACATAGTTTATCTCCTAGTGACAAGTTTTTAATAAACTATAACTTTCATAGACCACCAACCACTCATCAAAGATGCCTTTAATTGGGACTACCTTTAGACATCCCCTTGGGGGAAAAGAAAAAATCTTTGATTAATTGTATATTTTAATTTTCAATGGGATTGATGTTAATGTATTTCTCAATTTGAACTTTTGTTTTATAAATCGTTTGCAGTTGAACATTTAATATTGGAATAAATTCTCATGCTCCTATAATAATTTTTTGGTATAACATTCGAAAAAACCAATTGCATCGTGCTTACTAATACCATCAATGTAATGTTCAATATTTTTGAAATTAGGATTCTTATGATGAGTGAGATATCTACCATATTCCATGGCACCCCACTACAATTTTAAATTGAGAGAAGAATGCAAAAAGAGTGCAACTCGGAGAGGAAGCATACCAAGCATGGTTGAATCAACCACATATTCAATTCCCACTATGTCCAGACTTACTGATTAGGAATTCCCACAGTAATAGTAGTTCTTCACATGTCGGAAATTGAGGCAATGAAATAGATGTTGGTATGGATAATTTATTACGACATACGAGTTCCATGGATGCAATGTTGTTACATACATTATAGGACAAAGAGAGAGGGGATGATTCTCATATAACTAATACCTTCTCCAAATCCTGAAATCAGCTTCCACCACCCCTCTCTTTGGACCTGGCCAGTCAAAGTATACCCAGTTGGGGACAAAAATGTTACTATACAACTTGCAAGCAATGTATGGCATGTCATACACATATTTCTCATTTCTTTTGAGGTAACTGGCCATCAACTACCTTGTATTTTGTGGAATCTTGTCACACGATCAACATTGAAAATGGTCGATTTTATGAACGTTAAATGTCATTGTACATTTATATTTCCCACTAATTGTAGGTTATTCAAATATGAAGTACTTCCAAGTGATAATGTCTTTCCCGATAATTGCGAAGAGGAAAAGAAAATGTTGGTTGTTGAGTACATATCATATCATGCATGTCCTAATGATTGTATTCTATGTAGAGGTGAATATGCAAATAAAGAGATATTTCCAAAATGTGGGTATCATAGGTACTAAAAATAGAGAAAAAATTCTAAATCACATAGTACACTAATAGATACAGAGGCATCAACACCTCTACTAGTAGATTCAAAGGCATTGACATCTCCACCAGCAGAACCAGAGGCATCAATGCCTCTGCTAGTAAAAAAAACATCCAATAGAGAAGAATATTAAATAGGTCCATCAAGTTGAATCATACCCCCTCTGAGCATCGTATCTACAATAGAGGCAACCTGAGAAGGAAATGTTGGATGGTCGCGCCAATGAGGATAGGTTTGTTGGTCAAGTAGGAGTAGTTAAGGATATAGACATGGTGGGCCAAGTCGGGGTAGGTGACAAGATGAAGGATCTAATGGATGAGGAGGTGGATGATATGTCATAGATGATGGCGGAGGAGGTGGAGGGGGAGGAGGTGGGTGAAATTTCGATGCTATTAACTCTCGAAAATCAGAAGGAGATGATGGACAAGGATCTCTAACCTCATCAGATGGAGAATGGTCATCCATCCTAGAAGCTAAAAAAATGGATTCATCGACAATATGATACATCAATTTATTCATATCATGACGAACCATCCTCCATATCTTTTTGAGGTCGGGATTTCACACAATGTCCTGCACCCATATAGGTCGAACCCCCTATTGCACCAACAATGTCGATAACCTATATCCCACATCTTGTTGATACCAATAAATAGGCCTGCGTTAGAGGCTAGGTCTATGAATTTGTGGCACCTCAGGCTCTTACATATCCTTGTAATCCTGAGCTAGAATAGGAAGCTCCTCCCCATCGAATGTGCCAATGGATTCAAAATATATAGTACACAACAATAATGGAAAAATTTAATATAACAATTTAGAATATATTAAATTTTCATTCAAAATAAAGAGAATAAAATACAACTAGATTAATTAAAACATAATGATAATATTACCTCTCTCATCTAGTGGCTCATCCTAGCTGAAGAATATGTTGTGGCACACTCTCCAATGCAAACTTGTGTATGGATATGGAGCCGGGGTATAATGAATTGTCATCCTCACTTTGTAGAATGTCGAGTACCTTTGTTTTGATCCTGGCTAAGAACTCGATCTACCCCCTCTTGGGAATAATCTACCCCCATATGCACATATACACCTCCATCATCGAAATTAGGAGGGTGGAGGTCAAATGATGGCCTAGTGGCTGGAAATCTCTCAAAAAATAAGCAAAAAATATATAAACCAAAAGGGAATTTGACCATCCCATCATTGTATGCATGACATCGATATAAAGCATAAAGAAACCACCATAAAAAAATGGCAAACCACTAGATGTATCTAGGTCTCTGCACTAAATAATATACATAACAATTGAGGGAAACTAATGCAGTACTGATCAATGGTGAGGTGCACGATGGTCACCACCAATAGTGAGAGGCACCTCACATGCTCTACACTAAAAGAGGAAATGCGGGAGATGTCCACCACTTACCTGAAAATAAGTAGGATCGATGATGTGGTCACTAAGTATATATATAAGAGTAAGCTAGATGACTCTCTGTTGCAACACCAGTTGGGACCTCAGGTAACCAAGGAAAATCCCCCCCTCTCCAGGATAGCCTAGTGATGAAATAGATGTCCTCCTCAGTGGGTTTGAACCACTGATCGAGACCAACATGAATCGCCTACCTCCAATGATCCCAGCAATGTATCAATTGAAATATCAATGTTGAGTTACCATTGAGGGGTGTAGCTTCCTGATAGAACTTCAAGAGGAGACAAACCATCAAGAGGTATTGGATCTGATGAGTAATCGGGTGAGGGTAAGAATCCCTCTACTGCTCCCTTTCCTCACATTGTCTCATGAAGTTTTACTGCTCAAAATGTTCCTACTGCTACTAAGCTACCTCTAAGTGATGATGTCTCTATTTCATATATAACATGAATCACTCTCATAAATATACATGTAAAAACATTAAATGAGAATCATATTTAGTAACATCAAATATATTTTTTTTGCTAGAAAACAAATTTGACAAGTGGTGCATCTTAATTATGGTAACACACCACTATTGATGCACTAGAAAAACAAGCGCACCGCTAACAATGTGCTACTATACAAAAACACAGCAGTAAAAATTTTATTATATTTTAAATATATAAATAACTTGAGGTGTGTTATCTATGAGATTCCACAGTGCATTACATCGAAATTAGCACACCATTGTACGAGTGTCTATTTATTTATTTTGTAATTTTAAAATGGGCTCAAGGTGCTCCTCATTTGCGTCAACGCACAGGTTGATGGTGCACAAACATTCATATAGAGAACTATCTAATTGTGAGGTTTTTTAACATTTTATGATGCATTTGTGACACGAGATTGCACCAAACATTCGGTGCATATCGTGTAGCTAAGTGCATCGTGAATGTTTTTTTTTTTTAAATTTAAAAGTGCTCTAGGAATACACCAACACACTGTAAGAGTTGTGAGGTGTGTTAAATTAACCACACCAATTAAAATTATCATTTTTTAAATAAACTATGTTCATTTATATGGTGCGCTTAGAACACATCACCTACGGGAAGTGTGGTCATATTGATATTATGCACCGAGATTACATTCATAGATATTTTTAAATTAAGTTAATCGGTGCGATAAATATTACATCTCACCGTATGTGAGGTTCTCCTATATATTCAACACATCGTGATCGATGCAACCCTGTAAATTCATAGGGCACACTGCCTTGCAGTGCGAGCTGAATAGCTCAAACGCAGCGCATACAATTTTTTTATATTTGGGAAAAGTAAAGATGAATTCTCAAATTTGATCTACTAAAAAATTAAATAGTGAAGTAACAATCAATTTTTTTGGTCCCTTGCGCATTAGGGAGTTATTGTGGCGATGTATGTAAAATTTGATTTTTTCCCACCGTTTGGCAAAATTCAAAATCCAGTCAGTATCCAATGGGAGTGAGAAATACCACCACTTAGAGCATGGATGTCAGGGTGTCTAAGCATGTGATGTATGGCACCGTTGCTATTGCGTTCAAACACACTATAGAATGATAAAAATGATTTTTTCGATGCACACATTTTTTTATTAAACCCTGTATTGGTGCACTCGATTCCTATATGATACGAACCGTTACACCGAAACCCTAAGGTGTTAGTGAAGTCCACCCACTAGGATCTTAACATCCCACCATGCTCCGTAGTCCGAACTCTGGGTTGGATGTGCACACGTACAGTGGTGTCCCCTTTGAGCCGTATGAGCCCCGGACGAACACTACAATGCTGATGTTGCCACCCGCTCTGTGATTTGAACCTAGGTGGAGGCTCTGATAACAAATGATACAAACCATTACACCAAAACCCCGAGGTGTCAGTGAAGGTTGTCCAATATTAGGATCAATATATAAAAAATTGTCTGGACTAATCTCAATAGGGATAGTGTGAGAACCTACACTTGTACCTATAGATAACACCAATGATGATGATGAGGTTGTTGGAATACAGTTTTCTTGAAACTCTCTACCAAAAATATGGTCATACTCTAAAAAATGTTTCAAGGCATTCAATGGAATCTGAAGTAGAGACTTGAAATTTGTTCAATATGATTTCCTCAGTTTGTTCTTATAACCCTCTAGATTTTTCAATGGTAAGCAGAGGTTAGAAAATTGTTATGTCTTCGTAAGGGATCTATAACCATAAAAGGTTGTTCTAAAGTAGGATATGCAGGTGGATAGAGAGTGACATTTTTCATACATATCCCATTGGAGATGTCATATCCTTGGATCTACGACCGATGAAAACATCAACAATAGCTAACTAGGGCCTACCAAAAATTACAGGATGACCATGGATATAATTTTTAGGTAGGATAACTAGAAAAAATGTACACGGTATTCCCATGATGTTAGGGTCACAGTAACATCATCCAATACACCAATAGGAAAAATTTTAGATCTATCCGCTAAGTCCAATATTGTTCGTGTTGGTTTGAGATAATCTAATTGTAATGATTCCATAAGAGGGACAATCATGACATTGATAGTGACCCTCAAGTCAATTAATGCATTTCCTATGACAATATCATTGATGTAAATGGTGACTATCAGGCTTCTGGGATCAATGTATTTCATAGGTTTTTCTGACATAAGCTCGGATAATTAACCAACTACATGAATGGTAGGGGGTCTTTGTGTTTTCTACTAGGCTTCTTAAGGAACAATTCCCTTACATTTTTTTGCATAAATAGGAACGTCTCTAGTGGCTTGTAGTAAGAGAATCCTAACTCAAAAATTTATTAACTCAAATCTAAGTCAAACTTTGGGTAAGATATAGGTTTTTCTATGGAAAATCTCTCCAGATAAGGAGGAGTTATGGTTCCATGTGGCTATTAAGAATCTAATGGTGGAAATGTTTGTGGTGGTGGAACTTCATTTTTCATAACGGTTATCATTGAGTATTGAACTAGGAGCTCCCTCCTCTTCATGTTCTTCCCCAATAACAACAATAGGTTTTGTTTTATTCAAGACCTTCCTAGACCTAAGATAAATGTCATGTAAAGGCAAAGAAGTAATCATGTAATTTGGGAGGGTATTCAACTTAGTGTCGAAATTATTTTGAGATCTATTATTCCAGTTAGCAATAGGTTGAGATGGAAATTTTGTGGGACGAGGAGGAAGAGGTTGGTTGGGGGGAATTGGAGTTGTGGATGTTGAGTGATGGTAGGTTGATGAGGATGCGTTTGAGCCTACATATGAGAATATTTGTGTGGAATGGGTGTCATATATTGAGGGTAAGTAGATTAATGGGTTGAGAATTGTTGAGGGGGGTATTTCCATAACTGTTTCCTCTCCAACCTTGTTTCCAAGGTTGGTTCTGGAAATGTTAAGGAGGGTAATTTGGACATGAATTAGGGGAAACACATTGCTGAGAATTGTTAGCATAAAATGGACTAGATTTTGCAAAAGGATAAAAAGATATACCTTGAGGCCTTCGCTTCCATGGACTCTTTTTTACAGTGAAGTAAAGAGGTTCTACTGGTTCCCTACTTCCTTTGTAAACAACTTGTGACCCTGGCAGTGAGGGGTAGCTTTTAGTAGCATGATTCTCTGCACAAATAAAACAAACCTAAACGTTATTGAATGGGAAATCTTTTCAGGGATGTCTTTTCCTACACTTTGAACAATTGATATTTTAGGTTAAATTGCAATTTTCATAGTTGAAGATTCATGTTTAGATGTATAAATAGATTTATCATTTTCAAATGGACATATTACATTAAAGTTGTACAATTTCAATAAGTGATATATACAATTTTTAACCTTTAATAAGATTCCACAAAAAATTATAAAAGAAAAGTTGTTAAAAAAGAGCCATATCATCTAACATTAATAATAGTCTTTTTATCAATAATTTCAAAAGGGATATGTTACCCTCCCCATCCAAGTTCAATTCCTTGCAAGTGATATGTTGAGCTCTTAAATTCGTCTATAAGATTCTCTTGTTGATGGGCCCCCAATGTACAGACAATTCTCGGTCACCCCACGTTCCTTCCCGGATGTGGACACACCGACCTTTAGTGTCATGAACCACATGAGGATAAGACAAGTGTACACTATCTAAATATATTTTATGGGCATAGTTCCAAATAACACCGACCTCTAGTGTCATGAACCACATGAGGATGAGACAAGTGTACTATCTAAATTGATTTTATGGGCATAGTTCCAAATAAAATAAACGATTATTTAAAAAAACATATAAAAAATAATTGGTAGTTGAATTATGGATAACTATAGCCCATGCATGGATAATGAGAAGTTGGTGGAAGAAAACCTATTTAACTAGAAGAAGTCACATATAACTTGTTACTTGAACTTAACATGTGGCCTATTGATATTTATCATCCACAAGTTAAGTGGTTGTGCTAGAGAGAGAGAGAGAGAGAGAGAGAGAGAAAGCACTTAACTTGTGGCCTACCAGATCCACAAGTTATTTGATTTTCTTAAATTTTATATAATACTTTTAAATTTATTTTAATAAATCTTTAATACCTTAAAAATAATTAATATTGTCTTTAAAGAAGTAGTTTAAATGTTAAAAAGAATTTGTCTAAAATTCATATAAAAATTGAGAAGAATTGTTGAAATTAATATTATATCATCTAGATATTCAAAAATATAAATATAGTTCCAATAAAGAAAAAACACAATTTGACAAAAAAATTTAAACTAGTCATTTTCATAATGTATCAATTCATTAACATCAAATTTCTTATATTTTATTAACTTTAACATAATAAAAAAATATTTACTATTTTTTAATTAAAAAATAAATAAATAGTATTCTATCTTCAACATTGTTGATACTTATTTTTTATTTAATTTTCTTAACTTTTAAATAATTTTTATCCTCGTTATCAATAATAAACAAATAAATTTTGTATTTTAAAAAATATAAATATAAATCTTAATATATGTATATTTGTATATGATGTATTTCTTAATGATTGATATATTTTTTTCAAATAGAAAAACCTATAACTTGTTATTCATCCACCAAGGGAATCAAATCTACATTGTCTTTACAAAATAACAGTTTTTGAGGTTCCAAAAACACCAACCAACATGTCTACATCTCTCATCTAGACTTATCAAATTGTCTTCTAAATGGTCTTTCTAACATAGTAACATCACCCATGATTATACTAGCTATACAGAACTGGTATCTGCCATAAACATACATAGTTTTAATCTTGAAATGTCTTGGGAAACATTACTGAGATCTCACAGAAAACTAGAAGAACTCTAGTCTCTTAGAATCGACCTTCTCATCATCGATCCATTCCTCATAAAAGATTAAATTGTCCATATCCCCAACAACTTTTTTGGATAGGCCATCTGCCAGCCCGCGATAGACATGAGTAAAAGAATGGAAAGAAAATCATTCATTTAAGATTTGAACTCTACAAACCCATTGTTCCAATTGAAGTACTTGTAAAATTTATGACCAATGGCCCAATCAATGTTAACTTTAGAGTCACTAACTCTAGCAACGTAAACGCTAAATATACTCCCTTTTGTGCAAACCAAAATAGCCTCCACCACCCAAGTAATTTAGTCTTTGTACTTGATGATATAAAAGAGAAAATTTGCATTAAAAAATGTATTTCTTTTCATTTACCAATGAAAAATAATGGTTTATTTTAATTATGTATTAATATATTTATATAGATTCATTTACTTATATTTAAAAATAAAATCCTATATATCTATATATATATTCAAATTATTTACTGAATTAATAGTTTCTTTATTGTAAAGAAGATAAACTATTGTATTACCAATGCAATGTAGGAAAGAGCACTAAACTATCATATTATTATTTTTAAAAAGTGTTTAATTGAACACCATCTATTGAATATGAATGGTAAGGAAATTTTTACTCAATGTTTTATTGAACACCATCCACGGAGTATGAATGATTCCATACTTAGTACTTTTCAACCTTCATTGATAATGATAATGACAACCCAAACATCTCATCCAAACCTTATAAATTACCAAGAATAATTCTCCTTAATGGCTCTAATGGCTCTAGAATCATTATTATGTCCTCAAAAAATTGTTTAATCCAACCAAAAACTCCAATATTCTTTTGAATTGCATTTTCCTCATTTAAATATAGTCAAAGCTATTCATAGCATTCAAATAATACGGTCAACAAATGGTAAACTATCATATTATCTGAAAATATTTTTTTACTAAATGGTTTATTGAATATCATCCATGGACTCCGAATAGTAAGAAATTTTTTACATCCATGAGATATGCATGATTTCATAATTTGTACTCTTCAATCCTCATTGATAATGATATGACAACCCATCTCATCTGAACCTTATAAATTACCGAGACCAATCCTCCTAAAACATTAATGGCTCTGCCGCTCTGGGATCATTATTATGTCAAAAATGGTTTAAATCAACCAAAACCTCTATTATTCTTTTTTAATTGCAATTTCGTCATTTAAATATAGTCAAAGCATTCGAATAATACGTTTGACTAACTTTACCCGTCTATAAGGAACTAAAATGAAAGAAGATTGTCTTGACATGCTTCGGTGGACCTTGACGTTTGAATCATTCCGAGGGAAGTCTATGAAAATGTACATATATTAATAAACTTGCATCACATCGGGTATTTTATGTCCTTCACGTTTAGACTTTTTCTTCCGCACAAAGGAAGTAATAGACATATCCTCGGTGGCTAAAGGGGAAGTAATAGAAGGGGAAATATTAAATGTAGAGATATTAAATTTCCTTGGTAGTTGCAAAGGAAGTAATAAAAGGGAAATGTTGTCTCCATCCTCCTTTTTCAAGGGTAGTATCACAAATCAACATTGACATTCACGTGCTCTACCCGTGAACGCATATTCCTGACGTCTTAAACCTATCTTCTTACTTTTCACATAGTTTTCCTTAGTCCCTACACAATGATGGATCAAGGTTGTTTTGGCATCTTTATAAGTAGACATTATTAATCCATCTATATACTTCACGTTTCAACTCATCCTTCTACTTTCCATATAGTTTTGAATATACAAAAAGTAGGGCTTCTGATTTGACTAGAGCTAAAAACTGAAATATTTTCTTTACATGCTTTAAAGGAACTATATGTTTAATGATGGACTCCCCGTCCCCGATAACTCCATGAAAATGTATAGATATATCAATCACGACAAATCAGCATTCTTTCGACTTGCATTATCTCCCCCACATCGTTGATGTATTGAATGCCTTCGACGTTTGGGTTTTATCTTCTAGCAAGAGGTAGTTTGGTGGTGTACCAAACTAAAAAATATCATCCATGTATCATGCGGGCGTCAAAGGGTTTTAGCTTGAGTAATAAAAATAACTTTAACTTTTGATGAGACTGCTTTGATTTTTTTCGGAATATTTTTAAAAGAAGAGATAAATGGACGAAGTTGGTATTATAGTAATTTTTTTTTCCAAGGCTCTCTCTTGTGCAAGGATTCTCCTTCACGTTGTTGTGTTTTTTTATATGGTCTTCTTAAAAAAATGAGAATTTTCCTTAAAATTCCTTATAAAATTGTTATGAAATGAATTCACCAGCCCTAAAATTTGAATTTTATGAAATTGTTGTTTAAATGAATTCAATAATCCTTAAAATTTGAACTTTAGGATTATATAATAGATAAATTTCATATTTATAATTTTATTTTAAAAATAATTTTATATAATAATTTATATATAATTACAATTATACAAACTATAAATATGTTATTTACATTTAAATTCATTTATAAATTTGATATTTTTATCAAATAAAAATAACTTTAATTTGCTTTATTTTATAAATTTAAATAATATTGTTATAATATTTGAAAAACTAAAGGAATACTAGAAGAGCTTAAAAAACAAAATGAATTAAAACTAAATGTGTTATAAATGAAACAAAATACATTAAATTTATTATATTCAATTTTGATCAAAGTGTATCATGAATAATACATAAACAACATTTTTCTTTGATGTACTCTTGTGGAATAAAAATTCCACTTCACTGGGATGATGTACTCCTTTGGAACAAAAAGTCATAATTTGAGGCATCATGTTAAGTTTGTAAAATTGGTATTATGCAATTCCATGTCACTTGACATTAACCTCTAAAGCATTACTGTTGAAGGGTTATGTTTTCACCAAAACGTTGTGTGAAGGTAAAGTTGAACGCTCAAAACGTAAAAAAAAATAGTATGAAGGGTGGATATGAAATGAAATTCCAACCCTGCTTTCCTGTGATTATCCTCTAGACTCTCATGTTGCAACTTTCGCGATGCCCTTCTGTTGGGAGGGACCCATCTACTCATTTCTGGTGCCAAATGATCATCTTGCTGATTTGATTTTTTTTAACAACATGGTCAATAGTCACATGGCCACTGGCACAAAGGTCTCTCTTCTTGAGTCACTTGCTTTTAACTCCTCCACTGGCATTTTATTTCTCGGCCACCCACCTCCTCTGAGGATCCATTATTATGTGCTTCACCGAATATTGATGGTCTCTTATCTGACCCAGATGTCAGCTTAGACATATTTGAACCCACTGTAGTCACTCATCAGGGAGGTGGTCGGTCTAGGAGCTCGGGTGAAAAGGCTAAGCAGAATAGACTTTAGAAAGCACACAAGAAGATAGCAGAGGGGAATGATATGAACTTAGGAAAGGACGTCCAAATATCCAAGGTTTTGAGCTTCTCAACTAGATCTTTGGTGGGAAAACTCTATTTTGAGAAGGTTAACCGCACATCTCTGATGACTTGGATAAATGAACGATGGAAACCCCTCCTTTAGTACAACCCTAAGGTACATATGCTTGTTAACAACTCGGTTTTATTTCATTTTCTTGATGATGCACACCTTGATCGAATCATAGAGCGTCAATGGGTGATTGGTCGAGGAAGTTTATGTCTAAAGAGGTGGCACACGGGCTTCAACCCCTCGATGGAGGTCATACAACACAATCACTATGGGTCCTGTTGAAAGGATTTCTGATAGAAATGTGGTGCAGGGAGGTCTTTATCTCCCTTGCAAATAGGATCAGTAGATTTTTGTTATTTAACGATAAATCTTTATTCCATGAGGACAAGAGGATGGCATGGGTCCTTATTGAGATTGATGTATAAAGGAGACTTCCAAACTCGATTACTATTCATTGGGGAGATAAGGGACATCATCCAGCCTCTGGACTATTGGAGGATTCCTTTCAGGTATTTTCTATGTGGTGAGGAGGGTCATCTTAGTATAAAATGGCAGCACAATCCTCGACATCTAACAAATCTCCATCCTTTGGAGGTTGGTCCCAGCTCTTTCGACTGTGTAGATTCAGGGGGTGTGCTTTACAACCACATCCTATTTCGGGCCATAGCACTTCATTTACTGGTAAGCTCTCTTCCTTTCTCTCCAAATTATTTAGCTCATTGTCAAAGGAAAACCTACATCTCTTCGAGAAGTTGGGGAGGGAATCATTTGGGGTTGGGCTTCCTCTAGAGAATCTATATGAGTCTGAAGATTTATGTACTACTACACCCACTTACGCTAGTGGAGAGGGTGATTCCCATGATTGACTTAACAAATGGTGATACTACTATCTCATTTGGTGATGAGCTGGCTTCAGACTCTCAACTGCTTCAAGACAAACAAATTATACTTTAGGCCCTAGATGCTCCTACACTAGCTGTATCTTTGTCACAGAGTCAGATGGTTGGGGCTTCCACTCCCCCAATTATATCTTTTGGTTTATTTGAAAACCCTCTTCCATTGTATACATCAAACTCTGTCGAGTCAGTGGTCTTGGATAGTTTTAACCCTAACGTTACTGTCAGAAGGAAAACTGGGGATAGAAGAAGCAAATACATTTCCCATTCCTCTGGTGGTTTTCATGAAACTCCATATGAGGCTAGCCCATCCTCTTGGATGGATCCTGGTTTGGATTCTCTCTCACAGGTATCAGATACTTTTAGGCCCCTTAGAGCTCAACTAGCCAACCTTAAGGTTCCCCAATGATCACTTTATCCCTCAATATTATAGGGGTAGGAGGAACCCCTAAGTTATCGTCCTTCAAGCACTTCGTAAACTCAATTAGACCGGAGATTATTTTACTTCACGAAAATTTGGTTGACTATCAACGGGCTAGATATTTTATTTGGAAACTCCATATGTCATGGGAATGTTGCTCACTAGATGTAGTGGGTAGATATGGAGGACTTCTTACAGCTTGGGATCCCTCCTTTTACAGGTTTAAGCCTTTTGTAGTGGGTGGAGTAATTTTAATGACTGGCTGTAGTAGAGATCTTGACCTACCTATAAATATTTTCCATTGTTATGGGCCTGTTGGGGATAAAATGAACTATTGGTCAGCTCTCTCAAATTGTGGATTACTCGACTCAAATTCCCTTATTATTGTAGACGATTTAAATTTTATCCTCTCTGCCAGGGAATCGTGGTGGGTAAAGGATTGATTAGGCCCCTCTTTGATTTGGTTTAAATATTTGGTAGAAGCTCACTACCTTATTGACATAGAACCTACTCATTTGGCACCCACCTGGAGGACTGGGCGATCTGGTCCAGATGCAGTTGCAAAATGACTTGATAGATTCCTGGTACATGAAGACTTTCTACAGGGGATTGATCTTGTGACTTCATGGGTTGAAAATTCCTCTTTATTGGACCATGGTGCGATTATCCTTAAGATCGAAAAGGGACTAAAATTTTCCAAATTCCCTTTCAAATATTGTCATCTCTTGCCTCTGGAGTCGTATTTTATCACTTTGGTGCGTCAACACTGAGTTTCATTCGCTGGCACATCTAAGGAAGTGATATGTACCATATTCCTCTTTTCCCGAGATCTTTAAAATCCAAGGTCACCCTATGGATAAGAGCTCGAAAACAACTCTTGCAAATTGATTTGAAGACCATTGAGGATGAACTAAAAGTTATTTATGCTTCTCCTTTTGATATGTCAGTCACTCCTCATCTCTTCGGTCACATCAAATAACTTGAGGCTCAGAAAAATGCCCTTCTTCTTAAAGATGATGAACTTTGGCACATAAACAGCCGAGCACTCTCGCTCAAGTGTGGGGATTCTAACACTACATTTTCCCATTCATTTGCAAATGAAAGGAGGCAGTAGGAGTTGATTTGGGAAATTAATAACTCACATGGTGACTATGTTTCTAGTCAAGAGGGAATAGAAGCGAAAGTGGAAGAACATTTTTCTAAGATTTACACATCTCCTCATCCTCTAAAATTGGAAAGTCAATTGAGAGTTCTACAGGTGATGCCATGCATATACTCTAAAGAAGAATGCTCCATTATTGCTAGTCCTGTGACTATCAAGGATATTGAGGACATTTTGAAGAAGATGGATAAGGACAAGAGTCCGGGCCCGGACAAGTGGACATGCGAATTCTTCCTTCAATTTTTTGACACTCTTGGCCTGGATCTCATCAAATTGGTAGAAGAAGCTCGTTTAAGTGGTAAGGTTTTGGGTGGGGTTTATGTGACCTTTTTATCACTCACTCCAAAGTCTTCAAAATCCTCTTGTTTCCAGGAATATCGGTCGATTTCCCTTTGTAATTCAATTTACAATTTAGATTCAAAAACCATAGCCAACCGGATTAAAGAGGGTTTATAAAAGGGTATTTTGAGTGAACAGTTTGGCGTTTTACATCAAATGTTGATTTTTGATGCGATAGGGGTGGCATAGGAAACCCTTCACTCGACAAAGAAGAAACATATTGGATCTTTGGTGCTCAAGATTGATCTGAATAAATCCTACAATATGGTTGACTGGACCTTCCTGTGATTGGTTCTTCTAAATGATGGACTAGATTACCACATTATACAGTGGATTATGGGACATGTCCATTCGACCAAATTTGTTGTGCTTATCAATGGGATACCTAATTCTTTCTTTAAGGCCTTGAGGGGCCTTCGACAGGGATTCCCTCTTTATCCTCTCTTGTTCCTCTTGATTATAGAGGGACTGAATTGTCTCATTCACCAGGAAAAAGAAGAGAAGAATATTAGAGGCATCAAGGTTGCGAGGAATCATTATATCACTCACCTTTTATTTATGCATGATGTTTTGTTGTTTGGGATCGAATATAGTTTTTATTCACAGGATCTTGAAGAAGAATCCCTCTTATAGCTTCGGGATATCTTCCCTCTTAATATTTTAAACATCAACTCAGGGTTGCACTACTTTGGTTTTTTCTGAAACCAAATGAATACCTTCTTTCTAATTGGTTTTGGATGCTTAAGAAGATCGAAAAGAAAATTTCCATGTGGACATATAGAAAGCTATCCATTGGTGGTCAATTGACTCTGTTGACTTATGCTCTCTCTAATCTTCCTATTTATTGGCTGTCATTGGCAAAGGTTCCATCCTCCATACTCCATAGGATAAAAAAAAATTATTTAATTTTCTATGGAGGCATCTTCAGATAAACAGGATATCCGTCTGGTAGCGTGGGAGATGGTCACATATCCTAAAGACATATGGATATGGGGAATTAGGAACATATTCTGGGTATATCGGGATCTTCACATGAAGAGTCTTTGGCGTGCTCTAACAAATCATGTCCTCTGGGGGATCATCATTAGAGCCAAATATCTTGTCCTTGGATCTGTTATTGATTAAATCCGCCTAGAAAAGAAATAACCTTTACACAGTTCACCTATTTGGGATGCTCTTGTTGATGTTTTCCCCTATATTAACAATTATCTGATGTGGAATGTGGGGAATGGATTCCAAATCCTCATAGGATCGTATCCCATATTGGATCGTATCCCAGTTTTATATGATATGTAGGTGGAATGTACACTCACCCTAGCGGGGCGGTGTGGGGGGGCATCGCCCTCCACGGGGTTCTAGGGGGGACCATCCCCCCTGGCTAGGGGGTTTGTGGTCCAGCGGTCCCCCGGTGGGGGTTTGGGGGCAGCGTTTTGGGGTTGTTTTACGGTCCCATGGTTTTGGATAAACCGTGGTATTTTCCCATTATATCTCCCTTATAAAAGAAAGACATTGTAATATGGCTAGGGTAAGATGTATTAGGTTTTATGCATTGTAAATATCTCTAAGATCAGGAGAGAGACTGTGAGACAGTGAAGAGGAAGTGCAGTGGCTGTGCTGCAGGTTGTATCCCTTCACCTTGCTAGACGGTGATAATAATAAGGATTGGAAAATTCAGTGTGGATGTAGCCCAAGTTGGGGTGAACCACGATATATCTGTGTCTCTCTTGTAATGTGTGTGTGATTATATTTGTATTTCTGTTTATTGTTATTGCTCTGCGATCCTGTTTTTTCTAACAGGCACAAACCTATTCCATCTCTCGTCGACTACCTTGCAGGAAATCCACCAAAAAGGGATATACTTTCTTAATCAGGTTGTTAGCTGGGGTTATGTTAGGCGGAAGAACACACAGTGGTTGGATGCAGAGGATCTTGAATTTCATGGGGCGATTGGTGTTGAGTGGGACACATACATTACAGATCTATCACAACTCCCCACAACGACGCAAAAAATGGCAGGTTAATTATATTTCTTATTCTTTAACCTTAGTCATCTTATTATCAACCAAGATTTGTAAACTTTTGAGTTGTAAACATAGTATGTGTGGGACGACAGTCTACTGTATGTCAATCTCCTAAGTTAACCTATGATTATAATGCTTCTATCTCTATCTATTATCAAAGAAGAAGAATATACAAAATTATACCCTAAGATCAATGCACTCAAGGAATGAAATGAAAAAGGGAATCAACCAGATAGTAATAAGTCCTTGAAATGGTACATGAAACTACTAATAGAAAAACTATGTTGTCTAAATAGTCTAAGAAAGCCTTAAATTGTAATAGAAGAAAGAATCAACCTGTGCTAGAATTGTTCAACCAATGAATAAATATGAGAAATACTTCTACTCGATAAAATTATTTAATTTTGTTCTAATATTACAAAGTTTGAAAATATTATTATCCTATTGTAACATACCTAGACTATGTCGTTAATGATTTTGATAATAGATCAAAACAGAGTATTCTCTACAACTAATTAAATCTAGAAAATGTAAAGACTATCGTAGATTATATATTATTGAATGCTTACTGTTAAAATCAAACGGGAATATATATGTAAAAAAGAATCTAACTTTATAATATACTTTTTCATTTAAATCTAACTTCAACTCCTATTTTAATTAATTAACAAGTTCTAGAAATAGAGAATAGGAACAAAAAATTGATACTTGAATCTCAAAAATGACACTATTTGTCTTCTATCAAAACCACTACCAAAAATATGCATTTCACAATATGTAAACTAATCTTGAAAACCTTCTTCGTATTGCAAACTGAAAGCTCACTATTTGAATCAATCTATGATACCAATCCAATGAACTTATTCAAGTAAAACGCATTCGATATATGCTGAAAACAATCCAAACATACAAAAGATGATTTTAAACCAATCGTGCAAGCTACATGATTTATAATATTTTAAACTTTGGAAAGAGAGTCTACAACTAAATGCATAGAATGTTTATGTATACTATGAGAAAAATATGTAAGTATATGAGAACTCAAGTTAAAAATATGCACAATGAATTTTTTTATACAAAGTAAGCTAATCCAATACGAATGAAAAAACATATTTAAAATGCAAGTATTCTAATGACAAATGATTACTACGAACAAGAAAGATGCATATATGCACACACTTTACCATACAAATCAACAGGAGTTTCAACAGAACTATAACAATGAAAATTATAACAAAGATGTAAACTAGACAGAGAAATACTAACTAATGCAAAATGAACAAAAAGGAAAAAGGAAAGGTTTACTATCGAGGAGGTGGGACTTTGATTACTAGTGAGCAATATTAATTAAATGCTATCTACAACAATGAAAAACACAAATTCAAAAGAAACCCATATTTTCAATAATTCAAAATGAGGACAAACTTCACATCAATACATATCAAGAGGACAACAGCTTCAATGTTTGACTAATCTTAGTTCAGAACTCTGACATAAATATCAACATTATAATACTCCTTAACCACCATTGATAATGGTCTTATGTAATATCTCATGGATAAAATTGCATCCCATTACAATAGCAACAACTTTACTAAAATAGAAAACAATTTAGATACTCGCTCATAAGAAGCGGATCTAAGCATGTCATTAGCGTAAATGTTTGAACGATCTATGAGTCATCAACATGGCTATCAATGACCTTATCTCCATGACATAAATGTCTGGAGATAAGGTGTATAATATGCATAAAGAAGGTCTCTTTTGAATCCACGTTGCCAGGTGAGGAGTGAGGAGTACACAGATTATGGAATGAGCTAGGTGGATCTGCATCAAGGTAGACACAGTATTAGAAGAAAGCATGTGATATGAAACTTTGAGATGCATCATCCACCTATAAAATCCTTTCTTCGTAAATACGTTATCGTCCATGTTGTCTGCAGGAACTAGAACTAGTATCGGATCCAGTACCGGATCTAGTGTGGGTAAACAGTGCTAGAATGGGGACAAAATAACAATGCATATGAGCATAAGTATTCCCAAAAAAATGCAAACTATAAAACATAAGGAATACGACAAAATAAATGGTTTTTACCTTGAATTATTCACAAATACATGATCAAGATTAATTGATTGAATTTTTGAGCCAAACTAGAGTTACTCATCACAAAATAGGATATGATAGGAAAAATGAGTAATTAGGTATCCTCCAGATAATATAAAAAATGTACAAAATTGGAGACCATCATATGTCGTATTGATACATTATTTCCTGGTTATGTCATATTATAAGTTCCTTAATTGCTATGTTATATTACAAAATTAATTGGCAATAATCAACAAAGGTTCATCATGTTCAAATGTGGATGGTTGATCATCTTCAATTATGGATGGTTAACTATCTTACATTGTGACAAGAGGTTTATAATATTATTTTATCTATTTTTATGTTCATCTCGCTTGACTTATTTCAACTTGGTATGTTACTTAATGGTTATGTCACACTGTGACATTCATCAAAAGGAGTGTGTCACATTAACATTGTTTAATATTGCACATAAACTTCCTTAGTAACTCATATCTCAATTAAGAAGATCATTAGTGATGTATTATTGATAATGAAGATGTTTAACATTGCACATTAGATATCGATTTTCCTCAATGGTTATGTGGGAATGTGAAATTTTGAAAGAGTTTTGTTGCATTATGACATTTTTTATGATTATTTCAAAATGTAACATACATCTTTGTAAACTTTATGTTAAACTACTATGTTCCATTATTCATTCGGGGTTTTGTTTTATTGTGACAATTCTTCATGGTTATGTCGCATTGCGAAATTCATTATATGTAAGGGTTATGTTGGATTTCTACATTCCTCCATGTTTATGTCACATTGTGATATTCATTCTGGCAAATTTTAAGTCAAGTTTCTACTTTCCTCAATAGTTATGTCGTAATATGAAATTCATCAAGAATTATGTTGTATTTTATAATTTTACAAAAGTTTTGTTACATTACAACATTAGTCTATAGTTATTTCACAATATGATATACATTCTTTGTGAACTTTATGTTAAATTTCTATGATCCATTATTTATTAACGATCATGTTTTATTTTGGCAATCCTTCATGATTATGTCACCATCTAACATGATAATGTAGGATATAAAGTTGAGTTAATGATCACCAATATTCACATAATAATAACATTCAATGCTGGTAATGACTAGGTGATGATAGCTATGGACTAAAGGAAATGGTTTTTTAATGGTTTATATTCCCATCGACACAGCAAACCTCCATGACCTCAAATCACTACCGTGGCCAAGAACAACATACCAAAAGACCAATGGGAGCATGGGCAACATGAGCTCAAATCGCCGCCTAGGGCCAAGAACAACAATCGACGGAAGCATTGGTGTAGTTTTGATATAGCATGGTAAGTTGCACCTGTTTAACAGTTAGCACTAATTTGTTTAGAATCAACTAAAAACAATTCCCATCCGTTAGATATGCATTAGGTAAAAAAATCTAGAAAAGTACTTTTCCTTTTTCATCTCCAAATTGCAGAATATAAATGTCAATCACTATAGTTTAAAAAATTATACTTTTAATTAAGATTAATTGTTTATAATAAATGTCTATCAATATAATTTAAAAAATCATACTTTTAATTAAGATTAATTGTTTATAACGATTCTTCATATACATATGAAGATAACAATAAATAATTGAAGTAAGTAACTTTGTTAAATATAATTTCTTTTAATTATAACATTTAATTTATTTTAATTTACATGAGACAATTATTTAAAAATAAATTAAGTATTTCTCAATATAAAAATAATATCAAATTGTGAAAAATAATACCATTGTTATAAATTTATTTTAAAATGAAATAATTTATTAGGAAATTTCATGAATGAGAAGAAAGTGGTAGTTTACATGTAATACATTTTGATATTTTAGATTAAATTGCAATTTTCATAGTTGAAAATTCATGTTTAGATGTATAAATGGATTCATCACTTTCAAATGTTCATATTACATTAAAGTTGTACAATTTTATGACATCTTTTGGAGAGACTGCGGTAGGTAAATTTATGTCTTCAACGTTTCGAGTCATCCTTAGCTCATCATCAAGAGGATCTTAGGTTTCTCTGTGTATCTGCTCCATACCAGTTAGAAATAGAATTGGCTAAGAATCCACAGTGAAAATTCATGGCATCTTGTGGAGAGTCTAGGGTAGGTAAATTTATGTCGTCAACGTTTCAAGCCATCCTTGGCTCATCATCAAAAGGATCTTAGGTTTCTCAGTGTATCCGCTCCATACTAGTTAGAAATAGATTTGGCTAAGAATCCACAGTGAGAATTCATGGCATCTTGTGGAGAGTCTGCGGTAGGTAAATTTATGTTGTCAACGTTTCGAGCCATCCTTGGCTCATCATCAGGAGGATCTTAGGTTTGTTAGTTTATCCGATCCATACCAGCAGGGATAATTTTAAGGAACCATACTTATTTAAAAGTGTATAAACCTTGGCGAATCTTACCAATTCTTAAAATGTCAACTATAAAATATTTGGCGATATTTTTCTAAAATTATTTCAATTTCTAAGGATTTTATATAGTTTATATAATAATTTGGTGAATTTTAGAGTGAAAAAAGTTTATGCCATCAAAATTGGGCGAAATGGAGCTTCAAAAAATGCAAATTGGCGAATATTTTTTTGGAAGCAAACATTGAAAAATAGCCCATGGGCTAAATTTCGCCCCTAAAATTATCCTTGCCTACCAGTTAGAAATAGAATTGGCTGATAATCCACAGTGAGAATTCATGGCATCTTGTGGAGAGTCTGCGGTAGGTAAATTTATGTCGTCAATGTTTTGAGCCATCCTTGTCTCATCATCAGGAGGATCTTAATTTTCTCAGTGTATCCGCTCCATACCAGTTAGAAATCGAATTGGTTGAGAATCCGTAGTGAGAATTCATGGCATCTTGTGGAGAGTCTGCGGTAGGTAAATTTATGTCATCAACGTTTCAAGACATCCTTGGCTCATCATCAGGAGGATCTTAGGTTTCTTAGTGTATCTGCTCCATACCGGTTAGAAATAGAATTGGCTGAGAATCCGCAGTGATCATTCATGGCATCTTGTGGAGAGTCTGCAGTAGGTATAAAATTTATGTCGTCAACATTTCAAGCCATCCTTGGCTCATCATCAAGAGGATCTTAGGTTTCTTAGTGTATCCGCTCCATACCATTTAGAAATAGAATTGGTTGAGAATCTGCAGTGAGAATTCATGGCATCATGTGGAGAATCTGCGGTACGGAAATTTATGTCGTCAACGTTTCGAGCTATCCTTGGCTCATCATCAAGAGGATCTTAGGTTTCTAAGTGTATGCACTCCATACCAGTTAGAAATAGATTTGGTTGAGAATTGGATTCTCAGCCAATTCTATTTCTAACCGGTATGGAGCGGATACACTAAGAAACCTTTAACAAGATTCCACAAAAGTTATAAAAAAGGGTTGTTAAAAAGGAGCCAAATCATTTAACATTAATAATACTCCTTTTATCAATAATTACAAAATAGAAATTAATAAAAATATAAAATATAAACACATCCTTTAACTCTGGGTGAGTTTGGTATTTTAAGAAACATTTCCGTAATATTAATTTACTTTTTAAATGGTTAAAGGGATGTTAAGGAAATAATAAGTATATCTAGTGAAGAGGGGAAGATGTTGAATTATATTGGATAATTTTTAATGGAAAAAAATAGTTAATATTTAATTAGATGTTTAGAAAAGCGATTTAATCAACACAAATTGCTGAATTTTTAGATTTCATATCGCCGGATTCTGACCAAGTTTTGGCCGGAAGAGTGAAATCGTTGAAATTTTAGACGGATTCTATTAGGTGTAGCTTGGGTGGTTGGGAGAAATAAATGTTACCCTCCCCATACAAGTTCAATCCCTTGCAAGTGACATGTTGAATTATTAAATTTGTCCATAAGATGCTCTTGTTGATGGCCCTCAATGCGCAATGTGCACTGTTGACTCGGATGGGCTCTCGGGGGTCTTCTTGCAGCCTGGAACCCTCAGACACTTTCCCTGAATTCCTTTTGTGTGTGTGGAGGTATTCTCCTGTTGAGGAGGCACAAAGACCTAACTATGCCTATTCAAATTTTTAATTTTTATGCTACATACGTGGAGCATCAAAATTTCTGGAGGGATTTGGAGGCTACTAGGATCTTGGATCTAAACTTTGTCATTATTGCAGGTGACCTTAATATGACTCTGAATTCTGGGGATATTTGGGGTCTAAAGCCATGGGGAGGTCCACTACATTCCTGGTTCCAAGACTTCTTTAATGATCATGATCTAATTGATGTGGTTCTTGTTCCCTTGCTTCCTACTTGGAAAAATGGTAGGTTGGGGGATGCTTCTGTTGCAAAGCATTTGTATCATTTTATGGTTAGTAGATCTCTTTTCGGGTCGGTGGATCGTTTCTCTTCCAGTTCGGTTCCGACCACTATTTTGAATCACACTATGATTTTGTTGCGTATTCAATGTGGTCCTCCATTGTTTAGGTTTCCTTTAAAGTATTGTCATGTTTGGTGTGAAGAGATGGCCTTTACCTCTTTGGTTTGTGAACACTAGGAATCGTTTCACTACAACCCTTGTGGTCAGGCGATGGTTTATCTCCCTACATTCTGTTGGTCATTATGTCATGGCTTCATGCGAGGAAGAAGGCCCATTTGGATGCACTTGATCAGATTGAGAGCTGCACTGTGGATTATCATTTGGATCCTTTATTTAGTTTTCAGTCAGATCCGGTGGGAAAGATATTAAAATCAATGGAAGTTGAAAAGGCTTATCTATTGTGTACTAAGGAAGAGATTTGACGATTAAAGAGCCAGGATCTTTGGATCACTCTGGTGATCATAATACTAGTTTTTTTCATAAGTTTTCCAATCTGAGAAGGAAGTCAAATTCGATTTGGGACATTGAAGATTCTGATGGCGCTAAAGTTTCTTCACAAAAGATGATTGAACTTGCTGCTGTGGGGCACTTTAAGAAACTTTTTTCTAAGTCTGGTGTTACCAATCTTCAGTCTCATATGGGGGTTATCCAATGCATGCCATGTATTTTTTCGGCTGAGGATAATGCTTTGATTGATAGACCAGTTACACTGGTAGAATTTGAAGGCATTCTTAAGGGGATGGAAAAGGACAAAAGTATAGGGCCTGATGGTTGGTCGGTGGAATGCTACCTGCAATTTTTTACTTGCTTGGTGCAGATTTGATTCATTTGGTGGAGGAGGCCTGAATCTCGGGGAGGATTAGTGGGGGACTGAATGCTACTTTTATTACATTGATTCCTAATATTTCTACCTCGAATTCATTCCAGGATTTTAGACCTATATCTCTGTGTAACCTACTTTACAAGGTTATCTCTAAAGTGATCATGGAGCGCATTAAGGTTGGTCTATCTCGCAGCATATTCACCGAATAGTTTGGTTTTCTTCATCATCGTTTGATCTTTGATGCCATTGGGACTGCACAGGAGACGTTACACTCTGCTAAAACCAGTCGAGAACCCTCCATTGTACTCAAACTAGATCTAGTTAAGGCTTATGCTTTGGTTGATTGGGCCTTCCTTAGGCTTATTTTACTGAATGTTGGTTTGGATTTATTGATTACGAATTGGATCCTTGGTTGTATCTCTTCGAAAATTTTTGTTGGGATTATAAACGGTAGACCAACTTCTTTTCTCAAAGGATCTCGTTGTCTTCATCAGGGATGCCCCCTCTCTCCACTACTCTTCTTATTGGTGATTGAGGGACTAAGCAGAATTTTGAACCATGCCAAATCAATCGGTAAGATTACAGGTATCAAAGTCTCAAAGAACTATTGCATTACACATCTCCTATTTGTGGATGATGTGTTAATGTTTGGTATTGGTAATTATGATGAGTGGATTCATTATAAGTATATACTTGACCTCTTCTGTAATGCTACAGGAATGGTTATTAGCATTCCTAAATCCTGCCTCTATCACCTAAATTTGAGTATTGCGACCCATGATAAATACAATAAGAAAAAATAAAAATTTAATAAAATGATTCACAAATTCAATTTATAATTTAATTATAATGACTAAGCTACATGCAGCTAGAAAAACTCAAAATAATTTGAGACACGAGTGCAATTTGTTAATTTGTTGAATGGTTGTAGTCTTAGCACAAGCTCTCTAGATTCATGGCGTATTTGAGTGGAATCAAACACCAAATACAAATTATTTTAAGACATGATTCCAATATCAAATGAAAATAATAGCAAATGCTTTGATATTGCAACTTCATTTGATTTTCTGCAACAAATTCAGTTTATCACAACCATTTACTGAATTACAAGAGCCAGACACCATTAAACAATAAAAATTGAATGCAAGAGGATACAAAATGTAAGATGATAATATTGTGCATGAAAATCATTTGAAACACTGTAATCTAAGACATGAAGAAAGAGACAAGGCATAGATGTTTCTAGAAATTGGATACTAGTATTTCTAGGGAGTTCTTGATGTTTGGAAAGTTCTTAATGACATAACATTTATATATAGAGTGCCATAGGCAGAGATAGGATTTAAGAGAGAAGAGAGGACTTGCGTTTTTCAAAGATAGAATCTAGATGTTTCGATCCCTACTATGGGATCCCTACTAAGAAATCAGCCCTAGCAGAACATTCTCACCTATCCCAACATCAAATTTGTTTGGAAAAGGCTTCCATCTTAGCAAAAGCATACAACCTCCCAAAAAGAAAGATTTGAGAGAAAATTGAAATCGAAAGTGCAAAGATTGCCTCAATAGGGATGATGGAGCCAAACTCAGCACTACATGGAAACCCCTTATACACTCGCTAAAAAACAAGCATACCTCGAGACAATCCAATAACTAGAATAACCTACTAATTTTCCGCTTATTTCATCCTATGTTTTACATTAGACTTATGACACTATAATTAAACTTAATAACCCTAATATTCACACCACACATTATTAATTAAAATTTTTATATAAAAACATTACAAAGCTAATTAAATTAAATTAAAATTAAAATTTATTCTAAGTTAATATAAAATTGTTACAATATCAAAACAACTCTAAATTAAAACTTCGAAACTAAAATAAAATTACAACTTAGAATAAAATTAAATTAAAATAAAATATAATATATAATAATTTAATTAGTATAGTAATTAATTAGTATAAGCTTAATTAAACATTAATTAAATAATTAATGAATTAGTATAGTAAATAAAAACACATTCTAAACTAAAAGCAAACTAATCTATATATACTCTCAACTCTAGAATAAAACAAGAGTAATGTTTATTAAAAATAACAATTAAGTTCTTTACATTATCCAAACAAAATAATTAAAAAATTTAATAACAAATTTAAAATAAAATAAAAAAAATTATTTTTTTTTTAAATAAAACTAATCAAAATAAATTAATTCATTAAACTATGAATCAAAATTTACAATGTTATTAAAACATAGTAGAAATCTTTACAAATAAAACTAAAATCAATCTAAACTTTAAATCTAAATTGAATCAACTTAACTCAAATAAAAATAAAAATAATCTCAAACTTATAACATTAAAAAGAATAAATAATTAATCTTAACATTAACTAAACCCTACAACTTAAACCAACAACTCTAACATATTTACATATATGATTATTTTAAAGTATTACTAGAAATCATAAAGAAAAAAATAATATTGAACAATATTATTATTGAGCAATATTATTATTATTTTATTTATAATCTTGTAAAATATCATATTATATAGATATATACTAAAATGTAAGATATAATTTGTTAATGCGAGATATAATTTATTTTGTAAGTATATTTATATTTCCAAAATTATATGAATTTTAATTATGAATTTATGTAATAGTTTTTATAGTTATTTTGTTAAAAGTCTTATAGGTAACCCATGTCACCCACCTCTTTGTTAGATCAATAGTGCATTAAATTATTTAATCTATAATATTACAAAGACCAATATTAATTTAAATTTATAATTTAAATTAATAATATTTAAAATTTAAATTTAAATTATTTAAATTCACAATATTGAAAATTTTAATAACATATTGCTTTACAATCTAATTTATTAATTAAATTTGAATTTAATATATTTAAAAATTATAAAAAATTATTTGGAAATTTTGTTTATTTAAATTTGCTAAAATATTTGAATTTAATATATTTACAAATTTTAAACTAGTACAATCACCTAACTTGTGTATAGGGCACAAATTAAGTGCCATGAACAAATTGTGTGTTACTTGTTCTCCATGCTTAGTTGGAATCACCTATTTTCTATGCCTTGGCTACCTATTACCTTCTTTAGTTAAATGGGTTGTCTATCACTACCTATTATCCATGCATGATCTAGGAGTTATCCATGCATCAACTATCTATCTATCTATCTATATATATATTTGTTTACTTTTATTTTTGAACAATCCCATAAAATCAATGTGGGCAATACACTTGTCCCATCCTCCAATCTAGCCAGAATGCCCCACATTTGGAGTAAAAAACCAGAATCTCATAATCAGACAAAGAAAGGCCTAATTGTTTACATTTTTTTCAACTAACCTCAACAACCTTTGTTGATGGGCATCAAAGCTGGGATCCAAGTTATAAGAGAGAAACACTCTCAAGGTATATAGTTTATATTATTTAATCAAATCCAGTTTGCTAATCAAATGAGGATTTATGTTTGGTACTTATCAAAATGACAATTTTTAATATTTTATCAAAATGACATTTTTTTATAATAAAAATCATGAATGAGAGCCTAAGTCAATCTAGAAAATCTAAAAAAAACATAGATAGTACTCCATCCAAAATTCTATCCTGGCAAGCACTCCAACTTGCCACTTGATGGGCATAATAGTGGTTTGTTATATTTTATTTTTTTCACTTGCTTCAAAATAGGGTCAGCCTGGATATTAGGGCTAATAACATGACCACCCTATTAAGTAGAGAGAGAGATTCAAGTGAGCAAAATCATGGACCCGGATCTGTGATGGGAAAAGATGAGGCGGTAGGATGGATCTAGACCGCGTAAAGTTGGATAAAGGATGATAGATGGGCTTGCGTGGATGAATATAAGTTGCTGAAAGGCTAGCATGGATTAACGGAGTGTTCTGACTGGAATCATTCATTTCTCGTTTGTAACTGGCCAAGGCGCATATATCAGATTTACTTTTATAACGTGAAAACACTGAGTTATAATTTTCATTTTCAATTTGAGGTTGGGCTTCGCAACTCGTATCTCGTAGATTTTAAATTGCTATAAATCTGGCCAGATTTGGGTACAACTCTTTAAATACATTATTGATATGACATGACTTATTTGTTTATGAGTGAAATTGTAAATGGGTAGATCTCGACAATCAAGAATTCACGATTGGCTGGTACGAACCTCACAGACCACAATGAGAACATGGGTGCCTTATAAGCAGAGAGTTAAGTTTTAAGCCCTAATCTCTATTCTTCTTTTAAAAATAGAATATGAAATCTTAAATTCTACTTGCTATGGGTTGCTGCCTATTTGACCTGGAACTCTGCTCCTCTATATATAGCCCATAAGCACTCGTTTTATCAGACCTGTGGAAGGATAATTATTCGCTGCATAACAGTTGAAGTAGCATCATTTCCTACAGATGATGGTTGAGCATCCTTGCAAAATATGAAACAAATACACAAAACAACAGGAAAATTCTAGTATATTTGAAGAGACAACTATGTGGGTTCTTGTTGACATTATTTTATACTTTTAATAGTAGGGCAGAGACGATAACAAATTTGAATTAATAGACTTCGATACCATGGGAAGATTTGTTTGTTTTAAAATTTAATCTTTAGTCATTGTAAATGTTGAGTGAGAAAGGATGATTTAAATGTAATATAAAGGTAAACATATGACATGATCTGTTTGCTTTGTGCTAATCCATAAGCAATAATTTAAGAGTTCTACAGGCTGTTTGGCTGTTTGTTGCAGACACTTTTTATTCCAAATATTGTTTTTTGTCAACAGTTTTTTTAAGAGTGCTACTGGTTGTTTGTTGTCGACACTTTTTATTCCAAATTTTGTTTTTGTCAACAGTTTTTATTCTAAGATGTTATCAAGGATGGCACTATATCTACAGCTTCATGTAAGTTTGTAAAGTCTGTCACCTGTTCCATCTACAAAGAAACCATTTCAAAATTCAGCCTTTAAGGATTTAGGTTAACGCTCCACTCCACAATCACTTAGGATAGAGTCAATTGACCGATTAAGGATTAGGCTAGTATAATTTTTAAAGAAAATCCTTATCATTTTTAATAATCAGTTTCAAGCAAATTTGCCAAAGCATCTTGGCATGGTTTTAACCCTCCATCATAGGTCTTGGAAATTTACATAGGTAATATCTATATGATTTTGTAACACATTAAAAAATTATCTTAATTCTAGATGGATCAGAGTATCACAGTACGCACAAACAAATAGTTAAATTTCATTCACTGTAACACACCATTATATACGTTATTGTTTCTCAGCAAAATCATGTAAAAGTACACTCATGTTTATACATTAATCTGGGACCATTAATTTACCCAATGACCTTCCATTTTCATTTATCCTAGCTTCTAGGCGATACCCTGCATGATACTACCGATGAGTCTATGTATATTCTGGGTCAATCTGGATGGTTTCTTAATGTATCTCAAGATCCTCTTTGCTGCTCGCCAATGTGTAATCTTCAGTGATGCCATGAATCTGGATACTGCATCAATTGCATCACTGATATATGGTCTCGTCCAAGATTTGTCATCTCCAATGTGTTACATCATCCCTATCCAAGAATGGATAGAGGAAGCTTGTGGATGTACCTTCCAACCTTAGCATGATATTGGTTCTCTTATCCATATTCACGCACCCGCTTCTATATTTTTCCATTCTATTATATGTATTCAAACTCATGATCATTTTGTTTTTGATATAGCCTGGTTTTGGTTTATTTCCAAACACAAAGGAAGAGCTTATGATGTAGATGAGGAGTTAGAATGGTTGCATTGGTTTTATGATTTTTCTATTTTTATTTTTCTTTCCAAAGTTGCTCTTGATAACACTAGTGGATTATGATTTTTCCTAAATCAAGTTGTAACACATTGTAAAGTTGCTTTCAACCAGGTTTCTCCCCTCCTTTCTATTGGGGATTTGTGGAGTTTTAATCAAAAATTTACTCTACCCCGACGAGTTCACCAACATGCTCTCTGTCAAGATGTTGGAGTCCTTCCTCGTGGGGGATTGGGCTCATATGGTGGCGTTTTTAGTTTTTGTGGACTGGGACTTTCCCAGTTACCATGTTACCCATATAATGTAACTATCTTGCATTACATTGTACTTAGTTGTTCTTTGAGGTAATAAATGAAGTGTTTAAAAAAATCGATACCAGGAAAAAGTTGGTAAAACTTGCAAAGCTCGTGAGAAATTGGATAATTTTGCAAAACAACCAAGGACGATCCAAGCAAATCAACAAACAAGGTTCAAGCCATTTAATTTCACATTACTTATAAAACTAGAAATGAAATGACTATTTAAATTATAATATATTCAAGTACAAAGGACTTGCAAATACGATGCAATAGTATTAGCTTGGAACATGACCTGTAGAACAAATGAAGACACAATGCTTAGAGGCTACTGAAAATCTCCTAATGCTACTGTACACTAGATTCTAGTCAAAACATATGGACATGTGCATCAAATAAAAGTAGTGAGAGTACTATAGCTCAAAACATTTGTCACATCACATATGGAATATACGTAAAAAAAAAAACCTTACATTATCAATCATATTTAGATACTTAATTTTAAAGTCCAGCATCACATGTAAGCCTATACCTCCAAGTAAATTTAACAAGAAATTCCTAACAGAAATTCACAATAAAAACTAGTATCAAACAACTAATTATTATACAAATGCATAAATAGAGAAGTCTCAAACCAACTACCGTGAATTCAACACCACTACTTTCTACTCCCCCATGCTAATATACAGAATCATGGATAGCATGTCTAGATGGATGTTATAAAGCAAGAAGTTGTTCAGTGCAACCCTCTTCTGATTCTATAAAACAAATCATAACATCGACGATCACAGGATCGGATCTCCCATGCTCGTTTAAATCTGGAAATCACTTATAAATAAACAGATATGGTAATATGCAGCGATGGAGGATCACGATGACAGGATCGGATCTCCCACGCTCGTTTAAATCTGGAAATCACTTATAAATAAACAGAGATGGTAATACACAGCAATGGAGGATCACGATCACATGATCGGATTAAGGAGAAATCAATCGCCAGAGAGGATGCAAATCACCCAATTCTTCTATCTCCAACACACATATCTTTCTTGCAATTTAAATGAATAATTGCAAACAAACTGTTCGGCTATAATTCTTTTCGACAGAATAAGGATAAGGTGCTTACAATTTAAACAATAAATGTAATGAACAGTCCATGAATACATATTTTTGACAAACCATAGAGAAAGTGCAGATCGCCCTATCTCCTTTCATCATCATATATAAACTTCTTACAATTTAAACAATAAAATATAATACACAGTCCATTAATACATAATTTCGACAGAGTGCATATCGCCCGATCTCTTTTCCTCATGATATATAAAATTCTTATAATTTAAACAATAATATAATACAAAGTCCATGATTACATATTTTCGACAGAATGCAAATCGCTCGATCTCTTGTCCTCATCATATATAAATTTCTTACAATTTAAACAACAATATAATACACAGTCCATGAATACATATTTTCGACAGAATATAGGGAAAGTACAGATCGCCCGATCTCCTTTCCTCATCATATATAAATTTTGCAGTCAACAAATAGTTTGCACACGAACAATAGTTTGCACACAAAAGACCAGAGATCATAAATTGTTTTTTAGATAGATAACATGTTGTATAGTAAAGCAATCACTAAAATCAGGATGATCAAATAAACGGCTGTAGTTAAAATAATAACTTTCTTTTGGAATTAACCATCAGCATTCCTATAACTCAAAAGTTATGTTTTACAAACATAAAAGCAGTGAGGTGCCAAATCATCTTTCCAGAATGTGGTATTATCCATACCTCAATTGCATATGGAGATGTTGTGGTAGCATATCGACTGACAAGATGTCCATGTTTGTCAACCAGAAATTTGGTAAAAAATTGTAAACAGGACATGAGGGCCTGCGCGGTGTGGGATTTCAGGCAGATTTGAGTTGGGATTCTTTTGAATAATGTGTAGAGAAAACAATGGTGGAACAGTTGTAAGCCATACAACCTCAAAATATCTGAAATTGGGAGTCCGATTTTCTGAAACCCTAAAACCTGTTACAAAGATATATACAGAACACATGGGCTTCAACCCCTCGGATCAAGATGTATAAATAAAAATTTCATACGAAAGCAAAGCAGGGAAATCTTACCTCCTCATAAAACTGTGCAAGGCGTTGGAAATCCGTTGTTTCCCTCGCCACATGATCGAGATAAATTCAGGCCATGGAAATGGAGGAAGAAATCACACTCCAACTCTTTTTCTAGTCTTTCGTCATCACTGGAATATAAGGACATAAGTGTCTGTTGATTCAATTCCAATATTCAGTATAATTCAAAAGTTTCCTGCGAAAATACCTTGTGAAAATTGATGTTGTCATCGAACTGCATAACCCATCCAAGCTTTGTAGAAAGGAGCCATGTGATGGAAATTTGTTTATCCTAGAGGTGGAGGACATGCATTCAACTGCATGCAGCCATAAATCCATGCACACATAAATCCATGCATGGAATCATTTGATTTGAATTTGCAGCCTTCAGAAATTGCAGGTGATTGCTTGCACAACAAGTAAGTTAGAGCAAGAAGTTTCGCGTAAAGTTTTAAGGTAAGGTTTTATTTTTTTATTTATTTTAATGTTGCGCAATGATAAAAAATAGTCAATTCAAAGTTATTGTCCAATTATAAAATAGTAATTTCTTTTTTCTAACTAATTATAACTACAAATTTTATGTTAACATTAATCTAACTTTAAAAAAAATATATATTGATTGCAGTTAATAGAAATAACCGGAACATATAGCTAAAAATACAGTTCCAACAATGAAAAAATACAATTTGAACAAAAATTTTAAACAAGTGATTTTCATAATGTATTAATTCATTAACATCAAATTTCTTATATTTTATTAACTTTAACATAATAAAAAAAAACTTAATATTTTTTAATTAAAGAATACATAAATAGTTTTATATCTTCAACATTGTTAATAATTAATTTCTATTTAATTTTCTTAACTTTAAAAAAAAAATTATCCTCATTATCAATAATAAACAAATAAATTTTGTATTTTAAAAAATATAAATATAAATCTTAATATATTTTTGTATTTTAAAAAATATAAATATAAATCTTAATATATGTATATTTGAATATGATGTATTTCTTAATAATTTTTTTTTTCAAATAGAAAAAACCTATAACTTGTTATTCATCCACTAAGAGAATCAAAGCTACATTATCTTTAAAAAAACACAGTTTTTAAGGTTCCAGAAGCATCAACCAGCATGTCTACATTGTCATCTAGACTTAAAAAAAATTGTCCTCTAAATCGTCTTTCTAACATACTAACACCACCCATGTTTATACTAGCAATACAGATCTAGTATCTGCCATAAACATAGAGATTTTTAGTCTTGAAATGTCTTGGGAAACATTACTAAGATCTCACAGAAAACTAGAAGAACTCTAGTCTCTCGACCTTCTCGTTATCGATCCATTCCTCATAAAATATTAAACCATCCATATCCCTAAATAGACATGAGTAAAAGAATGGAAAGAAAACCATTCATTTAAGACTTGAACTCTACAAACCCATTGTTCCAATTGAAGTACTTGTAAAATTGTACGACCAACAACCTAATCAATGATAACTTTAGAGTCACTAGCAACATGAATGCTAAATATACTCCTCTTTTGTGCAAACCAAAATAGCCTCCACAACTAGGGTAGCTTTTAGGGGCGGAATTTCGCTAATTGGCTATTTTGGGTTTTTTTTTCAAAAAATAAATTCACTATTTGGTCATTTTTAGTCTCTAATATCACCTATATTTACATAAAAATTATCATATTATTGGCCAAAAATTAGAATTTTCAATATTAAATTGTATGTTTCATATTTAATATTTGCCTACCTATCTATATATATGTTTTTTCAATCCAAAATAATCACCTAAAATACTACACTTAAGTATATTATTAAAATCCTTAAAAAATACCTTGTCCACAACCCAAGTAATATAAGCAACGGTGGCAAACTGTCATATTATCATCTTAAAATAGAATTCTTTACTAAATGTTTTATTGAACACCATCCATAGAATATAAATGGTAAGGAATTTTTTACTCAATCTTTTATTGAACATCATCCACAAGATATGAATGAGTCCATACTTTGTACTCTTGGACCTTCATCGATAATGATAATGACAACCCAAACATTTCATCCAAACCTTATAAATTACCCAGGACAATCCTCCTTAATGGCTCTCTAATGGCTCTAGAATCATTATTATGTCCTAAAAATTATTTAAATCAACCAAAAACTCCAATATTCTTTGGAAATTGCAATTTTATCATTTAAATATAGTCAAAGCTACTCATAGCATTCAAATAATACGTTCAACAAGTGGTAAAATGTAATTTTTTACAAATAATATTTTATTCAACAACATCCATGGACTATTTTACTCAATGTTTTATTGAACACCATCCATAAGATATGAATGATTTCATAATGTGTACTCTTCAACCCTCATTGATAATGATCTGACAACCCATCTCGTCCCAACCTTATAAATTACCGAATACCAATCCTCCTCAAACATGAATGGCTCTAATGGCTCTAGGATCATTATTACGTCCTCAAAAATTGTTTAAATCAACCAAAAAATCTAATATTCCTTTTTGATTGCAATTTCGTCATTTAAATATAGTCAAAGCTCTTCACAACATTCAAATAATACATTTGACTAACTTTACCCATTTATAAGGAACTAAAATGAAAGAAGATTGTCTTGACATGCTTCGATGGACCTTGACGTGTATTTTATGTCCTTCAAATTTGGACTTTTTCTTCCGAACAAAGGAAGTAATAGAATTTTTTTCCAGCCACATATCCTCGGTGGCTAAAGGGAAAGTAATAGAAGGGGAAACATGAAATGTATAGATATTAAATTTCCTTGGTAGTTGCAAAGGAAGTAATAAACGGGAAATTTTGTCTCCATCCTCGTTTTTCATGGGTATTATCACACATCAACATTGATATTCACTATATTCCTTACGTCTTAAGCCTATCTTCTTACTTTTCACATAGTTTTCCTTAGTCCCTACACAATGATGGATCAAGGTTGTCTTGGCATTCTTTAGAAGTGGACATTATTAATCCATCTATATACTTCACGTTTCAACTCATCCTTCTACTTTCTATATAGTTTTGAATATAAGAAAAGTAGGGCTTCTGATTTGAGTAGAGCTAAAAATGAAATATTTTCTTTACATGCTTTAAAGGAACTATACGTTTAATGATGGACTCCCCGATAAGTCCATGAAAATGTATGGATATATTAATGAGGACAAATTAGCATTCACTCAACTTGCATTATCTCTCCACATCGTTGATGTATTGAATGCTTTAACTCTTGGATAGAGGTAGTTTGGTGGTGTTGTCACCCCGTTCCATATCTTTGGGTCGATAGGAATCTTCATATTCAATATCAAGAAAATCAAGAAATGCATCAAGCTCCACATTGATAGTCTCTTTAATGGTTCACCCTCGTCTCATCAATCAGCTTCATGATTCATGAATTTGTGGAATTTGTGAAGTGTGCATGTGGTTGAGAAGAGGTCATATGTGGCCCCATATGCGTTATATGGAAAATGGAGTGGAAGGCTCGATGGGTTGAGAATCACAATGACAGGTAAATTGGCAGTCAAATATGATACGTAATTATATTTAATATCCTGTCATTGATTTTCAATCAAAGGTTAGAAAATGGTTAAAGACAGGTACATTGAATAAAAGTTTGAAGTGAGATTGGAAATGTGTCACATGCTGTAACGTCTGCCTTGGTACTTTAACTGACCATAAACTTGAGGACACTTGCGAAGTGACCTACCCGAATAAACTTTAGTAAATGGTCCTTTGAATATTGGAAATGCTTGAACGACACTTATAGAAATTGATGCTTTACTTAATAAATAAATGCTCTGCTTAATGATTAGCGAATTTATAAAATGAATGTTATATATGCTCGAATGAATGAAATGTTATGAAATGAAAGTGATTAGATGATATATGCTGAATTGGGAATCATGAAACTGAAATGATTAAATGAAAATATTTTTATAAGGAAAACGTTGAATGTTAGATATGCTCGACTGACTGAGATAGAATGATGAATGATATATATGCTTAACTGATTGAGAGAAAATGATGAATGAAATATATGCTCGACTGACTGAGATATTATGATGAATGACGAAATGACTTTAAAATGAAAATGATGAATGAAATATATGCTCTACTAATTGAGATATTATGATGGATGATGAAATATTTCATAGTGCAATGCTACTAATGTGTGCTTTGAGTGTGTGTGTGTGCAGTGGTAGGTAAGATGATTTACCGACTGACCCACAATGGAACTATAGGGGTCGTAAGAACGAAAAGAACACATAGGAGTACGACGACAGACTGTCGACCCTGAATTAGCACTCCACGCATGGGTCACAAGCTTGCGAGCTGGTCCGGGGAAGCATATGCCATATGGGTGAGGCTATACCGAATTGGTCACATATGAGAGTTGAGGGGCGATTGATAAGGAGAACCTTATCCCTCAACAGCCCTTAGTCTCCAAGAAGTGCAGTCGATAGATCGCGGTAATGACTCCCCGATCGCTACACAGTTCTCCTCACAAGAAGAAAAAAAAAGAATTGTCGGAAGGACCCGCCGAAGAGGTACCTAGACAAAAACAGGAAGAGATTATTAATCAATAATATAAAGTTTAAAGAAATATAATAAGAGAAATAGATTTATTTTATTATATTTGAAGAAAATGAGAAAACTTGAAATATATTCGAAGTTTTAGCAAAAGAAATATTTTAATCCATTTCGTTATTATTATTCTTTGAAAAAGGAAAACTTGATCTAGGTTGAAGGTTCTAAATAGAAGAGATAAATTATTCTTCATTATAGATATTTTTGAAAAAATGAAAAATAATTAAAAGTAGATTAAATAATTTAATGAAAGAATATTTCTTATTTCATTTGATTATTTTAGAAAAGAGAAAAACTTAGGAGACATTGTGTCCATCTACTAGAAAACATATGAACAAAAAGATTAATGAATAAACTTATTAGTAAGCAAAATACAACTAGAACTCTAGTAGAAACCACTCCACCTACATCCCACTGATTTAGGGATTAGAGAAATTAACTAAGGAGACAATGTAGGGATTTAGGTGTACACTTAAAGATAAAGTGACACTTGTATTACGAGAATAAATATTAGAGAATTATTAAATTAAATAATATTTTTGCATGATGACACACTTTGCATCGATATTTTGGTTATAAAAGAAACAGAGGAGAAGGAGAATGAACACTCTTGCTCCCTAGTGATGGACGGGCACCGTAATAGAGAATTTATCTTGTGATTCTTGTGAGTTGGGTTGAGTTGTCCAGGAATTGGGAGATCCCAGTAGAAAGCTTGCATTGTGTGTTCTTACGACCCCAAAATGCTCGGGGGTTCGGGGGAAAGAAGAGTACCCCTGAAATGGTAGGGAGGTCAACTGAGAGGTCTTCGGTAAATCAAAAGTTTGGATGTTTGGATCAAAGTGGTAAGGGACATCGGCTACAACAACCTACAACCCTCGGAATCAGGGCTACATAGATATTCTTTTTGGGGGACCCCGAAATGGGTGTCCCTACATTTGGTATCAGAGCCGGTTGAGCCTTGAGGGCACTTGACTCACATTAAGCAGGGGCTTTCAGTAAATCGTCAAGCAAGGATTGATCCAGATCGACGGTACTTCAATGCATTCATCACCTTGCAGCTGATTGTCGAAAACAGGTTCATTTATTTAATTCTTTTATCTTGTTAAAGTTCATATGGCGTAATATGTGAATAGGAGTGCATAAATTTATTTGCTGAAATTAATTGACTTGAAAAGAGAGATCTAGATCTATGGCTTTATCTTTTTCTAAAGAATCTTGTTGGGATTTTTGAATTGGTCTACACTCTCAATCTCTGTGTAAATTAAGAATTGTGATCGTGGGTGATCAAATATGTATTTAGGCTAATAAAAGAAGTATATTTTTGTTGAAATATTTTAACTTCTAAGAATATTATATTGTGTACTTTATTATTCCGGAGATGTTTCATTCCTCTTATGGGACTTTGTTGTATATTCGGAGATGTTTATTCCTCCGTGGAGAATGTGGTAACTTGGGTTATTAGACTTCCCTAGTGGGGTCGGCCCCATATGTGTTATGTGAGTCAAAGGGTTATTAGATCACCCTAGAGGGGTTGGCCCAATCAGCATTATGTAAAGTGGTTAAGTTGGGGCTGACCTAGTTAGTGTAAAAGTCAAGTCCGAGCTGTGTATAAATAGAGGAGGTGTGTTCCTCATTTAACACACATTCACTCACTTGTGATTGGTGCATAGGTGAGAGAGAGATCTGCTATGAAGGAGAAGGAGCTCATGTTTGTGGATTACATCTTTGTATTTGTTGGTCATCTATATTGAGGAAGCTTTGCTAGGTTTTATACCCCATGAGGTGTTCGGGTACACAGGGTACTACTAAAGGACCGAACACCAAGAACAACCACTTCACACAAACAGATCACATATCAACACACCGATGTTTTGACGTGGTTTAAACCCTCTTGAGGGAAACACTCCACGACCCTGGCCAAATAGCTTCTACAGGACAATTTATTATGCAAAGAAAGAAAGTTACAAATGAGCTTCTTATAATCGATCAACTAAACAATGACCCTCCATGCTCTTTAAATAGAGATCATGGACCAATCGGGTGTTAAGCCACGGATCAAGGTTAGGTTTGATCTAAGAGAAGTTGACCCGTCGGATCACTCTATGTCGGGAACATATCGTGACCGTCGGATTAAGTATTTACAAATGCATACTAATGCATACTAAAGAAACACACTATACCTAACGGATATATTACACAAGTTGATCTTAACTAACTCCTAAGTGTCTAAATATCCTAACATCCCCCCTTAAGAACAACTTGGGATAGGATTGAAGGATTTACAAAAGTGACACTATTAGGAGAAGGAAGGAGGCATTAGAGCCTATCCCCCCTTAATGACAAGTTCCTGAACTCCTAACATAGATCGAAGTTTAGAAAACTTCGCTTCTGTAAGAGACTTGGTGAAGATGTTTGCAACTTGATCATCTGTAGGGCAAAAGAGCACTTCAAGAACACGATCATGAACAAGATTTCTGATGAAGTGCATATGTAGCTCAATGTGTTTGCTGCATTGATGTAGAACTAGATCTTTGGAAAGCTTGATGGCACTTTGATTGTCGCACCAAAGTGGAGTAGGTTGTTGCTGCTCGAAGCCAAACTCTGAAAGGATCTGTCGAAGCCATAAAGCTTCCTGACTGGCATTAACTGCTGCTCGATATTCTGCCTCTGTTGAAGAAAGAGAAAGAACTTGTTGTTTCTTACAAGCCCAAGTAATAGGTCCAGATCCCAGACTGAAAACATAGCCTGCAGTAGACTTTCGATCATCAGGATCGCCGGCCCAGTCTGATTCAGTGAAACCAACCAACAAAAGTTCCCCCCTGTACTGTAATGAATCCCAAACTGAACTATACCTCAAATATATCGAAGTATTCTTTTAGCTGCTTTCCAGTGACTTTCATGAGGTGTCTGCATATAACGGGAAACATGACCAACGACAAAGGAAAGGTCAGGACGGGAATGAGTCAAGTATAAGAGACTACCAACAAGCTGACGATATAAGGTGGCATCGACTTCAGGTGAAGTACAAGTGGCAGAAAGTTTGACTCCAGACTAGAAGGGAGAAGGAGTCGGTGTACAATCTTCCATGTGAAAGCGACGAAGAAGGTCACAAACATACTTAGACTGAGAAAGAAAGATTCCTTCTTTGGTTTGCAGGACTTGGAGACCAAGAAAATAATGCAAACGTCCTAAGTTTGACATTTCAAAATTTTGTTTAAGACTGGATTTCACATGGGTTATAAGCTTAGGGTCACTACCAGTAAGAATAAGGTCATCAACATATAGAACAAGTATGATGAGATGGTTTCCTACTTTCTTGGTATAGACATTGGGGTCAGAATGGCATCTAGAAAATCCAGTGTCAAGGAGAAATTTATCCATTTTGGCATACCAAGCTCTAAGAGCTTGCTTAAGGTCATATAAGGATTTCTTAAGGCGACAGACAAGGCTAGAGTTATTCTGAACATAGCCAGGAGGTTGTTCCATGTAAATTTCCTCCTGTAAATCACCATGTAAGAATGCAGACATGACATCCATTTGATGGACTTCCCAGTTGTGTAAGGCTGCAAGGGAAAGAACAAGGCGGATGGAGTTCATTTTTGCGACGGGAGCAAAGGTTTCATTGTAGTCAATCCCTTCAACTTGGGAAAAACCTTTGGCAACTAACCTTGCCTTAATTCTTTCAACACTTCCATCTGATGCATACTTAGTTCCGTAGACCCATTTACATCTGACAAGTTTTCTTCCTGTTGGAAGAGGTACAAGATCCCAAGCATCATTCGCCATTAAGGAAGGATATTCTTCATCCATGGCTGCATCCCAATCTGGATTCCCTGAAGCTTCTGCAAAATTTTCTGGATCATGATTCTCAAAAACTTGAGCCAAAAGAGAAGAGGCTCGCTGAAACTGAGAACGTGTTCGACGTTGATCTCTAGGATCACCGACAAGATCACCAGCTGATTCACATGTTGAATGGACCCATCGAGGAAGCACTTGTGCTGGTGCAACTGGAGGAACATGAGCAGGCGGAGGTGGATTTTCATCCTCACTGTCATCATCAGAAATTGGATTTGGAAACCTGTCAAGGAAGTTGGAAGAAGAATAAGAAGGCACAAACACCGAATCAGGCTCGCAGGCCAAAGATGGCACAATCGCCGAGTTAGGCTCACAGGCCAAGAGATTTTCATCAAATTTAACATCTATTCTAATGATTATATCATGAGAATGTGGTTGAACAAGTCTATAACCTTTTACATCTTCAGAATATCCAACAAAAATGCACTTTTCACTTTTAGGCTGCAATGCGTTCCGTTTTTCATTCAAAATGTGATCCCATGCTTCACTACCAAACACACGGAAGTGACTTACATCAGGTTTAGTTTTACTCCATGATTCTTCTAGTGTTATACCTTGTAATGTTTTAGTGGGGGTGTAATTAACTATGTAATTTGCACAATTAATGGCTTCAGCCCAAAATTGAAGACTTAGTCCCTTAGATTGGATCATACAATTAGCCATTTCTTTTAAAGTGCGGTTCTTCCACTCAGCGACACCATTTTGTTGTGGTGTATATGGAACAGTGTGTTGTTGTTGGATGCCTTGTTCAATGCAGAAAGTAGTGAACTTATTGTTAACATATTCTCCTCCATTGTCAGATCTTAACTTAATAATTTGATGACAAGATTGTTTTTCCACAAGGGCCTTGTAGGCCAAGAACAGGTTAAATACTTCTCTCTTAAGTTTTAGGAAATAAACCCAAGTGCGTTTGGTGTAATCATCAATGAAAGTTAAGAAATATTTGAAACCAGAAAAGGAAGCAGACGGAAGAGGACCACACAAGTCACTATGCATAAGCTCCAAGGGAACCGAGGTGTGCCAAGAGGAACGTTTGTCAAAACTGTCCCAATGATGTTTTCCGAGTACACAACCGGAGAAAACACCATCCCTGGAAGATACCATCGGAAGACCTGTCACCATATTTTCTTTACATAGTTGTTGCAATGAGCGATAATTTAAGTGACCAAATCGCTCATGCCAAAGTTTGCTCAAGTTATCACTATGAGAAACAAAAACTTAGGGGAAAGGTGATGACCCAAAGTTGTTAAAATTGTACAACCTGGTAATATCATCAACAATTTCGGTAGCTAGGGCCTGTTGAGGATCTTTAAAATCCTTGATTACAACTTGGTGAGGTGTAAAGGTCACAGTTTCACCTCCACCAGAATGAGTGATCTGATAGACTGATAACAAATTGCAGGAAATTCTTGGAACACATAGTACATCACTAACATGACCATTATCTACTGGAACTGTTCCAGCTCCTACAACACTTAGAGATCTATCATCACCAACAAATATTTGTTTGGTGTTACATTCATGCATAGTAGAAAAGATGGCTTGATCCTTAGCCATATGATAAGATGCTCCAGAATCAATGAGCCATTCATTTGAAGTAGAAGAAGAAGATGCATTATAAGAATAACCAGAAGCACAAAGTGCATGTCCATGAGAGGCAGATTCTGAAGACGAATCTAAGCTGATGTGGTGCTTCTTCATTGCTGCTTCCAAGGTTGCCATCTTCTTGAAACACTTAGATTCATCATGATTATCTTTTCCGCAATAGTTGCAATGACGCTCAGTCTTCTTTCCTTTTGGCTTGGATCCTTTGTCATTTTTTAAAGAATGAGCTGACTGAGAGGGTTTTGGACCCTTTTTTAACTTATTATTGCAAAAATTTTGTTTCTTGGGAGGCTTGGACTTTTCTTTCTTTTGGGACAATAAGGTTTTCCCAGATGTATCTACATTGTTGATTATTCCAAGATGAATGAGTTTATCTTGTTCTCTAATCAAGGAATCACAAAAGGATTCAAGACTAGGCTCTTGATAGCTAGCTGCATTCAATGATGCTTTCATGGAGTGAAATGTAGATACAAAAACAGAATATGCAGGTCCAAGTTTGGAAAGAATATGATAAATGCATTGTTTGTCTTCCCTCTCAATCTTACATTCTGCACATAAGAGTTTAAGAGTTTTGTACTTAGATAAATAATCTTGAATACATGAAAAGTCACTTGGATTTAAAGAAATGAACTCATTTTCGAGTTGGTGACCTAGAATTTCATTATGTTTACCAAACACAGATTCCAACTTGTCCCAAGCAGCATTAGGTTCATCAATTCTAGATATGTGGAATCGCAAATCAGTAGAGACTAACATCCCAATCAATCCATGAGCTTCATCACATCTATTTTCCCATTTTATTTTCTTATCATCATAAGTGGGTTCTTTTTCTTTCCCTGAGGTAATTATGAAAAGTCCCCTACTTCGTAGAACATCCTCCATACGAGATTTCCATGGGAAATAGTTGGAACTGTTAAGTAGAATATCACAAGGGGCGGCCATATTTGTAAATTAATGGATGTAAAAGTAGAAACCAATAGTCTTGATGTGAAGAGCTCGAAAAAATAGGCAGTTTAAAAAAAAACAGCACTGAAAACTGACTCTGTATGATGAAGTTATGCTTGAACAAAGAAACTATTAAAGATGTCCCCAATAGTGACGTGGCAGCTAGAGAATGTCTAGCAAAAAAAAAAGAACCCCCCTCTTCCCAAGATGAACCTTTTGACAATCACTTTACAAGAAATTTGCTTTAAGTGAACCACTTTTGTAAAATAAGTGATTTCACTTTTACAATGATATTACTTTTAAATAGTGCAACAATAAAAAAAACTTAAGTGACTCACTTGTATTTTTATTTTTTATTATTTAAGTGAGATACACTTTTACAATAAAATAACTTGAAAATAGAAATTGCATGCACTTTTTTCTTTTAAAAGTAACTTTCTAAGACTTGAACTCATGACCTATTAAGGAATAAAGCAACTTTGAACCAAGTGAGCTAGATTAAAAGGTATGTAAAATATGAGAATGAGGAACGGGCTTTTATTTTTTTTTAACTATTCTTGCTCGGTTTGCGTGCTTGCCCTTTTTCCTGCAAAACAAACCACAAATCGAAACAAAAAAAAAATTCCACACTTGTGGAGTTAGATCTTGTTAGCTTGCCCGGAAAGTCTCTGTTTTCTCTTTGTTTCTGATTTACCGAGATCGCGAAAGGTGCACGGCAAAGAGCATACGCAGCCGAGAAAAACCCTTTCACTTTTTGTTTCTGATTTGCCGAGATCGCTCAAGGTGCACGACAAAGAGCATACACAGACGGGAAAGCAACAATTCGAACCCAAAAAAAAATCTAACAGTTAAAAATGATGAAATATGAGATTTTTTTCCTTTAAAAAAAAAAAAATTTGCATCACTGTAACATTATACCTTAAGATCTGATGAAATACGCGTTTCTTAAGCAATCGGGAACCGTTTTCGTTCAAACGAAAACTATTTTCCAATGGAAACGATGCGCCAGATGCAATGGACCACCTCCCATAGCACAGAAATGCACAGAAATACCAGAACTAGAAACCCTTTCGAGTTTCAGCAACAACAGTTCAAGATCTAGATCATAACTAGAAGCGACACTTCATAAAAGCTCTGATACCATGTTCGGATACACAAGGTACTACCAAAGGACCGAACACCAAGAGCAACCACTTCACACAAACAGATCACAGATCAACACACCGATGTTTTGACGTGGTTTAAACTATCTTAAGGGAAACACTCCACGGCCCCTGCCAAATAGCTTCTACGGGACAATTTATTATGCAAAGAAAGAAAGTTACAAATGAGCTTCTCATAATCGATCAACTAAACAATGACCCTCCATGCTCTTTAAATATAGATCATGGACCAATCGGGTGTTAAGCCACGGATCAAGGTTAGGTTTGATCTAAGAGAAGTTGAGCCGTCGGATCACTCTATGTCGGGAACATATCGTGACCTTCGGATTAAGTATTTACAGATGCATACTAATGCATACTAAAGAAACACACTATCCCTAACGGATATATTACACAAGTTGATCTTAACTAACTCCTAACTGTTTAAATATCCTAACATGAGGGTTTCCCAGGATAAATCTGTGTCTTTTGTATTTATGCTATGGTTGTTGTTCTTTCAGTGATCCTATATATGTTATTATTGTGAAATTGAATATAATGCTGATATTTTCTGTCTTATCATATTGAATCTTAACATGGTCTCAGAGCTATCCTGATGGAAGGCAATGTATGGCACTTACGACACTTGCTTCACTTGTGATAATTTGGAGATTAGGGTTTTATACAGCAAAAACAAGTCATTGTGGAACTTTCACTATAAATCCTCTTTGGTGAAGGGTCGGGATCTGAAACCTTTACAGTTTGTATATAACATCCCCCTATACCTTGTGTCCAAAGGACATCCTCTAATTTGTTGTACTTTGTGATTTATGATTAGTACAAGTTAGGGTTTCTGCCTCTTCTAGATCTCAGTCATAAATAGGTGACCTAGGAAAAAAGGTCACAACTTGGGCTAGGAAGCTCCAAATGAAATTTTGTAAAAAGTGACAGATAGAGAACGGATTGTAGTCTCTCAGGTAAGTTTTTCAGAAGCCGAAGTTGAACCAATGACACGTGGTACGCTCTACAGGTTCGCTCTCCTATTTTATCCCATAAATAGGTCACATTGCGACACTTGGCATAACTCTCTCTAAGAGAATCGAATTGAGGTCAAAACTATGGGGTTGGAAATCTAAAAGGTCAGGATACCATAGGTAGAATTTTCAAACCCTGTGGATTTGTAATTTCATATATGCGTCAGAAACAATCAGGTCCATATTTCTGTCAAATTAGAATTGGATTTTAAGCACCTTCATTCTTGGCTTATGACTGCTGCGGGAATCTAGGGCTTCAGAGAAAGTTGGAATTTTGGAATTGGAGTCCATGGCTGAATTCTCCTCATCAAAATAGAAACTTAAAGACCAATATCAAATTTTTTGGTTGGGCAGAAGACCGAGCTTGATCAAACCCTAATTCAGGATTTTGATCGGAAAGGTGGAAAATTAGGGCTTCTGCAAAAGTTGGAATTTTTGAAATCTATAACCACGGATGGAAGCTCCTCAGAAAAATCGAAGTTTAGAGTAAAATATAGAAACTTTTGGTTGGGCAGAAGATCGGGCTTTATCAAACCTTAGTTCGGGATCCTGTCCAGAAGGTCCAGAAGTTTGAAAAGAAATTTTGAGCGGTCAAATTTTGCAGTTTTCAAAATTGAAGTATACCAGCTTGATCAACTCAGCAAGCCACATCTTTCAATCCATTCAGAAGTTTGAATTTTTAGGGTTTATCTAACAAACCCTAATCCAACTCCAGATCCAGTTTCAGCAAATCAAAGTGGATTGGGTTAATCTTAGAAGAGAATGAGATGGATACCTACATAAATGAAGAAATTCCAGTTCCAGAGGGAGATGAGGCTAAGACCTTACATAAGAAGACTACAATAAATCTCGATAGGTATTACTTGAGGAGATACAGGTATGTGTTGAAATATTTTCATGATTAAGTTTATGATATGTTTGTCTTCATATTATTGAGGTTAGTACAATCTTGATTAATTTTAGAAGTATGAATGCATGTGAATGATAGAATACATTCATTGATTAGGGTTATATGATTGTACTAATGTACCTGTGGTGTTGTATGAGGATGATGTTGTCTGCTAACAAGATACAGGTACATCAAGAAAGACAAATCAAGTTCTATGACCATGATGACATGAAGACAAAAGACTCATCCATAATCACTTAAAAGCTCTACTTACGAGGTATGTATGACTTTGTTCTACTATGCTTAACCTATGAGATATGAAAGTTCTAGCACAAGGTCTCTAAATCATTGAAAAGAACAAAGAAGATATTGTTTGGGTATGTTAAGACATAACCAAGTTTGATAATCTAGGTATGTTTTCCTATATCAAGTTAGAATCATACTTTGTTAGGATCTTAGGTTAGTATACCTATGTATGAAATGATCATGACCATACATACTTAAGACTATCATGTTTGGATAGTATTGAGACTATACTAATGAATGTATGATTATATATGATATCATGAGGATGACACTAGTGCACACTTGAGTATGCATAGAGGTCCAGGATGGATAAGAAGTTCAAAGACATATAGAGATCAAGCGGGAGGCAATCATAAAAGATAAGTTTTTGAATTGTCATTTGAATATCTGAAATAGTAAATGATATTGCTTGGAATAGTTGTATGCATATTTCTATTCCTAGAATATATCATGCATAGTGTAAGCATTCATATAGCATTGAATAGTATACTACTAATATGCATATGATGGGTAAGTTGAACAAACATTCCATTGTTGTTTGTCTAGAATGAAACCTCTTTGCTGACAAGCTGAGAGCTGTGCACGCTCTCAACAGTATGTTTTGGTAGAGATGGAAGGCATCTAGATAACCACTGTATGCATACAGGATATGGAAAAGTGTTGTGCTAAAGTATTGGTCAAGATAGTTGCATAACCATGTGAATCATATTTGTATGCATAATAGTTTATCATGTCAACATGATTTGATGATTATGAAGTATTACTAATCATGTAATTAACTTTGATTTATAGGTAAGATCATGAAGAATGATGAACACTGAACAAGTGATAGATGTTCAACAAGAAGACTTACAAATCAAACACACTATAGAAGGCTCGTGGCTAGAAGATTCTCTTAGAAAGAGGAAGAGGATCATGACGAGATGTTTGCTCCAAATGGCTAGATAAGACTATTATCTTAATTGTGTAATTGAAGAAAGCTTTGTATGGATACCCAAGATGGATAGTCATTTGGTGAGCTTAATGATCACCATGGGTGATGTGGATTTCAACCTTTGCTACAAGATTGAAGATGGTGTCTACATACAGATGACATTCTTCTCTTAGATGGATGCAAGAAGGAACTCACCACAGAGTTCGAAATATCTTGATGCTCATATCAGTAGACCCATCTGATGAGAGATGGCATGGATATATATGCAGAAGAACACTCAATGCAGAGTGTGAATGATGTTCAGTCACAGAGGGAGTGCTGATAGCTTCTTGACAAGCTTGGGCTTTACCAAAATTAAAGCTGATCCTAACATTTACCTTAAGGTTATGGATGATGAACCTGTCATACTATTACTGTATGTGGATGATCGCTTTCTAATAGGGAATGAGAAACAGATCATGGAAAGCAAGAAGAAGCTACAGAATTTGAGATGAAAGATCTTGGATTGATGCATTACTTCCTAGGTTTGGAAGTATGGCAAGGCTCAGAAGGAATCTTTCTCAACTAGGGAAAGTATGCTGTGGAAATATTGAAAAGATTTGATATGTTGGAATGTAAAGCCATGTCCACTCCCATGGATTCCAACTTGAAGCTGTTAGTAGATGACTCATCGGAGTTAGTGGATGTGACTATGTACAAACAAATTATTGGGTCATTGATGTATCTGACGAATACAAGGACGAATATATGCTTTGCTGTGAAACACCTTGAGATGGTATCTAGTGGAACCTAGGCATGTTCACCTGATAGTTGCAAAGCATGTGATGAGGTACCTAAACGGTACGATAGACTTTGGTCTATGTTATCTTGGAGATCATGATTTCAGATTGTATGGCTACACAGATGCTGACTGGGCAGGAATTTTATCAGACAGGAAGAGCACATCAAGCGGATGTTATTGTCTGGGATCTGCCATGATCTCGTGGTTTAGTAGGAAGAAGTCTAGTGTGGCTCTCAGCACAACTGAAGCAGAATATATAGATGCTTGCTTTGCTAGTTGTGAAGCGATATGGCTTCGGAAGTTGTTATCAGGATTTTTTGACTTAGAGATGAACCCCACTGTGATGTCGTGTGACAACTAGAGTTGTATAAAGATGACAGAGAATCCAGTGTTCCATGATAATTCAAAGTACATAAAGATCCAATATTTCTATATACGGGATATGGTGCAGAAAGGAGCTACAATGCTCGAGTATGTGAGCACTGACGAACAAGTTGCTGATGTATTAACCAAACCTCTATCTCGAATAAAGTTTGAGTATTTCCGAGACAAGCTTGGTGTAGTTCAGAAGGACCCTCCTCGAAAGGGGGAGTTATATGGTCGATGATGATATTTGGATATTGGTATATCATTGTGGATACCTGTATCGATGATAAGGATACTTTATCGATGATGTGGATACTTGTATCGATGATGAGGATACATGTATTGATGATGAGGTTACCTGTTCTGAAAGCAAGGTCAATGATGAGGTTACCTGTGCCAACAATGAGGTCGATGAGTGGTACATAGACTTGGTCTAAGATGATGAGCGGATTGTATCATCCTCGGACTTCGGTCATCCATAGACATATGTCTCCGAGAAGTGGTCCCTAGTGGATAAGAGGGATTGCATCGTCCCTGGACTTAGGTCCCTTAATTGATCCGTAGACATATGTCTCCAAGAAGTGGTCCCTAGTGGACGAGAGGGATTGCATCATCCTTGGACTTAGGTCCCTGAATTGATCCGTAGACATCTGTCTCCGAGAATTGATGATAGGACTGCATCATCCCTAAACATTTGGTTCAAAATGTATGTGATAGGACTGCATCGTCTCCGAACGTTTGGTTCAAAATGTACACAATAAATCCTAGATCTGATCTAGGCCACATCCTGTATGAAAAAGGACTGGCTCTGTGGTGGTAAATCCTAGATCTGATCTAGGTCACATCCAGTATGAAAAAGGACCAGCACCATGGTCGGGATTACATCATCCCTAGACATGGATTTGTCTTAAACAGATCACAGACTACATCGTCCCTAGACATGGATTTGTCTTAAATGGATCACAGACTGCATCATCCCTAAACATGGATTTGTCTTAAACAGATCATGGACTGCATCGTCCCTAGACATGGATTTGTCTTAAATGGATCACGGACTGCATCGTCCCTAGACATGGATTTGTCTTAAATGGATCACGGACTGCATCATCCCTAAACATGGATTTGTCTTAAAAGGATCAAGATTGATCATCTTGTAAGTAGATCTAGATTGCATCATCCATATACATGAAAGCTGTCTTAAAGTGAGAGGGATTGATCATCCCGTAATTGGATCAAGTGTGGAGCAGATGATCCAGATGCTATAGATCGAGATGATCCATATGTTGTTGATCAAGAGGATCCAGTTGATGATGTGATGCTGTTGATCGAGAGGATCCAGTTGATGTTGTTATGATGATGATCAGTAGATCCAAACGATGAGGTTGTTGATCGGGTGATCCAGATGATGATGTTACTGTAGCTGTTTGAGTGCTGCAGAAGATGAAGACTCAGTACTAAAGATGTTGATGTTTCAGTATTGAAGATATTGAAGATGTTCTAGTAATTGTTTGAGTTACAGATGATGTAAGAAGAAAGCTTCCAATGATTTATAGATGTATCATGTATCATGTAGTTGATGACTCCTTGCTCCTGCAGATGTTGTTATAATATCCTTCTCGTTAAGGGGGAGTGTTGAAATATTGTAACTTCTAAGAATATTATATTGTGTACTTTATTATTCCGGAGATGTTTCATTCCTCTGATGGGACTTTGTTGTATATCCGGAGATGTTTAGTCTGCCGTGGAGAATGTGGTAACTTGGGTTATTAGACTTCCATAGTGGGGTCGGCCCTGTATGTGTTATGTGGGTCAAAGGGTTATTAGGCCACCCTAGAGGGGTTGGCCCAGTCAGCATTATGTAAAGTGGTTAAGTTGGGGCTGACCTAGTTAGTGTAAAATTCAAGTTGGAGTTGTGTATAAATAGAGGAGGTGTGTTCCTCATTTAGCACACATTCACTCACTTGTGGTTGGCGCATAGGTGAGAGAGAGATCTGCTACGAAGGAGAAGGAGCTCATGTTTGTGGATTACATCTTTGTATTTGCTGGTCATCTATATTGAGGAAGCTTTGCTGGGTTTTCTACCCCATGAGGGTTTCCCAGGATAAATCTATGTCTCTTGTGTTTACGCTGTGCTTGTTGTTCTTTTAGTGATCCTATATATGCTATTATTGTGAAATGGAATTTAATGCTGATATTTTATGTCTTAGCATATTGAATCTTAACAATTTTTCCTGTCTTTATTCCTGGAATTTTTGTAGAGCACGATAAGAAAGGTCTCAGACATTCCTAATGAAATGAAATCTTGTGTATTTAAATTATTTAAAACTCTATTATGAGTCTGTGACAACAAGAACAGCCCTTTCTTTAGAAGAAGTAGATCTCTGAGTTTTTATTAAGTAAAACCTGTTGCAATCCTGTGGGTAGCCTAAATGTTCCAAATCTATTGAGTCGGTCGACCACTTGTAAACTCTGTTTGTATATCTCTGTAAAACTTTGTTTGAACCCGGGATAGTCGATCGCTTATATCTCTATCTATGTCTCTCTATTTAAACTCTCTTTGCTTTTATCTCTTTTGAGGTTCAATGTAAGTTCCCAACTTGCATGAGTTAGGTCGGATCTCGATTGATTAACCATTAAACCCTGTTCATATATCTCTGTCAAACTATGTTTGAATCCGAGACAATCGATTGCTTGTATATCTATCTGTGTCTCTTTATATTTAAACTCTGTTCGCTTTTATTTTCCTTGAGATCCAATATATTTTTCTAGATCTCATGATGGAGTCGAGCACTCTGTTTTTGGCTATTTAACTCAGTATGCAATTTTATTTTCCTTGAGATCCAATATAATTTTTCCTGATCTCATGATGGATTCGAGCACTCTATTTCTGTTTATTTAACTCTCTATGCAATTTTATTTTCCTTGAGATCCAATATAATTTTCCCGATCTCATGACGGAGTTCAGCACTCTGTTTCTGGTTATTTAACTCTGTATGCAATTTTATTTTCCTTGAGATCCAATATAATTTTCTAGATCTCATGATTGAGTCGAGCACTTTGGTTTCGGGTATTTTAACTCTGTTGTATAAGAATTTGATGGGATCCCTGTATAAAACACTATCCCGAATTTTAATTATTGTTAATTAATTCGATACTTTGGTATGTATCTTTCTGAATTTGACTCTGACACTTTCAATCGGGTTGGTAATCCGTTATATACGTATTTGATTGAGATCGCCTCTTGTCCTTCCCTTATGCATTTACTCTCATTACTTTCGCAGATCAAGTTTAGGGCTTCTCAAACCATTACTTTGCCCTCCTTGTTCACACCTATGTTAGCAAATAGGTTTTCCTAACTTACAGATGGTCCAGAATAAAAAAATTGGATGCGGTTATAAATTGATCCCACGCTGCTCTGAGATCCCAGTTTCAACTATTCATCGTTGTCTTGAATTTGAAATCTCAACCATCCTGAGAATTGGGATCTAAGGTCTGTATCACCTGTTCAACACTCCCCTCTCGCCGAGCTCTATATTATTCCATCCTACAGACTCATGACTCTGTTACCTGTCTAACAATCTCAACGAACTCGTGAATCCTTCGTAGTATTGAGATGAACGTCTCTTTGCTGTAGACTAACATACCTGGAAGTGGGAATCGGTTGGAGACCTATTCTGCCATCTGTCAAGCAACCAACAACCCTGCAATGTCGCCTCATTGGCGTTATGATAACCGGAACATCCACGGTTGAGACCCTTGTTCCTTATTTAAGTTTTTCATTGAATGATTGTTTATACTTCATCTTAACCTGATAAATCGGTGAAAATCAAGTACCTTCAGTTGATAATAAAACCTTATTGATAGAGATCAAATCTTAGTAAATGGTCTCTGGTGATCCAAACTGGACTACATTCATCGAAAGAATGCCAATACCTAATATTCCGGAGAATCAAGGCATTTTAGAGTTACAATCATTACATAATCAAAGTCGGCTCCCAAGGAGCAAGTGTCACAAAGCTAGATTTGAACCGGGGTGGGGAGGATAACAACATTCCTCCCAACCACCCGATCTACACTCAATTGACCCTATGGAATCCATACTTATAGTGATACCGATGATGCTCTAATCAGCGAATTTAATGGTTATTTGCCCATCAATGAAGCTACGAGAAGATTGATAACGGAAATTTAGTTTGAAAACTTATTCATCATTTTTTGTGCAAGAGGTATTTTTTTCTAGTTTATTTTTAAAGCCTTCGATACTAATATGCAAACACAAATTAAGGAAGAAATAGTCTAGTAAGTATAAATTTTCGTCCAAAACGCAATTACTTTTAGCATTATGGAAACAATTTATATATTATATTCATTGTCAAGAAGAGTATTGTATTTATGATATCCGATTTCTTTTACAATCGATATGTTTCTTGAATGAATGTTTTAGATTAAAAAGGGTTAGGGTTTTATTTATATAGATGATAGATTAACATAAATATATTTTAGTTGCATAAGATATAATAGTACATGAAAAGGGAGTTAAGTGTTTAATATATATGTATAGAATATACGAATTGGTATATCCATACTTGGAAAAGAATATAGATGCTAAATTAATATAAAGGTATTTTAGTTGCATCCAAATGCAAGTGTTGATATATATTAGTACATGAAGAAGAATTTAAGTATTTTAGTTGTCGAAAAAGAATATAGATGATAAATTAATAAATATATTTAATTGTATCAGATATAATAGTATATGAAAAAGGAGTTAAGTATTTAATATAAATGTATCTTAGTTGCATAGAATGCAAAAGTTGGTATAGTCACACTTAAAAGAAATTAGGTATATGTATAAAGACACGGTCCTTACATTAACCGAAGGATAAGAGAATGAAGTCAATGGCTCTGAACAAGTCATCATAGTCATGGTTTGGTTTATGACCATTTCATTTTGATTAGATAAAGTCATGTGCTAAACAAATAATTACTTAAATGTATACTTGTTATGTAGTAGAAGGTTGGGCAATGATAATTTGGGTTATATACTTAATTTGAACAATTTGAACATGATTGTTGTATAAGATTAGGAAATAGGTATATGAGATTTATGCACTTCTTTTTCCAATGAATTAGTTGAAGAAGAATTAGTTAATGACACATACATATAGGTATACATATATATAATATTGTTTCATGATGCTTTAGAATTAGCATAACAAGATATTAGTCATGAATGGCAAATTGAAAAGTTAGGTGCATCAACAATGAATTAGCATAAGATAGATGTGGTTATGATGAAGTGAAACAAAAAACAGCATCATCATCTTAGTATGTTAAGTAGCGAGAGTTATAATATGAGATAGATGAGTAGCTATGAACATCTTATTATTATAATGTGTTCATGAAAAAGAAATAGTGAATGGGAATAGATTATTGCCTTAAATATAAATGAAGAAGGAACCTATGCCTTTTTATATATATATATATATATATATGTGTTAAATCATGAGAGAGTATGAAATATATATATATAATTGTCATACATGTAGAATATGCTACACACCATACAGACTTCATTTAATAAATGTGGATTCAAATATAGGAGTAAATTTGTATATATTATTTCATGATTATGAATTGAAAGTATGTCAGTAGGATTATATCTTGTATTTTATGGATGGGTATTGAATGATGTGAGTAGGTTGATGTACTCTATTGTATATGTGTGGATTGAAATATGTGAATAAGTTTATATATTTCTTTAATGAGTGAAAATGGAAATAGGGGAGTATGCTTATATAAATTGGGTTATCCTAATCAAGTCGTAATTGAATACTACTCTTTTTAGAAGATTGATATACATAGAATGATGTGTGAATATTCGAAAGGATGTTGAATGTCCTAACTACATAGAAAGGTAAATTGTTTGCGTAGATGTTTTTTTTTTAAAGAAAAGAACTAAAAAGTATGTCGAATTAGTCCTATGACAACGGGAATGATGAAATAAACGGAAGAACATGATAAGCTCATTGACCTAGACATGATATTACTAAAGAAAGAACTAAGAGTTAAAATTCAATATGTTCGACTAAGTCACTAAGTTTCGATACCTCAAATCCTATCAAATTGAGAACCATTATTGTTGGATTATTGGAACAGTGACAACTATGATGGTATTATTGGATTTTCATTACGAAAAATTACAATTGAGTTCCTAAAGATGTATTGGAACCATACTAGAAGATCTAGAAAACTAATGATTAGAACTACTAGTGCTTATGGCCATAATTCTGGAGAAAATTAGAAGGGAATCACCAGAACATGATAATGGGAAACTAAAGAAAAGCCTAACATAGAAATTACAAGAACAAAATTTAACTTTGGGACAAAGTTCTAATAAGAGGGAGTGTATGTAACGCTCGCCTCGGTACTTTAACTGATCGTAAACTTGAGGACACTTGCAAAGTGACCCACCCGAATAAACTTTAGCAAATGGTCCTTTGAATATTGGAAATGCTTGAACGACACTTATAGAAATTGATGCTTTACTTAATAAATAAATGCTCTGCTTAATGATTAGCGAATTTATAAAATGAATGATGATTGAATGTTATATATGCTCAAATGAATGAAAGGTTATGAAATGAAAGTGATTAGATGATATATGCTGAGTTGAGAATCATGAAACTGAAATGATTAAACAAAAAGATTTTTATAAGGAAAACGATGAATGTTAGATATGCTCGACTGACTGAGATAGAATGATGAATGATAGATATGCTTGACTGATTGAGAGAAAATGATGAATAAAATATATGCTCGACTGACAGAGATATTATGATGAATGACGAAATGACTCTATAATGAAAATGATGAATGAAATATATGCTCGATTGGCTGAGATATTATGATGGATGATGAAATATTTCATAGTGCAGCGCTACTAATGTGCACTTTGAGTGTGTGTGTGCAGTGGCAGGTAAGACGATTTACCGATTGACCCACAATGGAATTATAGGTGTCGTAAGAACGGAAAGAACACAGATAGGTACGACGATAGACTGTCGACCATCAATTAGCACTCCACGCATGGGTTAGAAGCTTGCGAGCTGGCCCAGGGAAGCGTGTGTCGTACGGACGGGGCCATAGCAACTTCGTCGTGTATGAGACTTGAGGGGCGTGTGATAAGGATAACCTTATCCCTCAACAGCCCTTAGTCTCCAAGAAGTGTAGTTGATAGATCGCAGTGACGACTCCCTGATCGCTACATAGTTCTCCTGAGAAGAAGAAAGAAAATGAATTGTCGGAAGGACCTGCCAAAGGGGTACCTAGACATGAACAGGAAGAGATTATTAATCAATAATATAAAGTTTAAAGAAATATAATAACAGAAATAGATTTATTTTATTATATTTGAATAAAATGAGAAATCTTGAAATAGATTAGAAGTTTAGCCAAAAGAAATATTTTAATCCATTTCTTTATTATTATTCTTTCAAAAAGGAAAACTTGATCTAGGTTGAAAGTTCTAAATAGAAGAGATAAATTATTTTTCGTTATATATATTTTTTGAAAAAGGGAAAAATAATTAAAAGAAGATTAAATAATTTAATGAAAGAATATTTTTTATTTCATTTTCTTTATTTAGAAAAGAGAAAAACTTAGGAGACATTGTGTCCATCTACTATAAAACATATAAACAAAAAGATTAATGAATAAACTTATTAGTAAGCAAAATACAACTAGAACTCTAGTAGAAACCACTCCACCTACATCCCACTGATTTAGGGATTAGAGAAATTAACTAAGGAGACAATGTAGGGATTTAGGTGTACACTTAAAGATAAAGTGAAACTTGTATTATGAGAATAAATATTAGAGAATTATTAAATAAAATAATATTTTTGCATGATGAGATACTTGGCATGGATATTTTGGTTTTAAAAGAAAGCGAGGAGAAGGAGAATGGACACTCTTGCTCTCTAGTGTTGGACGGGCACCGTAATAGAGAATTTATGTTGTGATTCTTGTGAGTTGAGTTGAGTTGTCCGAGGATTGGTATATCCCAGCAAAAATCTTGCATTGTGTTTTCTTACGACCCCAAAATGCTCAAGGGTTGGGGGGAAAGAAGAGTACCCCCGATATGGTAGGGAGGTCAACCGAGAGATATTCGGTAAATCGGGAGTTTGGATGGCTGGATCAAAGCGGTAAGGGACGTCAACTACAACAACCTATCACCCTCGTAATTAGGGCTGCATAGATAGTCTTTGTGGGGGACTCTGAAATGGGGGTCCCTACACGTGCATAATTTGGGTAGGAGCATGCGATTCAAATTATGGAAATAGAGCATTTCTCTGCCTCTGTGATTTCGAAATGAATGCTTTGTAGCCGTAATCTACAGTTATTATGGAGATAAATTGCCAACATCGTTTATAATGGTTTGTGTTTGGTATTGTGTTAAGATGACTTGTTCTTTATTTTCATTTCTTTTGTTAGAGTTTAGTCTTGTGATTGTCTAGTTTACATGAGTCCTTGTACACAGAGGTTGGTTTTGGGACAGAAGGTTCGGTAGTGATTTTAGTTGTTTCTATGTTTTATGGGTAGTTTTTTTGTGTTTATTTATTATATGGTCCAGTGGTTGTGGTCTTGGTCTTATACTTGCATGTGATTATCCTCTAGACTCTCTTATTGCGACTCTCATGATGCCATTCTATTTGGGAGGGACCCATCTAGTCGTTTAGGGTGCCAAATGATCATCTTGTTGATTCAAGATTGTTTTTTAACAACATGTTGAGTTTTCACATGGCCATTGGCACAAAGGTCTCTCTTCCCGAGTCACTTGCTTTTAACTCCTCCACTGGCATTTTATTTCCCGTCCAGCCCCCTCCTCCAAGGATACATTATTATGTGCTTCACGGAATATTGATGGTCTCTTATCTGACCTAGATGTCGCCTCAAACATATTTGAACCCACTATATTCACTCGTCACGGAGGTGGTCGGTCTAGGAGTTCGGGTGCAAAGGTGAGGCATAATAGACTTAAGAAAGCACACACCAAGAGAGTGGAAGGGACCGATATGACCTTAGGAAAGGACGTCCAAATATCTACGGTTTTGAGCTTCTCGGCTAGAGCTTTGGTGGGAAAAGTATATTTTGAGAAGGTTAACCGCACATCTCTGATGACTTGGATAAATGAACAGTGGAAACCCCTCCTTCAGTACAATACTGGGGTACATCTGCTTGTTAACAACTGGGTTTTATTTCATTTTCTTGATGAAGCACACCTTGATCGAATTCTAGAGTGTCAATGGGTGATTGATCGGGGATATTTATGTCTGAATAGGTGGCACATGGGCTTCAACCCCTCGAAGGAGGTCCTAAAACACAACAACTTATGGCTCCTGTTGAAAGGATTCCCGATAGAACTGTGGTCCAGGGAGGTCGTTATCTCCCTCGCAAATAGGATCGGTAGATTTTTGTTCTTCGACGATAAATATTTATTCCATGAGGACAATAGGATAGCATGGGTCCTTACTGATATTGATGTGGAAAGGGGACTTATGGACTCGATTACTATTCATTGGGGAGATAGGGACATCATCCAGCTTATGGACTATTGGAGGATGACCAGTTGTTTTCTATGCGGCGAGGTGGGTCATCTTAGGAGAAACTGCCAGCACAATCCTAGACATCGAACAAATATCCATCCTTCAGAGGTTAGTCCCATCTCTTTCAACTGTGTAGAACTGGGGGGGTGTGATCTACAACCCCCTCCTATTTCCGGCCATAGCACTTCATTTACTGGTAAGCTCTCTTCCCTTCTCCCCGATTTATTTAGCTCATTTCCAAAGGATAACATACAACTCTTGGAGAAGTTGGGTAGGGAATCATTTGGGGTTGGGCTTCCTTTAGAGAATCTATTTGAGTCTGGAGATTTATGTACTACTACACCCACTTCTGCTAGTGGCGAGAGGGTGATACCCATGATCGAATTAACAAATGGTGATACTACTATCTCATTTGGTGATGAGTTGGATTCAGACTCTCATCTGCTTCAAGACAAACAAACTATACTTCATTCCCTAGATGCTCCTACACTAGTTGCATCTTCGAAAAGAGTCAGATGGTTGGGGCCTCCACTCCCTTGGTTGTATCTCTTGGTTGATTTGAAAACCCTCTTCCAATGTATACATCAAACTCTATCTAGTCGGTGGTATTCAGTAGTTTTAACCCCAACATTACTATCAAAAGGAAAACTGGGTCTAGAAGAAGAAAAGGCATTGCCCATTCCTCTGGTGGAGTTTGGTGAAACTCCAACTGAGGTTGGTTTGTCCTCTTGGATGGATCATGGTTTGGATTCTCTCTCACAAGTACCAGATACTTTCAAGCCCCTTAGAGCACAGTTGTCCAACCTTAAGTTTCCACAATGATCATTTTATCCCTCAATATTAGAGGGGTAGGAGGCACCCCTAATTTATCGACCTTCAGGAACTTAGTAAACTCAATTAGACTAGAGATTATTTTACTTCAAGAAAATTTGGTTGACTCTCAGTGGGATATATATTTTATTTGGAAAATTCATCCACCATGGGAATGTTGCTAACTAGACATAGTGGGTAGATCTGGAGGACTTCTTACAGCTTGGGATCCCTCCTTTATAGGCTTAAGCCTTTTGGAGTGGGTGGAGGCATTTTATTGAGTGGCCATAGTAGAGATCTTGACCTACCTATAAATATTTTCAACTGCTATGGGCCTGTTGGGGATAAAATGAACTATTAATCAACTCTCTTAAATTTTGCATTACTCGACTAAAATTCATTTATTATTGCAGGCAATTTGAATTTTATCCTCTCTGTTAGGGAATCATGGGGGGTAAAGGCTCAATTGGGCCCCTCTTTGGATTGGTTCAAATATTTGGTAGAAGCTCACTGCCTTATTGACATAGAACCTAATCCTTTAGCACCCACCTAGAGGAATGGGCGATCTAGTCCAGATGCAGTTGCAAAATGACTTGATATATTCCTGGTTATCCAAAGATCGAATTAAGATCGAAAAGGGACAAAAATTTTCCAAATCCCTTTGAAATATTGTCATCTTTGGCCTCTGTATCCGAATTTGGTCACTTTGTTGCGTCAACACCGGGTTTCATTCACTGCCACATCTAAGGGAAGTTCTATGTATCATATTCCTCTTTTCCTGAGATCTTTAAAAGCCAGGGTTTCCCCATGGATAAGAACTCAAAAACAACTCTTGCAGATTGATTTGAATACCATTGAGGATGAATTAAAACTTCTTTATGCTTCTCCTTTTGAGATGTCAGCCACTCCTCCTCTCTAGGGTCACATCAAAGAACTAGAGGCTCAGAAAAAATCCCTTCTTTTTAAAGAGGAGGAACTTTGGCGCATAAAGAGCCGAGCACTCTTTCTCAAGTGCAGAGATTCTAACACTAAATTTTTCCATTTATTTACAAATGAAAGGAGATGGAAGAAGTCAAATTGGGAAATTAATAACTCATATGGTTACTGTGTTTCCAGTCAAGAGGGAATAGAAGTGGAAGCGAGAGAAATGTTTTCTAATATTTACACATATCCTCATCCTCTAAACTTGGCAACTAAATTGAGAGTTCTATAGGTGATGCCACGCATATTCTCTAAAGAAGAATGCTCCACTATTTGCAGGCCTGTGACTATCAAGGAGATTGAGTACATTTTGAAGAAGATGGACAAGGACAAGAGTCTGGGCCCAAAGGGATGGACATACGAATTATTCCTTCAATTTTTTGACATTCTTGGCCTGAACCTCATCAAATTGGTGGAAGAAGCTCCTTTAAGTGGTAAGGTTTTGGGTGGGGTTAATGCGACCTTTTTATCACTCACTCCAAAGTCTTCAAAACCCTCTTCTTTGTAGGAATACCGACGATTTCCCTTTGTAATTTAATTTACAAGTTAGTTTCAAAAACCATAGCTAATCGGATCAAAGTGGGTTGATCAAAGGGTATTTACAACGAACAGTTTGGTTTTTTACATCAAAGGTTGATTTTTATGCGATAGGGGTGGCACAGGAAACCCTTCACTCAGAAAAGAAGAAACATATTGGATGTTTGGTGCTAAAACTTGATTTGATTAAAGCCTACGACATGGTTGACTGGACCTTCTTGCGATTGGTTCTTCTAAATGATGGACTAGATTATCACATTACGCAGTGGATTATGGGATGTGTCCAATCGACCAATTTCGTTGTGCTTATCAATAGGGGACCTACTTATTTCTTTAAGGTGTCAAGGTACCTTTGACATTGATTCCCTCTTTCTCCTCTCTTGTTCCTCCTGATTATAGAGGGAATCAATCGTCTCATTCACCAAGAAAAAGGAAAGAAGAATATTAGAGGGATTAGGGTTGTGGGGAGTCATTATATCACTCACCTTTTATGAGTGGATGATATCTTGTTGTTTGGGATCGATGATGCTAGAGAGTGGATGCATTACCAAGAATTAATGGAAACATTATGCAAATCCACAAGTATGATTATAAATTTCACTAAGTCCAGTTTTTATTCACAACATATCGAAGAAGAATCACTCTTATAGCTTCGGGATATCTTCCCTTTGGAGATTTTAAACATCAACTCAGGCTTGCACTACTTGGGGTTTTTTTTTGAAACCAAACAACTATCATCTTTCTGACTGGTTTTGGCTACTTAAGAAGTTCAAAAAGAAAATTCCCCTGTGGACTTATAGAAATCTATCCACTGGTGGTCGATTGACTCTATTGACTTCTTCCTTCTCTAATCTACTTATTTATTGGTTTTCACTGGAAAAGGTTCCGTTTGCCATATTCCATAGGATCAAAAAAAATTTCTTTAATTTTCTATGGAAGGCATATCTGGATAAAAAGGGTATCCATCTGGTAGCGTGGGAGAGGATCACATATCCTAAAGATAGAGGGGTATGGGGGATTAGGAACATATTCTGGGTATATCGGGATCTGCACATGAAGAGTCTCTGGCGTGGTCTAGTAGATCAAGGCCTTTGGGGGATCATCATTAGAGCCAAATATCTTGGCCATAGATCTATTATTGATTGGATCCTCCTTGAAAAGAAATAACCTTTACACAGTTTGACTATTTAGGATGCTCTTATTGATGTTTTACCCTAGATTAACAATTATCTGATGTGGAATGTGGGGAATGGCTTCCAAATTTACATAGGATTGGATCCCATACTGGGCACAAACCTATTGCATCTCTCGCTGACTACCTTGTAGGAGATACACCAAAAAGGGATATACTTTGTTAATCAAGATGTTAGCAGGGGTGATATCAGGTGGAATAACACAAAGTGGTTGGATGCAAAGGATCTTGAATTACATGGGGATATTCGTGTTGAGTGGGACACATACATCATGGATCTATCACACATAGGTATTCTCCTTAATGAAGAACTTGATGAATTAAATTGGGCCTATGGATGTAATAACAGGAATGTGACTACGTGATTTCACTACAAAATTTGAACCAAAAATCTGACAAGAAAATCCAACGACGTCTGACGAAATGGACTGTGTCGTCGGATTTCACCTTCAAAATTATGAAATTTGATTACTTTTTTTTAATTGATAGAAGGATCGGTCGGATATCCGAATGAAGTTGAATATCCGAAAAAAGCTGTCGAATATTCGACAACTATAGTCGGGTATCCAACAGATCCAACGATGCTGAATTCGTCAGATATCCGACAGCTCTGACGATGCTGAAGTCATCAGATAACCGACAACTCCGATGATGCTGAAGTTGTCAGATATCCGACAGCTCCAACGATGCTGAAGTTGTCGGATATCTGACATGTATTTCATAATTGTAACTATGCTGAAGTCGTCAGATATTCGACATGCATTTCATAATGGTAACTATGCTGAAGTCATCGGATATACAATGAACATGTATATTTTAAAATCTATAAATTTCAAAACATTCCGACATGTTTGCTATACAAGTGATGGTTTGCGGAAATTGTTTTAATTTTTGATGAAATGTTTTCCGTAAAAGAATACATCATTATTTCTATTGTTTTGTGATTAAAAATAGCGAAGTGTGGAGCTTTATTTTCTAAGATTGATAATCTTCATTCAAGCTCTTTATGAGAAAATGTCAAATAGCAATATTCCTGATCCAGATGAACAAAATTGACAATTTCTTGCTAGATTGTGGGATGGACTGAAAAGAAAGGGTGATGGGAAATGTTATTGTCCATGTAGTCAATGCAGGGGCTTTAAGAGGAGAAGAATAAAGATCACAACAGCCATAAAACATTGTAGCGAACATGGACACGCTGAGGGGGGACATGAATATCGTCCATTTGTAAGTTTTGCATTATATATGTTTTTATTCTGATTTCTTTTGTAAATGTATGTATTATTTTAATATTTCTTATATTAACTTTTATCTATTGATCGTTTCGTGTAATTATAAAGGAAATACATCCTATGACATATCGTTTGGAGGAAGTGCTTTTAGAACAAGTACCAGAGGAACATGGAGCTATGAATAATGGAGAATAAGTTAATGATCATATTGAAGATGATGATCATATTGATAACATAGTTGAAGATGATGGTACAAATACTTTGATCCATGATTCATTGAATTTTATAATGGATGATGATGACGATCATCATGAAAATGATGATCATTTTTATGATATTCATGATTTAACTCTTCTTGAGAAGGCATACGAACCCCTTTATGAGGGCTCCAACACAAATCTTCTCTCTTCTATGTTGTTGATAATGAACTTGAAGGTTATAAATGGTCTTTCAAACATAGTAGTCACACGGATGTTAAGGTATGTAATATATTCCATCCCATAATATATATGATTGCGCTAAAGGTTATCACCGTTCGTCTAATAATTTTAATGTTATTTCATAAGTCAAATTAATACGGATGAAATGTGTTTCATTAATATTATTTATATATTATATTAACTAGATTTTTATTTTTATTTGTTGTAGCTTGATAGCTGAATTTTTGTTACCACCATCAAATATTTTACCTTGCACATATCGAGATTTATCTCATCATAAAAGAAATTGGAATGCAGTATGAAGCAATTCATGCATGCCTCGATGAACATGTTATATATTATAATCAGCATGAATTTGCAACAAAATGTCTGGAATTTCATATTAGTAGATATTGAACAGAACAAGTAAATAAAAAAGGTGCCTCGCAAAGTTCTTCATTATATTCCCATTATTCCATGTTTGCAATGACTATTCAGGTGCAAAAACATAGCGCAATTTATGGATTACCATGCATGAAATAGAAGTCGAGATGGAATTATTTGAATGCTTGCAGATGGGTCTGTATTTAGAGATATGGAGGTAAAATGGCCTCACTTTAAAGAAGAACCTCGTAATCTTAGGATTTCTTTGGCAGCAGATGGTGTCAATCCATTTGCAGAGATGAGATCCGTTTACTCGGTGTGGCCTATTTTTGTTATCAACAATAGCATTCCTCCATGGTTGTCAATAAAGAGGGAGCACATAATGGTGTCGATGATTATTCCACGTATATTGTGTCTACAGCTTTTTCTTTTAATGTAGTGGCATCTCATTTGTCATATTTTGTTGCATAATGTCATATATATATATATATATATATATTCTCTTATGCATGGTTTATATATCTAAATGGTACTCATAATTATATATTTTATATGTTCAAATCAATCAGGTAAGTACCAAGTTAAAGATATGAATGTATATATTGAACCTCTTATTGTCGAGCTACTAAAGTTATGGAATGGCATCACTATGTGTGACGTATCTAGACCAATACAGCAAAGGAAATTTCAATTCCATGCAATGCGTGTATGGACAATACATGATGCCCTAGGGTTAACCCATTTTTGTGGTTTGTAATTATAAGTTCCACTTTAATTACATTTAATTTTATGAACTAGTTAATATACTACGCATGCATGTTTTTTTAAATAATCCATTCATTTTGTTTATAATTATAATTGACATAGATATTCCATCTCTTTATGTAGGTCTTCAGACAAAGGGAAAATTTGCATGTCCAGTTTGTGGTCCTAAGGTCAAATCTCATCGTTCAAAAAGCTTAGGAAAGAAGGTGTTTGATGAGTATAGGCACATCCTCTCTAAGAATCACAGGTATCGAACTACCGAAAAAGATATGTTCAATGGGAAGCAAGAGACTGCATTAAAACCACAGAGAATGAGACCTCGCCTATGGAAGTTGCAATATAATAGAAATCGTCAATGTACGTATGAATCATCGTATATGAAATGTTATGTATTTTTTTTATTGTTTGTTGTTTACTATAATTGACATTGATTTCTGTAATTTCTTTATAAACTACGATTCATGATGGTGATCATGATCATGAAGGCATTAATGGGCTTCCACGAGGAATGAAAAATTATCCTAAACAATTCAGTTGATTTCCCTACTATGAGCACCTACAAATTTCTCATCCCTTTGATACAATGCATATCGGAAAGAATGTGACTGAAACATTATGGTGAATATTGGATGGAAGGAGTGAGAAAGAAAAAAATGTCAAAATTTGCAAAGACATTCAAGAAGGAAACCATGCAATGAAAGACGTCATTCAATTTCATAGCAATGGAGACCAAATTAATATAAAATCACTTCCATGGATGTTAATGGAGCAACAAAGTAATGTTGTAAAAGAAGTCATGCAAAAAATTAAATTTCCCACCGGATTTTGTGCGAACATGAAGAATATCATAACAAAGAAAGGTGATTTTGTAGGGGTGAAAACACATGATTGGCATGTGTTCATGAAGGTAATTATTATGGTATGCATATAATTTTTGCTTTTTTTAATTCCAGTGAATATTGTTGGTATTTTGTTTGTCTACTCATGTTTACAAAATGAAACGATTTGTATATTGTTATAGTATGTTCTACCTCTCTCTCTCCCGGACAACTTCGACAACAATGTCAAACCAGTTATATATAATCTCAGGAAATACATGAGTTAAGTAGCGATTTTTTGCATGTGCTAATTAGTGTTTGCTTAATTCATCGTATAACTTATATTTGATTTTTGTGCACTAATTAATGTTAAATCTCATGATTGGATGGCATCACTTGTAGATGGTTTTCATCTAAAGAAATCCATAAAGAAGATATAGAGTATTGGAGGAGAGAAATTCCTCGTCTCATGTGTGAAATGCAAAAGAATCTACCTTTGGCATTTTTCAATTCACAAGAACACTACCTCATACACCAAGTTGAGGAGATTGAATTGTGTGGACCTGTGTACTCAAGGTCCATGTGGATGGTTGAGAGGCACTTGAAATTTATGAAGTTTTTGGTTAGACAATGAGAACGTGTTGAGGGTTCTATGATGGAGGGATATATGCTATACCAAAACATGTTGTATATTAGTGAATGTCTTCCTAAATTAGCATCAAAGCTCAATTTACGTTGCATTTGTGATCCGGAATCCAATAACAATTTCGAAGGGGAGTACCCGAAGGGGAAAGGTAGATAGAGGAAGGTGAAAGGTAATATAACACATTTGATTGTTCATTTATATATATATATATATCATACATTTTCTATTTTTCTATTCAATATATTGCATCAATAAAGAGTGTATACTTTTTTAAGTGAATATGAATTTGTATTGAATTTTAATTTTATTGTCATCAAAAAGTTGGTCAAGAGTGGGATGCACTTCATTTATACATTGCAAACAATCTTGACTAGATGAAGGTATGGATTAAACTATGTGAACAATATGTTCATGGAATATCATGGGAAGGTGTGGCTTCATTTGTTAAAGCAACACATCGCAATGGAGATACCAATCTTACACAAAGGGAAATCGATTTAGCATATGGTTTAAAAGATAAGCAGGTAAGCATATTAATCAAGCACACTATTTATTTATTTTGAAAACATATTGATGTACACATTGATCATCATGCACTTAATCATAAATATTGGATCATTATGTAATCTTTTCGTGTATGGATTGTTGTAGGTAAAACACCATATGGCTATGTGGTTCAATGGTTGTAGATATCGCATCAAAAGGTTGGATGAAATGAATAAAACATCAGATTGTGGGATATCTACAGTCTTTGAGGTGACCAATGTTTCCTCTAGAAGCGATAGACATCCAGAACTCTCAGAAAATCGATACTATGGGTATTTGGAAGATATTCTTCAGTGTGACTTTAACTCCTTCAAGGTGGTTCTGTTCGTTTTCACTATGGTACAGGTTACGATTGAATCAACGTGATCCCTATTAAAAAATTATTGAACATGATAATGGATTTACCATGGTAAATACAAGGTTGTTTGAGCCAGGAACGGAGCCCTATGTTCTTCCAACCCAATGTGAACATGTATTTAACTCCGAGGTTCCAGGTAGACCGGGTTGGTCATTTTTTGTGAGACACGATCCAAGGGGAAGGCCAGTAAGTATAACATAGATGAAGGTAATGAATAGGGTCTCGAAGAAGAAGATGGTGTTGAAGATGATCAACATGAGTTAGATGATCATGTTCCAGAAGAATATGTTGAAGAATTAGTTGAATCAGATGATGTAGCAAACAATGTCCATGAAGATGATATCGACGATGACATGATGATCGTAATTGACATCGATGACGATGATGTTATGGTCAATCCTTACAATGTTGACTCTGGATCAGATGATACAGATGATTACTTGGATGAATAACATGATGAAGTCCATTGAAGTGTAAGAGGTATGCAGTAATATATCTACTCTATATATTTTGATTTAATATTGCGATAGAAATATTGGATTTTATTGGTACGTATAAATTAACTA